>OX421450.1:35400689-35435689 GCA_949126865.1 Montipora capitata
CAACTTAT
Organism: Montipora capitata; assembly: GCA_949126865.1. Lineage (NCBI taxonomy): Eukaryota > Metazoa > Cnidaria > Anthozoa > Scleractinia > Acroporidae > Montipora > Montipora capitata. The sequence goes on from OX421450.1 coordinate 35,400,698, forward strand.
CTGTCTTTATTCTTTGCATGTGTTAAGCTTTTCGCAAATCAAAGGATATCTTGTCACACAATTAGCGGAAAATGTTGACGTAAAAACAGAAGGAAAGGAAGAGGATTTATGATAAAAACACAGGAAGTAAGGAAGCAATTCGTGCTCATCAAGAAACTTTTTGTTTCATGTAAATGCCTTTAGATAATGTCTTCAAGACTTGTCAAGTTTGCCCCTATCTCAAAACTTCCCTCACTGAGTGAGGCTATACTAGCAATGCGCCTTGTATAGAAATTATTTATAAATCAAGGTCTGGGTGTTGCCTGGCTAGCATTACTACGGAAAAACGTCTCATCCACGACCAGGAATAGGAAGACGCGCGCGCGCGAGCGCACACCTGTGAACGCTCGAGGTGAAACATGACGCTGCACGTTGGGCAAATATGTAGATACCCTCGGTCGATGATGAAATAAGTATAAATATACAGGATTGAATGCAGGTCAATGCAGAAAAGCATGAATATTATTGTTGATGACGCAGGCATACTCGCAAAAATAAATCCGTGTGCTTGTAACGGGAGTCGAACCTATCAGAACCTTCTAAGCTCTATCACCGAAAAACAGGTTATTGCGAGACATGCTATTAACCTGGATTCTGTCGACATACATCCATTATACTCGCAGAAGGAAGAATACAATCTTTTAATAAGAACGTCCAGGCTACGAATAACCAAAATGTTGAAAAAACATACTAAGAATGTTGCCAAGATGAGAGTCAGTTAAAAACGTCTTTAATTTGCTCATTTGTTTCTTTATTTTTGTGAGCAGTCGGTATAAAAAAAAAGCAAAAAATAATTATACAACTGTGGTCTAAACAGGACAATTAACTCAAATACTTAGGGACATTTTTAACATAACAACGTGGTTTTCTTATTGCATAATACACTGAAGAACAACTCAGTTTGTAGTCGAATTTAGTATACCACACAACTTTGAAGAACAGAACATGTTAAGAACGTTTTCAGGATCAAATCACAAAAAAATAATCACAAGAAAGTTTAACCTCAGCCGCAAAATTGGACGTTCTTATAAAAAACGGAGCGTATCGCAAGATTTTACGATGCCAGAGATCGTGTCTTAAGTTTGGATAGTACAGCTTTTGGTGGTGTTCAATCTTAACTAATTAAAAGAGGAATGAGGGGCAATTGAGGACAATATCTTATCTAGATGTCGCTGAACCCATCCATGCACAAGTTGTTGATACACACTTGTAAGTGATACCTCTGAGTACAATCTTGGCCAGCTTTGTGTTTGTCATTTTTGTCATGCTAAAAGCACGCTAGAAATGTGGACAAGTCAAGTTGAAGACTGATTCCTGCCATACCAGACAATTTGTAAGACAAGAAAAATCCAGAAATAAAAGAATTTGTTTATCTTTCTAATAGGCGACATGCAGCTCAAGTTACGTCCGAAGATTCAAACATTTTGGTTTAGAGCTGTAGTAAAAAGTATAACATTCTTAAGCTACAATAGTCTGGTTCGACAGAGACCCTCCCCCTCCTCTCGATTTCAAGAAGCTTCAAGATCTACGACTGCTACTTCAGTTTGTCAGCTGTTATTCATTAATTTTTTCTCCCTTACAAGAAAGATTATTTTTTACTAACCGTCAATCAATTTTTTTCCAGTCTTTCCTGCAGTGGATGCAAATTTTTACACACTCCATTCTGAAGAATTGAATTTATTGAACTTAAAAACATGAACGTTTCAAACAGGAAGAAAAAAAAGACAGATTGTGTAAATTTATTTTACTTTTAGGAAATTGTATAGGTGCCTGACTAATAATTTTAATTTTAAAAAGAGAGCTATCAGAATTCAATTCTACAGCAGAAGTTTTCTTTTTTTAATTTCATTCAAATATATGCTACTTAGTTCAGCAGCATGCATATCATCTTTAACCGCAGTGGCTCAAACCAGTTTCACAATTTAAAGACTCCGAGACCGTCTTATTAGAAGGTATATAACCTGTTGGCGCGAGAGGCAAACTAACGACTGGCGAAGCCGCACGGAGAATGGGGAGAGGCGCTGTGACTAGAGTATATGACACTTCAATGCAATCTTTTGGATCCAAATGAAACACCAAGATGCACCGGCTTATTCTTGTGACTAAATAGGTCACCTTAACAACAGGAAAGATCTAAAAACACCCTATTTTTTGTCTTTAAACCCTTATATCTCAAAACTGAACAGAATGACCCATTTTTATTGCTTGAAGGTATGCACCCGGCTAAGCTCAGCAAAGAGGAAAAACCTCTGAAGAGGGTTTTGAGCTACCTTAACTTTTCTGAAGGGAGCTCTGAATCCACTCCGAATAATGGTAACCTAAATACGTCACAATATTGAGAAAATTTTGTGAAGCGATAATTATGGTTTCACATAGTACTATAAGGTACGTGATTTGGTAATATAGTGTTGTAGATTTAGTTTCTTAAAATTTAGCCTTAATAATGTGGAAACTATTCCTGTGGCTTACAGTCTGATCACAAATACATTTAAGCTCCTGTTCTAAGAGTAATCAGAGATTTATCCGGCATGGTCGAGACTTATTTAATAACAAGGAATTCCCGTCTATAGACCTCATTTTTGTGTTGCCATAACAATTACCCAGTTGCTTTTGTTTGGTCAGAAATGCTGATTTTTGAGATGCAGGTATAAATACAAGCTTAGTTTGTTACGTATATGGTTCACTAAAGGATTTTGGTCAAGAGAAACTAAAGCAAACTGAAATGAAAATCACCCGGAACCTTATGCAGGCACTTGTGAGATTGGACGATAAGCAAACAATCTAAAGTCCGGAAGGACGTCTTAACCGCAGAGAGCGGCTAACTAAGGCAATCCCTCCCCATGGGAATGGATTATTTTTCCAGTCGTGAATAAAAAATATACTGAACTCGGCGAAAATCAAAGGCCTCAGCCAAGCACTATATCCCTCAGTTTCTTACCCTTCGGCAGTTATATTATTCACTGTGAGAAAGCACCACTTTGTAAATGAAATAACTGGATCTGGCAAAGGATCTACGAGCTTTTTTACCATACAACACAGTTCCAGAACAGGTGATGGCCGACTAAGCTCCGCTAGTCATCGGACCGTCAAAAACGCAATTTCTACTACTTGAGTGAAAACAAAGTACACTCTAACTAAATATTTCTGCGACACTAAAGCATAAAGGACTGGGGCCTCTACAGTTGAAGTGTAGTATGGGTATGAACTAGTGCTATCATAAGTAAAGGCAATAGGACTGAGTATGTAATCATACGAGTGATGACGAAATTCTGGGCTGACACATCGAAAACTGTTCGTTGCTGTTTGGTCAAGGCGGGTGGAGATGATACAACTGTGCAGCTTCATAGGATGTGCTATTTATAGCTCAGGTCTTGGCTCTTAGCTCCTACCACAGATGTCTTGTCGAATTTTTGCCCAACAGTTCTCTTTTCAGTCACGTTTTGTTTTGACATCATCCAACAGTAGGTTAACTAATTATAAATTGTCCCCTACAGTTAGTAGTTCTACAGGTGCCTCTTGTTACGTACCCGGCGCCATATAACTTGAGTTTATTTTACTCAGCTCTTGGTTTCGTTTGAGTTCATCGTGATAAACTTATTGGTCCAGGTTTTCATTCTATTTTCGGATCAGTTTTTAATCGGCGGTTTGTCATTCATCTGACTGACCATCTAAAAATGGCTTTGACCTGTATGTAGCATTCAGTTATAGCAGGCCCGGGAATTTCCGACACCGGGTCTGTTCAATAATCTTACAAAAGTGATGATACGAATGCTTAAGAAATGTTCTGTTTGAGACATATGACATAAGACTTCAGGGAACACCAAATCAATTCTTCATGCAAAAAAAAGTTCTCTCATTCCCAGAACAAAATCAATATCTTGTAACTGAGGATTACACAAATACGATGTTCTCGTTGTCTCCCTCCCGCTCTCGTTAACTCAAGCTCTTGTACTTTTCCGTATAGAGCAGTTTCCTTTGTGTCTTTTTAGACAAAAAAAACTCCAACTGTGATTGGACAATTTCGTGGTCAACTTGGGATGTTGTATGTAAAATGACATGAGGTGTGATCAGTTCCCCGAATTGAGAGACTGTTTGTGCACCGATGATAATGTTGACAAACGTTTTCGAGGTAATATTATTTTATCGACGGAAATGACCACACGGTCCAAAAAAGTCCAATATCCAAAAGAATGAAGACTTTCCCTTCATCACGCGGGCTAAGTTACAAAGTCTTCTAGAATGGGATCCTTGACACAGACCAGTCCATTCCAGTGACAAGTGGCTACTTTTCATCATTATTGCTATGATGAATGTCTTGAACTCAATACCTGGCACGCGCCACGTATAAATACTGGTTCTGCAACATTCCAATCGTGAAACAATTTCGTTATTTAGCAGACCTAAGTTCCGATTATACCCCAACTGAGTGCCGTCTTCGCGCATTTCCTATTCTTAGTCTATTATATTTCTTTCAACAGGGCAAACCACATAAGGTTGTGATTAGTTGCTGCTATTTTGGTACCCGCTTTCTTTTTCCGTGCTATCAACAATTTGATCTTGTTTCAATCAACGGGACCGCGCTATTGCGCATGAAGCGTTTATCAGCTTGGAAGAACTGAAAGCTTTCGCAAAACGAGTAACCTCTGCTGATTCACTGTGCTGCATAAACGTGATGCATTGGACAAGTTGCGGGTTCAAGATGTAATCGCCATCCAGGAACGCAAAGGGAAATTAACAGAGTTGTTTACTTGTAAGTGACTGCAGATTTCTGTTTTCAGTGTCTAGCTTTTTCGCGACTATAAGAACGATGATTTTGGTGCATGTGGTTTTCAATATTACCCAAGTTTAAAAGATCCGTAAAAGAATGATTTGGGTTTCAGTTTTTACCGACTTCCATTGCTACTCTTGGAAATTTTGTATTTATGAACCATCTAGAAGCTTCGAAGATTAATAACTTCAAAGACCCTAACAAGGTTTGTAAGGCAATGATCAACGTCTCAACTTACCATCCCATAACCACTTTCGAGCGCGTGACAGAAATTGCTGAAAACTGAAGACAATTACACTGAACCTTTGTGAGTGAGGGGTATTGAGAAGAGCGGTTAAAAGGACCATCGGCCGATCCCATTCATTGGTTTAGTAAATTTGCTGTCTCTTAAATGCTTTAGTTGTTGTTCACGTGCCCAAGATATCGGTTGATTGGTGATTGAAATCAATGAAAGGCAAGCAGTTCTGTTATCGTACTGCGTCAGGTGGTGAACATATTCTCTCTGATTCTCCAAGCTGTGCGTTACGGTCCTAAAAAGTGTCACTCAAATTTTTACCGACTGTGCAATGCTTGAAATTGGTTCTACACTGAGCATACAGGCATCCTAAGAAACAGAATCGTGAAGAAGAGTGAAGTTGGTCAAGTTTTTTTCTTATAGATCAACCCAGCATGACTGCTCATACTTTCGTGTGTGCCAATATATTGTACGATCAAATCCACCTAGTTTGAGCTGCCTTACAAACCGTGCTCTGAGAAGCAGTTGATAGAATTCTTGCTTTCTTTTTTATTTTCCACGCAAACGCAAAAATCCAATATAAGTTATCTTCCAAACTGAACGAGAGATTGTTTAAATATAAATTATATTTATTGTGATTCGTCAAAATTAATATTCTACAACGCACTGTTTGAAAAATGGCCCATGAAACAAATAAACTTAAGAATTCGAATACGATACCTACCAAAATGAATCGAAAGATTGCTAAAGAGTTGAAAAAAAGTTGTGATACGTCAAACACTTCTACGACGCTTTTTTTGAAAAGTGGCCCATCACGCCTTCACGAAAGTGTTAACAGCTTTTTTGATTCGCAGCGGGGAGTATGGCAGATTTTGTAGACCACAAACCCTATCCATATTAGTTGTTTATCTCGTTACGGGCATTGCACGAGCCGCACTCGTAAGCGTGTTGATCTGCTCAGCTTTGCCAACCCAAAAGAGCCAAAAAACGTGATGTGGTAACTGGATCGTCCGGGTTATAGTAGTCCTCTGCTAACTATGGCGATGCTTGCTCACTCGTTACATAAACAATCGCACTGAGATGGGAAAGTTGTCAAAACCGTTTACATTAGCGAGAAATTGCAACTTTTGCGAAAAATGCCATTTTGCATGCGGCATTTTGAGTTTTGCATGGAGCGAGAACTTCAAATTTTCACTCAATCCATAAACTGGAATGGCACTGAGACGCGACTGAACGTTTTTGACAACGTTCGCACTCTCCTTGTGATTTTTTTGTGGATTAAGTGAAATTTTGCGGTTCTCGCTCCAAAACTCCTCATGAGGATGTCGAAAAGTAGATCAATGTCACCAACACTGCGTCCTTCCTCGGAACAACTCTTTCCTGGAAGATCACACTTCATCAAGGTTTGATGACTCTTGCATGTGCGGTTCAAACCATTAGCAAAGGAATCTTAACAGCGTTTTTGCTGGGATTAGTTGGGTTTCACCTGCAAGGCTCTTATCGCAGAGTTGACCGGTTTTCACTGAATGAAGGGGCAGTATCCCGCTATTTCACAATGAAGACTAGAGAAACATGAATTCGAGACCTAAAGCCAACACTTAAATTTTCTTTCAAAAACCATAATGTTACACTGCAGGCCTCGGTTGTTCCAAGGCTGGATATATTTATCCAGTGCAAGGAAAAGGATAAGTTACTACCCAAAGTATAAAATCATATTCCACGTTCAAGTTGGACCAGCTTTGATCAAGTCAGTTTTCACGGTACACACCTTTACTTAGGTCTGATTAGAGTGTGCATATTCATGGTTACGTGAGCAAATACTGGAATATTTGCACATATTGAAACTGCTGGAAACTGTCTTATTCCCGCCGCGACTGAAAGTTTCTGGGACCTGGGGGGTGTTTGTCGAAAGTTCCGAAACTTTTCGAGCGTATTTCGGGTGACATAAAACGCTTTGTATCTTCAAAAACGAAACGTTTTAAGTCATGAAACTTTGCAATTGTTTTAATCTCTCTGGGCTTGAAAACATGTTCAAAGACCAATTTTTCAGAATAAGGAGATCTTGGGTCTCGAATTGCTTTCCGGACCCAAAATGTTTTCGGGGATTTGGAAAGACAGGCCCCAGGCATCTAAAGTCGCCAACAAACTAGGGCGGAGAAGACGGAAATCAGGCAGTTGTAATCATGCAAAAACAATGGCTTCTGTCAAATTTTAACACGGTGGTTTGGATTATTCATCCCGCTAAAATAGCATTTTGATAATTCTTTGGTTTCTCAGAGTGTTGTTCTTTTTAAACTTTCAACAAATAAGGTTTGCGAAGTTGAAGCCAATGAATTTTGACCCAAACCAGCTTTACTGCTGTGGCAATTCGGTTTTAAAAGCCGGACATACTCAAGTCGATCTGCAATATTTCACGGTTTTCAGTATTTCTAGTGTACCATGCCTCTCTATTGTGTCATTGTTTCTGTTTGATGTTCATTTGTTCGATTGTTTTTCGAATCAATCCTAAGAGGTGCAGTAATTGCTGCGTATTATCCTTATTGATTTGCTAGTAACCAAGTGTCCCTACGCGTTCGTACCACAGTGTCACTCCCACAATATAACTTAGCAGCAGTTGTCACAAAATAGCCTCTACCAATAAAACTCTCAGTTGGCTTTCTTTAAAACACAACAAGATAGCTCTGCTTCTTGGAGCTCGCCCATGAAGATTCCACCCACGGACTCAAAGTGTCCCACCGACACTGCGCCGCAGGAAATGAGTGTTGCACGATGGCTTTTGCATTGATGCTCACTCTGGATCGCCCATCCTCTCTGCATACGCCAGGCTAAATTCTGAGTAGGTACAGTTACCGAAAGTATTCAGTCTTTACAGATTAGCATACGCCCTGCTATAGGTTTCATAGCCAGAAACTGAGAAAATCCATTTGCCCTTTCTGGGAAGATTTTACACGAAAATTGGCATCAATTTTCTTACACTGTCAATTATAGGGCCGTTTATACGAGAGAAAATAAGCCGCGGCTTACGTATGAGGCGAAAACCCCGTATAAATGGTACAAAATCTACGCTCACGGCTTTCTCAAGCCGTGGCTTATCCTGGCCTGGGACTTTCTACTTGTATAAATAGTTCCTTTCGAGTATTATGTACTCCACGGCCAGAGTAAGCCGCGGCTTGTTTTCTCTTGTATAAACGGCTCTAATGTCATTGGACACATGTGTATCGGTCATGCTCACAAAATAGGAAACCGACTCGAAATACTCAGTGCTGCAATATTTTCTAATTCCTTAATATCCCTAAGAACTAACGGGTTTGTGCTCGCTGAAACAGTTGCATGGCAACTTCACCTTATAACTCGGCCGGAAACTTGCACTTGTGTAGGGCAACCCTAAACATTTGACACTCATCAGTCACATGTCACATGGCCTCCGACTCGATGAGCGCTTTGGCTCATCACAGCGCCTCATGTGGTTATTACATAATCGAAGGTTTTTCTTTCGTCAACACTGTTTTAAGAAAAATTCAACTGTGATAAAAAAATCTTTGCGTCCCGCATTGTCAACTATATTCGTTGACACATGACAGAGAAGTTTGAAGTTGCACGTGAGTGGAAGCGATTTCCACGCGAGCTAGCAAACTTTCTCCTCTTGAAGCTGTTGGCTGCTCTTCTCAGCAAATGCGCTAGCTGGTGAGCAAGATTTCTCACGATGCACCGGCAAATTTGTTATTGACGGCTGGCAAATTTGCTTTTCAAGCTAATTAGCATTGTATCATCGAAAACCAAATTTGTTCGCGATCGCGTCAGATCACGCGCGATCAACGCGCACAAACGGGCGACTCTTAACATCTCAGCAATGCTGGCCAAATGATTTTGTTGTCAATAGTTTCTCTGTCATGCTGTTTGAGCTCGCGCTCAAGTCACGGACAGGCAGCCAAATGCTTAGGGTCATGCAGTGATTAATTATTCAAGCTCTGGTTAATAAATTAAAGACAAGAAACCACAGGGAGGAAGTTTAGAGGAAAACAAACACAGCAAAACAAATATACAGTCTTCGACACAGAGGGACGTCAAATGTTTCGGTAAACTCTTAGTCACGATATACTGATGCCGCATTCCGGGCCAACTGTGTTGCTCTGCATAATTGCATTTTTGCGCTTACAGAGAATCTGACTGTTACATCGCAATTATGAATTAATCTTTTCCATTCGGACGGCCGTTTAAGACGAACTGACGAAGAGCTTGATTTGTTCAACGAATAGGAAACCAATGAGCAAAGTAAAAAAATAATCTTCTGCCTCTACATATGACAGCTGACTTTTAATGATGTTTATGACCTCTTGAGTTCTAGGAAGCGTTTATACTTAACCCATGACCACACTGTACTTACCCAATAGTTTTGTCTTTACATTGTTAGAAAAAAATGGCTTTATAACTCATTAGCAGGTCTAACTTTTTCGTGTCTCGTTGTTTCTCCGGTGTTCTTTGTCGCGAAGTCTTTCTTAGGCTTCTTGGGCGGATGGCTGAGGATCATCTTTACTTTGGAAATTGGAGTTTCTTTCTGCAAAAAAATAGTGTACCCCACTTAGCTAAAGATCCAGCGGACAGAACCGCAAAGAATTTCCGGTTACTAAAAACTTTCAATGAATCACAATTGTTTCATAATAATAGACTCATTAGCTTAAGTTTCGCACAACGAACCAATCGTGGCAAGATAGCCCTATCTTAATTGAGCATAATACAGAACCGGGGTTTGATTGAGTAACATTTCACTCAAAGCTACCTATTTATTACTGAGTCTAATTTCTTAAAGCAGTGATTGGTTAAGAGAAACAATGCTAAATCTTATGACAAAATCCCTTTGTTCCTCTTTAAAGAATACCAATGACAGATCTTTTTTTGACCTGCCAAAAAAGGACAGTCAAAACATTATTATGACGGATAAAATATTCTTCCCTCTTGTTTGCTAACGGGCGCCAGTTCGCTTGGCTTAGCTGTGAAAGCCTTACATGTTCATGGGCATTTCCGGTCAATTCTTGAGTCCATAATTCACTCGGGGTAATCAAACTCACAACCTTAGCTAAGTAAATCTGTTGAGTGTGTGAAGTTTTTAGGCTCCTCTCAACAGATTTAAAATATTTAGCGGCGTTGATCGGATCGGAACTCCACGCCAACCCATGCTTTCGTCTGTCACTCAACTCCCGCATAAGCGCGCGAGGCGAGATAACTCGAGGCGAGTGTCAAGTTACTGCCTTTTGGCTAATTTTAGCGTATATAGATAAGTTTGATATGAAAGGGTAAATTTGTCTACGCGTGAATGCCTCTTGGCAATAAACATACTGTCACATTTTTTGTTGTTTTTTCCGAAGGTTCCTGACGTTAACACAGGCCATTTACATGACACAAGCCTGAGTGGACCTTCATTCGCCAACACAACTTCTTGGATAGCAAGATACCGTTTGATTCACAGTAAATATGTGAAGGAAGGAAGTGTGATGTGGTGGAATCTTAAGCATTGCTCGTTTCATCACCGCGACTGGAATCAAACAAGTATAGCAGCGAAGCATTACAGCCCAAGCTTAGATTTCCATGTGGTGTTTTTAAATCATTTTCGTTGCCTGGAACATCTGAGGCTGGTATTCAGCCGCTACAAACTGTAAACAATTATGTCCACGCGCGCTGTTCAATTCGACTCTGAAGCAAGCAGATCGCTTCCACGAAATGCGACACAGCAGGATTCACGATGCGAGCGTCGCGAAGGCAGAGAGGGGCGAGAATCTAACAGATCTCGCGGTAGAACTAGTGAAGCAGAACCAACGGAAGTGAGCGTTTCGCATAAAAAAGCGCACGGAAAGAGCAGCGAAAAGGGGATTCAGTCATCACAAATCTCGAAAGCTCGAGTTCACTCTGCTTCTGCTAAAAGCGGCGAGAACTCTCTCCAGACGCTAGAATATGCCCCGTCGACACAATACACCTCTTCGGGAAACACTCAAGACCATTCATCTAAAGCCTCTTCGAGTCTTTACGCCAGCATGCACACGACAGAATTGGGAAGAACGAAGTTTATGGGTAACATTCCAGGGATACCAGCTGCTTCTGAGCAGTCATCTCAGCGAGGTGACTTTGCCGGTTGTACGTTATTTCCGCCCCCTTCGGTTTGCAAGTATGGACAAAATGTAGCTTATCCTACGAGTTCATCTTCGGACTTCAAACCTATGCCTCAAGACTCAATTGACACCACCGATTTGATTTTCCACAAATCTTCAGCAAACAGATACGCTACAGGAGCGCGGAATAAGAGCCAGGCTGACACAAAAATGCAATGGAATGCGACCCACGAAAACTATCGTCTTCGCGAAGAGCAAAAAAACAGAACTGTTCCCAGCGAATTCCATCACACGAGAACAAGAGCAGGGCGGCGAGGTAAAGATGGTGTCAATATTGTTTATAATGAGGTAAAAATTTCTGGATCCAATCGGGCGAATATTCCAAGACGATCAACGTCTGCTTCATCTTACTCGGAGTCACCTACAGATAGTCAAGGTTCGTCCACGGAATCGGAGAGCCTCAGCTCATCTGATGCTGCATCTATCAAACGCAAGCGGCGTATTAGGCGAAAGCCATCTAATAAGTCGATTGGCTCAAGTATTTATGGTGAGGACAACACTAGCGAATCGGAAAGTCAAAGTGTTGGCGAGTTATCAGCATCGGACAACGCGAACTCCTACAGGAAACGGAGGACGCAGTGTTTACGCGAGAAGGACGATATGGGGTCTGTTGTTGGCCTAAAGGAGCACCGGAGTACCCTAAATAGGCTCAGGTCGAGTAGTTTGACATCTGTGAGTTCTTTGGAAGGCACAGGAATACATGGAGATCATCCCTCCAGAAACCCCTCGCCGCAGTTATCTCAAAAAGGTTCCAGTATAGCCAAGGTAAAAAAGATCCAAATTCGGTCGTTTACTTCGTTTGCTGATTGTCAGTCATACATGACATACATGTACAACAAGGAAAATCTTCCTCAGAGGCGAAGATCCACGGAGGAAAGAGCTGAGCCATTCAAAATGGAAAAATCCAGATCCCCAATGTCAAGGCAAGGGACAGAGTCGCCTTCCCTGTCTAGAAGTCCATTTGGTCTTAAAGCAAAGAAAGGGAGTAGAGAATTACTTTCCAGTGACAGTGAATGCAACTTTGCCTCTGATAAAGAGCACACAACTGCCCAAGGAAACAGCGTCATGTTAGATGAGCGAGTTGGCCAAGACCAGGTCAACCAAGAAAGCAAATCTGGTGCGTGTTACCCAACTGAGACCAGAGAGTCCAGATTGAACCAAAATCCTACCAATGAACTTCACACCAATTCTTGGAGTGATTTTGTTCCCATAAAAGTTAGCAATAGAACAGGCAATAATGAACCCAATTTAAGTGTCATAACGCAGGTTGCATTTGATGAGGATTCAAGGTGTGAGAAATCAGATGTCTTGATACAACCTGTGGCTAGAAATAGCCACAATCGACCTTTGTCTGTTGTCCAGGAAACAGATGAATATGCAGATATTACACAGGATGGGGATTGTTATAGAAATGAACATGTTGAAAAAATTTTGAAAAAATCACATTTTAGGACATATGAAGCTCGAAGGTCCCCTCCCTCTGAAGACAGGAATGCATCCATTTCTTCTCTTCGGAGATTATCTTATGTTAAAGCTCAAACAAACTCTGCTACTGTACCTGTTGATTCTCCTGATGAAAAGGATCAGAAGGATATGAATTCCAATTATTATGAATCATTGTCTTCTGGCTTTTCACCTTTATATTCTGAGAATTCTACCTCCAGGATTTACAGGATGGAAGTTAGCAATGAGACAAAGAGAGTACTTGAAGAGTTTGATCCAAAACCTACAGTAACATCACCAATAGCTGAAGTTGACTTGATAAGCTTTGAAGATGAGAGTGTTGAGCGAAAACAACCTGTCAAAAAGAGGACAAAGAAAATTATACGACCCAAAATACCAACAATTTTGGGTGGTGAAGAAGAGACTGAGAGGAAAACTAGCAAAGCAGACCTGCCAAACTTGGAAATAACTAGGAGTGTTTCTGAGAAGAATGAAGTTTCTTTTAGCACAGGTAAGTTCTTTACTTATTATAAAGAAAGTAATTTTAAGAAAAACACGACACTCCTGAGTTTTACAAACATGTTTCGGCAGTAGCCTCTGCCATCTTCAGTGTGAAATGAACAATAAATTACAGGGAATATAAATACTAGAGAAATTACAATAATAATAATGACAATAATTAAGACTACGACAATAGTAATTCAAAATTAAACAGTAAGTTTTAAATTAACGTGTTTGACCTGTGCGTTAAGTGTTGGTTTGTCCCAAAGTATATGCAACGCCTCTTTGATTTTGAGAGCAAACCACGAAGATGCCTGATCAATGATGGCAAAATTGTCACGGGAGCATGCAGAGCAACACACTGAGGAACTCTCCAGATGCTTGAAAATGTGTGAGGCCCTGTCCGTTTCCAAATGTTCCCTTACACGTGTGTTGAAACACTGAAGATGGCAGAGGCTACTGCCGAAACATGTTTGTAAAACTCAGGAGTGTCGTGTTTTTCTTAAAATTAGTTTCTTCACTGCTTTTATCTAGACCATTATAAAGAAAGTCCAGTAGAACCTCTCCTCTGGGACACCTCTATTCAGGGGACACCTACCCAGGGGCCCATATTTCTCAAAAGTCCCGCAAACTTTTCGGGCCTAAAAAAACATTTCTAAAACAGCCAACCACTTGTTTTGGAAAGCCGATCTTTTAACATTTTTCCAAGGAAACAAAAGAAAAAATGACTCTTAAATCCTCTCTGTTCTTGAGATACAAAGGGAATTGCGACACCTGAAAATGGCCCTTAAAGTTTGGGGACTTTCAAGAAATGGGCCGCTGGTCCTGAGGGTGTCCCTTGAATGGAGATACAAAATTTTTGCCCCTTCTGAAGTCTTTCTACACCTTTTCTCATTCAGAAAGAGGGGGATTTGTGTGTCACAACGGAGTTCACCATAAGGAATATTTGTGGGTACACCTACGTACAGCTCACTAATGTAAATGCCTTTGCAGATCTCTTTGTTAAACATTATTCAAAGAATAGTGTTAAAAGCTACCATTTCAGTATCTTCATTGCTATTATCTAGACTAGTGACATGTATAAAATTAATACCAGTTTTAGGTGTCTACGCCCAGACTTAAACAATATGCAACACGACTCTGTTTGCATGTTTGTGCATTAGCAAATAATATTTCTTCTGATGATGTTGTATATATTGTTGTTTCAAAATTTTTTCTTGGTTCAAACTTGTTCAAACCAGTTCAATGTTGATTTTGATTTTCCATTGTTTCAGATTATGATAATGATATTAGACAAGAAAATTCAAGATTTAACTGGTTTAAAATAATTAAACCAAGAAATAGTTAAACCACAATGTAATTATATATTGAACTTAAAACTTCATCAGCAGGTCTCCAAAATGCCAAGACCTTTAAAGTACAAAAGAAAACTATAATTTAGAACAAAACGTTTTGAACGTGATGATTATGTTTTACGATGGTTTTAGGTTGGTAAATAAGGAAGATATCCCTTTCGTGAAAGAGGATGTTCATCCTTTATGAAAATAATATTCAAACAAAAAAAACTTTGTGTAAAATACTCTCTCATGTTCCTTAAAATTCACACAGAATTCCATTAATATTTTACACAATCATAATGAGAAGAGGAATTGTAATTATTTTGTCCTAAGGTATGTTCAATGTCTTTTAGGATCCTGTTTGACCAAAACTTTCTTTGCAAAATTTAACTTCCTTGATGCATTTATGCAAAGTGTATGATACAGTTACTGAATGAGTAATTTTGCCTCTATATTATTGAACTTTTGTGGGAAAACATCTTTTTGATCATTAATTGTCACATTTTCAGTAACATGGGTAGTGAATCCTTCATTCTAGGTTTTCCCACGGTATTTGACTCAATTTGAAAAGACATAAATTGATTTGCATTAAACATGCCTTTTAGGAGTCAACACTTCATGATGTTAACTGTGTAGTGTTTAGGAGTTAATTATTGCTGTTTAATGATATGTATTCAGACAAGTGGATTTCAAGTTAGTGTTATTTTTAATGTAAGCTAGCCTTTGTTCAAGGGTCAAATTTTGCTCTTATGCTCTTATGCTGTAGCTTTTGATTTGGTCTTGTTAACTGTGTTTGTTAACTGAAGCTTTAAAAATGATGACATAGTGGTGTTCCCCATTGATGAGTAAAAATTAATCGTCTGGCGTTAGACAGAGTAAAATACTAAGCGTTGCCGGTTCAGGCCGGCTTGGGATTTAAAGGGTTAAGTAGAAAATATTAAATTTGCTGTGGCAAAGTAAATTTCAGTTGCATAAATAGAAATTGTTGCATGTCACTACTTTATCCACAGATTAAAAGTTTTAGTGAAGCATACTAAGGAAGCAGCTTTAAAAAATGTTAATTATAAAAATTTAAAGTTTGAAAGAGATGCATATAATAATATTCAGGAAGAGGCCTTAATGAAGGGGCCACCTTTTTAAACCTATAAGTCCATTTTGTTTTAACTTTTAGCATTCTTGTCTTTTTACTGCTTGACATATAATACAGGAATGTTTGATGGCTCAAAGAGGGATGGCATCATTGTTTGTGGCAGTGATGAAGACTGCACACCACAAGCAACTTCAGAGGTTGAAGACAATCAGGCAGTTGGTGTACCACATTATGACTGCCGTAACAAAAACAAGGTGCAAGCTGATTCTTTTCATGATAACAAAAACAGCGAGTCTCTTGAAGAAATTAAACAAAAATTTCCACCCAGAAGGAGACTGCAGAAGAGAGCCTCTCTACCTGTGATTAAAACTGAACTTTACAAAGATGATTCTAAGGCACTGTTAACTGAAGATCCATCAAGACTAGATACAATAAAAATCCTTGAATCACCATCATTGCGGAAAGCAGAAACCCTCGGTGATCTCAGTTTAAACCAGGTTCCACACAATCTTGAAGACCTTTCATTTAGTGGCACTGATGGTGAGGAGTTTGTGTTTTTAGAGGACAAAAATGTGGAAAGCAGCAGCTCTGTTCATGGGCCTATTCCCTCGCCAAGTCCAAGCCAAATTAGTTTTGATGCATTGTCCTTGACAACAAGTGGTTTCAGTGAGGCGCATTCTGACCAGGTCAGCACTGGGGATCTTAATGTAGAGTATGATATTTTAAATGTGGATGCAACGTCTAATGGAAAATCTGTAGATGATGCTTGGAGGTCCCAAAGTGATCCTAGCCATGGGATTCAACTTGAAAACACTGTTGCAGAGCTTCAAGCTCATCGCAACAGCAACAGTGAACCTAATCTCTCGGGAGAAAAGCTAAAAGAGGAATCTGAGCAGTTGGCAAAGAGGGTGAATGGTGGGAATCAAGGAGAGTCACCCCATAAAATTCATGTCCTTGATGACGACAATGATGAAGATAAAGAAAGTGAATTAAGCCCAGACGATGGTTGTTATGAACTTGACAAACCTGAACGCTGTGCCAAACCAGTTCAAAGAGCCAACTCAGCACCAGCACCTACCACATCATCATCACCAAGGACACAGCGAATAGCCAATTCCTTTGCTGTAGAAAAGGCTCAAGTCAAACTCAACAAACTTGCAGCCATGGAGACAATTGTTGAAATGCCAAATTCTGAACCTTCTCTTCAGGTATCAGAAAAGGTAAAACTTGAGAATAAGAGAAGTTCATCATTAGAAGGGAGTTGCAAATCCCCTACAAGTGGAATGGCGCAAGATGATAAGAGAAAGTCATCACTGCCTAAAGATTCGGGAAAAACACAGAAATCAAAGCATGTAAGTAATAATATTTTAATAAAGTTATGCATGGTCATTTTATTCATTTGCTATTTTCTCTAAGTACCAGTTATTAGGACTGTGTATTCTGATAAAAGAACTCAAAAGGTGGACTGATTGTTTGTACATCTGGAAATAAAAATTAATGGTTGGCGGTAAAAAAAAGCTCTAAGCTGATACTTTTTCCTTTCAAGGATTTTTACATTTGCTTCAGTTTGATGTCATGTGAATATTAAATTTTATTCCTTGGCGTGGCCACTGCTGTTACCTAGATTCTTTGAACAGAACAACAACAACAACTTCGTTACCCTTTTCAATAAAATCCTAGTGAATATCAAACGTTTTTTTTTTAGATCTTGCATTATTTTATTTGAAAGCAGTTGCTTTGCAAGTTTCTTGGGGTACACAGGATTTTAAAATTTAATACTCTACAAAATGAGAGTTGTGGCCCTATCTTAGGTTTTAGTCTACAGACTCATATGTTTGATTAAGCAACATTAAATGTCAGGTTAGGATCTAACATGTATTAAATTATTTTAAGATTTTATATGGTATCCTCCTTATGCAGTTTTCTGTTTAATATACAGTACAGTCTTTACCCAGATTACATAATACATGTACATAACTAGGGATTCGTTCAGTGAAAGCTGATTAAATCGCTATGCCTTTAGAATGGCTTACCTAATTGGAACAGATGATATTTGTCATGCTGGATTAGAATGTGTTGTCTCCTGGGCTGATTATACTAGATAATTGTATTGAGACAATTTGTTGATGCCACAAAGAAAAAAAATAGTTCATTGTTGATTTATTTGGAAATGTTTTGTTCCCACAATTAAAAAGTTGGAACTTTTATAAAGAATTTGTGATGGTAGGGTTACAAAGAACAAAGAGGAAATCATTATAATTGTGAAGAAGTTTCATGACCTAGGCTTGCCTGATAAAATCTAAAAGCAACAGTGGCTGATTTGTTCAATAATTCCCTTCATATCAATGCTGGAGGTCAATTTTCACAAAAGTTGGTCATTCGTTAAATAAAGAAGTCAAATTAAATGCAGAAATAGAGGTGCTTTAAAGCTGCAGAATATTTAAAATTTGAATACGAGTATCCTGTATATACTTCTATCAACTACTAAACAGGTGAAATAGTGATATCAGACTCTGTAGAAGCAGGTTTACCCAAACAGACATTGAAGGTATGGGGGCTTGGTCTATGTCTTAAGATAGCAGAGTCTTACAGATAACTTGGTTTACTTGCTCCACCAGACTGTTCACTTTCCATTAGTTTTCTGGCCACTATAAGGTAGTCAGTTATAACAAAAGCTGATTTCAATGCTCACTGGTTTCTCTGAGAAAATAGGTATAGCTTGCTACAAACTGATTTCTGGTGAAGTTACAGGATAAACAACTCTGCTTTGTTACTGATTTTAAGATATTATTAAGTTTTCATTTTGGTGTCTGTGATTGGTTTTGTTGCTGTTGTTTTTTCTCTGTTCTGAACTGTATTATTGATGTTGTCGGTAATGTACTTATGTACTTATGAATTAAGAAAGTTTCTACTCATTTAAAAGGCCTTTCACAATGACAAGGAATGGTATTTTTTTTAGATATCCTCTGTCATTACAGAGATATTCAAGTCTTTGTTAAGTGCCACAAATAGGTAAAGAATGTGGCTAAATAACAAACTTGCCCTGGCAGGTCTAAAACACAGGTCACTTTTGACAGGTCACCTTTTGGAAAGTAACCCCAAACCCCTCAAAACTAGGCTAGGCAGCCTAAGGTTAGCCAAATAGAGGGTTTTGGGTTACTTTCAAAAAGGTAAAAAATAGTGACCTGCAATGAGTGACCCTTCAAAAGTGACCTGTGTTTTAGACCCTACCAACTTGCCCATATAATACATGGTTTCACTTGGAAGCAATGAATATTATTAGGAATGCAAAATGGCACCAATCTGCACAGTTCAATTTTTTAATCTCTGCACCAAATGCGTAGATTTGTATCCAGATTAGGAGAGATGGCCTGCTGTTCTTAAAACACAAGGCTCATTGTGCAGAATCGAAGATTCCCCCTAATCTCACCGGGACAGAATATTGTTTTATTTAGAAATAAAGAAAAGGCATTTAGTATGAACTAAGGCAAGAAGCAACAATCGGCGTCAAAATTGTTGAGACACTCTTATCCTTTAGAGTCGATTTCAAGCTCGGTGCGAAAATGGCCCCCTCCCCCGCACCCCCAGGACAATGTTGTGTTTTTCTGTTTTCTACGAGCCTTGTCGACAGCGGTACAACATTGATTAGGGTGGGGGAGGGAGGGGTATCGCGGTAACGTACTTTTTGGACAAGTTTTCTTTGCAAATAATGAATGTTTCGTTGCCAGTGTGCTCTGTTGGCAACTGTCTCAACTAATTTTGTCGCCGATTGTCTGTTTCAGAAAACGTCTTTTATACCCTTTATACGGGCACCTATAGTCCACTCTGTCTGTCAATATGACCACATGAGTGAAAGACTTTTTACTGGTCTAAAAAATTAGGGATAGTTTGTTATTCTCGTTTTCGAATGTGAAAAATGCGTTGTCCTGTGCGAAGCGAAGATTGTGACGTAAGTGCAAGGGACCTGTTCATTTTTGCCTTCTTTTATACGCTATTTGTGAGTAGCGTTAAAGTATGGATTTGGTAAAGGGTTATGCCTGTAACTCCAGTTCATCAGAAGAAGCGGATTTTGTTGGTCGAAGCGGTGTTGCAGATGAACGCGAAACAGACATGGTGGCTGTTACAGCCGGGGAACACATTTACTTTGCACGCTCAAATTGCTACGTCGGTGCAAAAAGACCTTCCACATTGTCGCAGATGCTTTGCAGAGCTGCTTTTGGTGGGAAATGAATGTTTTTGGGAGTAAGGAAACAATATTTTCTCATTTACCACGAGTAACCACAAAATTATTATAAAAAGATAATGTAATTATTCTACTTGTTAATTATGGTTACTCGAGGTTACTCGTGGTTACTCGTGGCCACTCCTCCGCGGAGTTCCTAAAATCAGAGTACAGCACTGTTTGCTGTTCTTTTTTTGTCCCAGGAGTTATAAACTGTCTTTGCTTTTTGTATTTCCCTCTTTTTTATGGCTCATACCCCTTGTAACAAGTTGAAATGGAATTATGTATGGTGAATTTCAAAAGGGAATGCTAAACGTCACGCAATGTTCCGAAAGTATCACTTTATTTCAAGGTATGTCAAATCTAAAACACTGCACAAATCGTCTTGAAATTATCATTATTTAGTACGATGTCCTTTTTCTCAATGATAAGCGTTTGTGGCGTGAACTTAACTTCGCTGGACGTTCGACATTCACATTTTGGCCGTTGTAATTGACGTTCTTGGTAGTGATTACTTGCGTTAAAATTTCTCATTTTTTAGAATGCGGTACATGGAAGCCCGTGAGATATCACTTTCCCCAGTGACAATATCATTCACTTTCCGCCCTTCGCAAATAGATGGCAAGCGTATACATGCCCTTATCTCGTTAGAAATGTTCTGTGTGAAAACCATGTTCGACACTGAAATGTCTGCAATCACACCAGTGACTGTTACATCACCGTAATAAAGAAAAAGGTGATTTATATATGTTCTGATTCCTATATGACATGACAACGCATAAAGACGCTATTGAAATGTGTATATTTCATATATTAATGCAAAAAAAAGCTTATCAGAAGTCGTCGTTACACTTCATACAAAGTTTTTTCATACAGACAATCGGCGTCAAAATTGTTGAGACACTCTTATCCTTTAGAGTCGATTTCAAGCTCGGTGCGAAAATGGCCCCCTCCCCCGCACCCCCAGGACAATGTTGTGTTTTTCTGTTTTCTACGAGCCTTGTCGACAGCGGTACAACATTGATTAGGGTGGGGGAGGGAGGGGTATCGCGGTAATGTACTTTTTGGACAAGTTTTCTTTGCAAACAATGAATGTTTCGTTGCCAGTGTGCTCTGTTGGCAACTGTCTCAACTAATTTTGTCGCCGATTGAAGCCGCTGCCATTTGCCATAGCAATAACACACTCAATTGCATTAATTATTTTTCTTTTATGTAACATACAAATCCAAGTTCATTAATAATTCATCAAGGTGATGCCCAAGTCAAATTCATACCACTGTAAAATGTTAATGCAGCGCAAATGTTACCCAATATTCTGTATCTAAATTACAAAATGCTCACTCTGTAGTTTAAATAATACTCACGAACGTCATGAATCACATTTCTTTCATGCCTTAGATTTGCAATAGAACAGAAGAGGAGCCTTAACTGCAGCTCAGTTATGTTATAAATATCCTTAGAGATGAAAAAGACACATGTATGTCGAAATTGGAAAAAACAATACCAAGTTAAAATTTATTGTACACTACAGTTGTAGTGTACCGGGAGGCGCGGTGGCCTCATGGTTAGAGTGCTCGACTCCAGATTGAGTGGTCCGGGTTCGGGTCCTGGCTGGGGACATTGTGTTGTGTTCTTGGGCAAGGCACTTTACTCTCACGGTGCCTCTCTCCACCCAGGTGTGTAAATGGGTACCAGCGAAATGCTGGGGGTAACCCTGCAATAGACTAGCATCCCATCCAGGGGGGGAGTAGAAATACTCCTAGTCGCTTCATGCTAATGAAACCGGAGATAAGTGCCGGCCTTCTGGCTCGTAAGCAGAGACTTTACTAAAATACTTTACTTTTACATTTGTATATTAATATCATCAATACCTTTTTCAGGATCTCAGAGCTCATGTGGTGAAAAATTTGCTGGATACAGAAGTGTCATATGTACAGAATTTACAATTTCTTGTGTCGGTATGTATGTTTTTCAGCCCACCTGCAATTTATGCAAATTTACATGTAATAGGGTTTTTAGAAAGACATGGTAATTGGAAAACTAGATAGTATAGTTTTGCTTGATTTTGTCTATTTCCTTTTTTTTTCATTTGCTAAAAAGAGAGCTTTTCAGTCCCAGAATCTCTGATGCAAAATTGCACAAGTCTTTCACAGTGAACAAAGCATGGAGATTGTACAACTAGACTTATTTAATTTCCCTGTATATGATTGGACAGTGGGGTGATTATAAGTATTTTCTTATGTCTTATTGTTTACATTACAATTTTGGAGCTTTTTATTCTTAACTGTGTTTTGGACAATGGAAATAAAGAAGGGCATTAGTAATACTGTAACTATGATACTGTAACAATAGATTGACAGTTCAAAAAGTTTCCTTGAAGTTTTAACCGGTACTTGGTTTTCATTGTTATTCTTTTTGGGGAATGTACATGTTCTCATTAAAATGAGAAAGGAAACTTCCATCTCCCTACTAGTTAAATGCCAAAGAAACAAAATACGCCATGTACCAAAAATCTCATCGAGCTTGCAAACTTCGGAAGGTGGAATCCAAACAATATTGTTGTGCAAATTAGCCATCAGTTAAATTGGATGGTCAGTCATGTGAAAGCTGAAACGTGCTACAAGGCTCCGGAAGAATGCAACATGCAGAATCTCATGCTCAAAGCTCATTGGAATTTTTGTTACAGAAACAAAAAATTACTGTTACTTTATTGTAAGGCAAAAATTTGTGGTTTTGCTGGAAAGTGTATTCAGTCTATTGAACATATAATTTGCTATTTTAGCAAAAATTAATGTTTGTTTCTAGGTGGCCATAGTTATTTAGTTTCCATTAGAGGAGGAGACAGGTCTTATCCTTATTGTCTTTGAATGTTTCAATTTCCTGTTTATATACCTTCCTGTTCACTACTGACTTTGTGTTGAAATTGTAATAGGGTTGTTACCAACTTGAGTCAATATTTGCTCTGAATAAAGATTCAAGTCTGTTAGCTGTGATGCAAAACAGAACCCTCATATTTCTGAAGGCTCAGAAAGTGTGGGTTTTCTTGTAAAACCATCCAAGACAAAAGCACCACACATTGTTTTTTGCGAATCACCCTGAAATCTTCATCTTTATTCTTCAACTCAATGGCTCAATGGTATTTGAATAATCACCTATCCAGACCCTGTTGTACAGTACATTAAATTTTGTTCGCTACATATTTTAAATTTTAAATGTTTTAGATTACATGTACATAAAAAAAAACATCACTGATTCAGGCACTTCCAAAAAACGTTTTGTCCTCATTTTTAAAGCTGTTTTAAGTTTTATTCCACTGAACCATAATCAATGTAACGGTGAAAGCTACATGTAATTCAAATGTATTCCTTTTAACGCTTGTCCTCACTGTCAGTAAAATGTACACTAATGTAATAAGAACAAAACTTAACACTTGGTGTTGCAAGTATTTGGAGTCAAAGGTTACAGGATGATGCCTGAAGCACATTAGACTATAAATTATAACAAATGAAGAAAGCTGTTTCACATATATGAAAGTGGATAAGTTAGTATTTAAGGAACGTGAGATTTTTTCACCCTCGTTGATTGGAACCCATTCAAGCTTGGGACTCACATTTATGTGGTTTTGCAAGTTCTAGGATTAACAACAGCCTGTGTCAATGACTTTCCACTACTCATGTTTTGCAGCCATCCATAGTGTACTCAAATTCCATATCGGGGAATTAAGGACAATTTTTATCAAAAGGTAGATGAGGAACAACCCAGGCAGATATGGTGAAAATCATATAATAATGAAATATTAAATAATTTTAATCTGTTTCATCAGAGTTATTACAAAGCCCTGAAGAAGCAAGACAATGCTGGAATAGTGGAGCCAGCGCAAGTAGATGAAATGTTTTACCAAATTCCTGAAATTCTCCTTTGTCACGAGTTCTTTCTGAAGCAGCTACAGGCTAGAGTGAATGAATGGCATGACAAACAAAAGATTGGGGACATCTTTGTTTCTTCGGTAAGAACACTTTTTTTATGAGTTGCAAGAATTAAAAGTGGAAGTAAGTTTCTTACTTAATCCTATCATAGTTACTAAAACAAGAAATGACCTTCAATGAGCTACAGTGAGCTACAATGAGCTACAACGACCTACAATGAGCTACAATGAGCTACAATGAGAGCTCTACAATGATCTGCAATGATATACAATGAGCTGCAATGACCTACAGTGATCTACAATGACCTATAATGAGCTACAATGACTTACAGTGAGCTACAATGGCCTACTTAAATGACTTACAATCAAAGAGAAAGACAAAAAAGCCAAGATCAGGGTAAAGAGTTTGGTGAGTGGAAAACATCCATTGTGCATTGTCATGCAACGCTTTTATTCCATTGCATGACAGCCCAAATGACGACAGCAATTACACATGTGGCCTTGAAAGCAGAAGACCCTTGGATGGTTTTCCTTTGTTTTAAAGCGTAACTGAAAGTGTACAAATATCAAGGCTTTGCTTGACAATGATAAAATCTTAATTAGAGCAGGAAAAAATGACCAGAAGATTATAAATAACTTAATATTCTTCCCAGAATGTTTTGTTTGGTTTAGAGTGTACAACGAAAATTTTCAACTTGCACAGCAACGAAGTTTGGTTGGTTCAAAGCGCAGAGTGGAATATTTTTGACCTTTGTACTGCAAACATGCTCAAGTGCCCTCAGAGCTGCAAATTATCTTTTATTTTAGCTCGTTACAGGTCATTACATGTAGCTAATTTTAGCATAATATAATGTACCTCATTGTAGGTCATTGTACACTGTAGCTCATTGTAGCCCGTTGTGGGTCATTGTAGCCCATTTTAGGTCATTGTAGATCATTGTAGGCCATGGTAATAGGTCATTGTAGCTCATTGTAGTCATTGTAGATCATTGTAGGCCATTGTAGTAGGTCATTGTAGATCATTGTAGGCCATGGTAGTAGGTCATTGTAGCTCATTGTAGCTCATTGTAGATCATTGTAGGCCATTGTAGTAGGTCATTGTAAATCATTGTAGGCCATTGTAGTAGGTCATTGTAGGTCATTGTAGATCACTGTGGGTCATTGTATGCCATTTTAGATCATTGAAGAGCTCTCATTGAAGGTCATTGTAGGTCATTGTGGATCAATGTAGGTTATTGTAGATCATTCCTTTTTTTAGTAACTACGTAAATCCTGTACTTCAAGGGCAGGGTGGAAAAATTTAATGTAAAAAGAATAACAGGACACAAGCAAAACGAGGTCATATCTACTATTAGAAAAGTTTATTTACCAAGGCTAGAGAACCTACCTTACACTGTATGTAAGAATTTTATGTGAACACTCTCTTTTTTTTAATCACTGATAGTTCACCAAGTGTTTTCTTGTGGATGCCTACAGTGCATTCATTAATCATTTCCTACAAGCTAGAGCAGCCGTCAGGGTAGCCACAATGTCCAGACCAGCTTTTGTGCGGTACATGGAGGTATGATATAACAGTTGCAACTATCAGAATAAAAATAATAAGTTCATTTCATTTGATGTAAGAGACAATGCCCATGGAGAGTCAGCAAGAAGACACAGAGTCCCTTACACAGGTTGACCTCTGAGCTTTTACCTGCCCAATCATGAAATACCACAGAGGACACAGTACAACACTGGGAACTCCATGCCCTACACTTTCCGAATAGTGTGTGTGTTCTTTTACATCCACAGGGTTATGACCGTTGAAGGGATGTGAGATGGGGCATATGGTTTTGCTATTGTCCTTATCTGAGAATACTAGAGAGTGTAACCATTTGCATATGTCATTATGAAGGCAGCACTTTCTCCCCAGTTATTTAAAGACCCCGAGTGTTGGTCTGGCTGGAGTTTTTGATCCCATGACCTCCCGCAGAGTAGCCCAATGCTCAACCAACTGAGCCAACCAGTCGGCAGTCCATGGTCTCTGTCCAATAAGAGATGATTTTTAATACTAGTCAATGGAGAACCCCCTAGGGGGCAAAAGGGTTGACAGTAAATGTTTTTTTCCTTAAAAAAATTAGTATTCAGAAGAAAATCAGTTTGTTTAACAGGAGTGGAACCTACAAGTACAGTAGGAAGTAGAAACTCCACCATTAGACAATACTCAGGGTTGCTACATTTTCAATCAAGATTTCACAGGACTGCTTTTCTCCTTTAGCAATGCTCCAGGGATCACAAAGAAAAATTAACTCTACAAGACTTGATGATCATGCCAGTTCAAAGAATCCCACGATATGAACTGATACTGAAGGTACAGCCTACAAAACTGCTTGAAATGCATTTGCACACTTTCAGTCCAAATATAAATCTCCCCATCCAAAGCAAACATGTTAGCATTGTTACCTGTGCAAGCCATGTACGTAAACTCGGCAGAACTAGCAGTAATGTGGACCCACAACCGTGAGAGGCATAGGTCTATTCTCGATTTTCCGTCACAAACTGCTTTGCCATTCCTGTTTTCAAAGAAATTTTGCACTAAAAAGCAGTTTGAGAGGTAAAATTAAGAATAGACCCATGCCTCTCACTTTGTAGCAGTTTGATTTTTGAAAAGACTCTTATTATTTACAATTACTTTCTCGTTGCTGCTTTTGTAACATGCCTCTTGCTCTTGCTCTTTTCATGCATTTAAAGAGTAGAATAGAGAATTACCACACCTCCAGAATTTTAATAAAACTATGTGCATGTATGCTCGAATGTTCAAAGTGTTGTATTCACTTCGGACCAAATTTTATTTGGTAATTATCAGGGTTCCTAGTTTACAATTTCTTGGTTTAACTGCCTTTGCAATCCATCATGAGGTCGTACAGTGGGTGGCTTACTTAGGATGCGATCAGCCGAAAAGTCACTGGCTTTGGGAAGATTGAAGAAATCTTTGCCAGCAAATTATTTGCGAAAAATCAACCAGGTGTTCACTTGGAGTCATGTGATTCTTTCGATCCCATGATGCTATACAAGCCTAAATTGTCATACAATCTGTCACTGCATCCGAGTTTTTAGCCGGCAAAGTGTGAAACTGGGGTGTTATGATTGTCAATACCTTTCTCACCATCATACATGCAAGTTTCATTAAAATTTTGGAGGTGTGGCAATTTTCCATTCACCTCTTCAAACGCATGAAAAGAGATGGAATTTTTGCTAGTTAATTTGAGGAAAAAACTTTGTTAGCAATTAGGCATGTTACAAGAGCAGCAATGAGAAAGGAATTGTAAACAAAAAGAGACTTTTCGGAAATCAAACTGTAGAGTTCTGTACATTAAATTTTGACCCCAATAATGCGCCATATCTCACCTCACATCACATCTCATGGGTCCAAATAACTTTGTTCGTCTTGCCCGGCACATAAGAAACAAAATTGTGAGGTAGGTAAGAATGGAAAAACATGTTTGCTTTTGGTGGGGAGATTAATATTGTAGACAGAGAATACTGTGTATAAGCTGCACTTGTAGATAAGCTGCACCCCCAAATTTCAAACATGATTTTGAGAAAAAAATAAAAACTTGAAAAAAGCACTCTGCCAAAAAAGTTGTTTGATTGTTTGTGATGAACTTTGCGAAATCTAATGCGGTGTATTTGCAGCGTCCTTAAGAAGTTAATCAACTCTTAAAATACCTTTTGAAATCTTTAATTGATTTCCCTAATTCTTGGGACTGACAGTGGAGGGATCAGTGTTGAATTGATTGGGCGAAGAATTTGTTTGACCTTTATTAATTTTACTGAAGGTTTTTAGTGTTATTTGTGATGCCATACCACGATTTTGAGCCCAATATTTCAGCAAAAAGGTGTGGCTCATACACAAGTTTTTATGGTATTTGAATTTGAGTTTAGTTGCACTTTAAGGTTGACACTGCAACCAGACCGAAAATCAGACATCTTTGATGCTACTGTTGTTTGGAGAATTATGAATAAAGCTGAAAAAGTAGTAATTCAAAGAGCCAACTATTTGACACCCTATCCAAGGGGTGATCAAAAGCTGCTACAAGAGTTATGAGACTAGTGTCAAAATGTTGTACAATTGAAATGTAACTTTTTTGTCTATATGTACATTTATAACTTACCAAATTGGATTAACATTAAACTTTGGAAGAAGCTGTAGTCCTGGCAGATAATGTATGCTGAAACAACTCGTCAAAACACAAAGCTCCTTAATTTTTTTGGAACCAAAGTACACAAAATCTAAATTTTATATGTTTACGTTAAGTTTTATCTGAGAAAAAGAAACTTAAACAAACCTCTGGAAACCCGGCCTCAGTTGTATGAAGGGTGGGTAATGCTATCCACTAGATAAATCACTATCCAGCAGATAAACACTAGAAAAACCAATTGATTTATCCAGTAGACAGCACATCTACCCTTTGAACAACTGGGGCCTGTTCTACGAATGTGGCATCCACTGGGCATGAGGACCAGACACTTGCCGAAATGTTGCTGGACCAATCATTTTTTCCTCACTGACTGACGAATAGTCTCTCAGGGTTTGTGCTACTCCTTGAAGTCCTTGAAAAGCCCTGGAATTTAATTTTGGACTTCAAAGGTGCTTGAAAAGCCCTTGAAAAAAAGGATTTTGGGGGAGACTGCTTGAAAACCCCTTGAATTTTGGCTTGGATGAAAATTGTAGAGATTGCATTATGCCAAGAGAAAATGTTAATCATGTTAAGTTAAAGAGCCCGTTCAAGAATTGAGCAAATTGACTACTAAGGAAAGACCAAATGCAAAACTTAAAATGCCTGTGCATGCACTTAACTTGCAGGATGTGGGAAAGAATATCAAGGTATACTTTTTAAGTAAAGAAAACACTGAAACATGATGTACATATATGGCATAGAAATCTTCTTACAAACACTCCTTGAAAACTCAATTTCTGGTTCTTGAAAACTCCTTGAATACTCCTGGAATTTTATAATTATGCAAAATCCAGCATGAACCCTGATAGTGGAAAACCATTTCACTCCAAGATGGGCTGTGTAGGGATTACATTTCAGACTCAAATGGAGCCATCCAGACAAATCTTTACCTTTTTTATTTTCAGGACATGATAAAACACACCCCTCATGACCATCCTGATCATGGCAGCCTTCAACTTGCACTAGGAGAGATCAAGACGCTGGCAGACAGAATGAATAGAGGAGAGAAAGAGGTTGATCAAGCTGAGAGAGAAGCAGAAAGGCTGCGTGATCTTGAGACAACAATAGAGGGCATGACTGAGGTAGATTGTTTTTGCTGTTTGCTTCATAAAACAAGTGACTATGATAGCTCCAACCTATTGACATCAAGGATGCAATAAGGATGTGTTATAGATACACTTGTAGTGTATTAATGTCATTATCATGATCTTGCTCTCAGCTTGTGACTCCAACTCGAAGACTGATACGGCAAGACCTGGTGGCTGAGGTGGTAAGTAAAAACAAGGCATACTTGACTCAAAGATTCTTTAAAGTGCCCCTAACCCCAAAATATTTTTCTCGCTAAAATGAATCTTTGCACCTGTTGGAAACGCATTGCGGCCCTTTGTCCCCTTTTCTAACAAATCCTGCCTTTTTATAGGCTTCAAAACTTGCGAAAAACCAAGCATCTTTTTTTCATGACAGAGTCAGAAGGGGAGTGGGTCTATTCCTGATTTGACGTCACAAACTGATTTACATTGCATTAACTCTTTGTAAACATGCATGCAAAGTAGATCGTGACGTCAAATCAGGAATAGACCCACTCTGCTTCTGACTCGGTCGTGAACAAAAGATGCTTGGTTTTGAAGCCTATAAAAAGGCGGGATTTGTTAGAAAAAGGAAAAAAGGCCGCGATGCATTTTGAACAGGTGCAAAGATTCATTTTAGCGAAAAAAAAAAGTATTTTGGGGTTAGGGGCACTTTAAGCAGTTTGAAAAAACTACGAAGATAACAGGAATCCAAATTTCTGAGAAGGCTGTTCCTTTGTAACTAGAAACTAAGGGCGCATTCGATTGACCATATTCCGGAATAGGAATACATGGAATAGAAGTTAGAAATCCTTCGTTTTTGCGGAGATTCACGTTAAAATTATACACTTGCTAAAATGCTAATTTAAACATATCTTTATTATCCTTGTTGCTTCAAAAGCGCCAGACATACCATTTTAAATCATCACTCCACGTAGTCTTGTTCCAGAATAGGGTCAATCGAACGCACTCTAATTAGGAGAAGAAAGACTTTTAATTATAAGGAGGACATCTAAGGTATTTTCACCAAAGTGCAATCCCCCTCAGGTGGGACAAGGTAATGTCAATATACCCAGAGAAAAACCTCCCGGAGCAGAGTAGAGAGCCAACAAACTGAACCCACATGTGACACCAATTATGGGAATTGAACCAGGTCACATTGGAAGGGTGGGGGGGGGGGGGGGGGGGAGGCAAGTGCTCTTACCTGCTGTTCCATTCCATGTGTCATTCAAGAAACAGGACAGCAATCAACGACTCCTCATGTGCAGGGTTCATGGACCTCTTTAGAATGTTTATCATTATTAACAGCTGCAAAGTCATTGATATTCAGATACAACCATTTCTTTTACCTCCTCACCCCAACAGAAAGGAACAATAACCAAGAAAGACCGCTGCCTGTTCTTGTTCAATGATATGTTGGCTTGTGCAACTGTCAAGAGAAGAGCTAACGCTCTCAGGAGGTGAGGCTCAGTAAGCAAGTATGTTGGTTAAGAATTGGCATGTAATGTGCAAGATGTAAGAGCTAGGATCTGACACCTGATGCCTAAGGCCAAGACAATCTGTAAGGGAGAGGTAAAATTTCTTGAAAACTGGAATACAACCAAGTCAATGTAGAATGGACTTGCACCTCTCAGTAGTGTTATTGTGCAAGACAAAGGACTACTTCTTCTGGTATTACTTATAGGTCATTTTTTGCAGCACAAAAAAATATTTATCTTTAGGGGAAAACAGCAAAAGATGGACAATGACTTGTTTTTTATAGTAAAAAACTTCAACAAGTTCGTTACTGTCTAAGCTGGCATTGCTTGCATTGTGCATGACAAGTAAATAGCCAACTGGTTTGCCTCCAGCCAGTTGGGATTCTTAACGCCAATGTTCTGTTTTGTCATTTCATTAATTGTGTTTCACTGGCCCTGTAAATCATCTTTGGGGAGTGGTCAATTAAGTATGTATGTATCTCCAATTTTTGTTTTAGATTCTCTAGTGGATCTGGCACAGAGTTCCAAAAATACAAACTGCTGTGGAGACTGCATCTTGATTATGTTGAAGTTTACAAATGTAAGTATTTCTTTCAGAGTGTTCATTCAAATCAATGTTTCACTATTATTATTAATTTTACAATTTTTTTCAATTATATTTAAGATTTTTTTTTACTGTCCCATTAGCTTCACCTGAAGCTCAGAGGCGCAACAGTCTGGAAAAACAGCTTGAAAAGCTTGACACTGACATGTCATCCTTAAGCAAGATCAGTGCTTTGGCAGACAATTTGACAATAACCCACATGGTATTTTATTTTTCTCTTGTTGTATGTTGTTATTTTGTCTTATGTCATGCTATTTTGATCATTTTTTTTACTGTCAAGTCTAGTACTTCAAAAAATTATGTGCTGTGTACACAACCAGAGATTGAGGTTTTTTTGTATCGTTTCTTAGTTTATCATGCCCAAATTTCTAACAATGAATTCTGCATAACCATTGCAATTAAAGTGCCCCTGTGATCAAAAAACCACTTCCTTTTTTCCTTCAGATTTTGAAAGTGTTTTTGCTTAACACCTGACTGGCAATTTAATTTTGAGCTTTGATTTTTATCCAAAGGCTGTTTACTTTGAGTGTAAGTTTTGGATTTCACGGTCCGCCATTACTCATGTTCAAAACTGACCGATTGGACCTCAGAGGGTTGGATCCAGGGAAAAGTGACATCAGAGGCTCACTAGCTTAAAATTTCAGCGTGTGAACGCAGCTTATTATATATGCAAAGCGTGAGTTTAAAAGTCTGAAAGCCCAAAACCCCCGTGCTGCATATTAATTCTGCGGCGTACACACGTATTGCATTCTTAAACTAGTGAGCCTTTGACGTCATTTTCTCCTCGATCCAGCTCTCTCAAGGACATAATGTTAGTAATGGCGGACCATTAAATAGGAAAATTACAGTTAAAATAAAGAGGTGTCTTTTTGAAATCAAGGCTTAAAATGTGGGTCACTTAGTGTTTTGTTAACATAGTTTTGTAATCCAAAGAAAAATATGAATTGATTTTTTGGTCACAGGGGCACTTTAACTGTCCCAGGTTATTTGCTAAAGAAAGAGATAGATTTAAGACACCTTTCATTGTATTACCCTCACTTTTTACTTGATATGACTTGCAAAGTTCTGTCTTGAAGTTAGGCCCGGATTTAACAAAATTAATGAACCCAAAGATAAAATAGCCTTTATGCAGTCCTTCAGTTACAAATAACTGTACGGAACTGTTTTGATAATTACAATACATGTGTTTTCTTCTCAGGCATTGGATGCAGCCATACAGGAGTTGATGAATGAAGTAAACCGACAGATCTCTGAAAAGCAAATCCCACTGCAGCCTCCTACATCAACAAAGTTAGAACTACATGCACAAACTGAGTAAGTTAAAGTGCTTTTTTAAGAATAATACTTAATTTTTTTTTTTTTAATTGTGTGTTAAATGTACATCTCTAAACATTTGTGGAATTTGGTTGACTTGAAAGTAACAATCAAACTTAC
This sequence comes from Montipora capitata, assembly GCA_949126865.1. Lineage (NCBI taxonomy): Eukaryota > Metazoa > Cnidaria > Anthozoa > Scleractinia > Acroporidae > Montipora > Montipora capitata. The sequence continues at coordinate 35,433,222 of OX421450.1, forward strand.
CATTATAAAAATTGGATGTGGAATGTGATGAGTATTATCTTAATTATAAGTTGATCAATTTTAGGGGTGCAGGGATGGCGCAGTGGAGAGCACTTGCCTCCCACCAATGTGGCATGGGTTCGATTCCCAGACTCAGCATCATATGTGGGCTGAGTTTGTTGGTTCTCTACTGCACCGAGAGGTTTTCTCCAGGTTCTTCAGTTTCCCTGCTCCTCAAAAACCAACATTTTTGACTTGATTTGCGTTAATTGTCAATTTCAGTTTGTTAATTGTCAATTTCAGTTTACCATGTCCCCAACTGGCGCTCGAGGGCTAGAACAATGAGACACTTATATAAAATTAAATAGAGTTCCTTTTCTTTTTCCTTTCCTTTTGCTGAATACTCAATGAGCTGCAAAAAAGCCAAAATCTTGCTGAATGTCAAAAGTTAACATAATTCGTTGCACTGGAAAATGACACTAAAGGTTTGCAAGATTGCTCAAGAAATGATGTGTAGTATCTGAAGTAAATCAAATAATTTAAACATGTTTGCTGAATGTCGTATGGGAAATAAAATATTATTTATGGCAAAATTATGAAATTTCAAATAGGGAAGGAGAAGAGCTCTTTCAGTTCCTGTTTCTGGAAACAGAAATCAAGAATTCTTGGGAAGCATACTTTGAAGATGCAAAACAAAAGCTTGGTAAGCATCTTCTTTGCAAAGGATGTTTGTCTTTTCTTTGTGTAGCAGTTTATAAAATCTAGAAATTAGAGATTATTTTTAGCAGCACTTTGCTAGTTAGATGGTACATTTGTTTTTGTATGATATTAATTGTATTTTTTTAATATTGTTAAAATTAATTTAAGTTAAATTTAAGGGCGGCATAAAGTTAAGCTGCATGCTTGTTCATCATGGTAATATCTAGCCTTATGTTCATCCCTAGCTTATGCAAAAGATACATTTCCTCCTGAATTTCAAAACTGTATTCCTATTAACAAGACAAGAAGTGGGATGCAGGTATGAATAATGATTACTGGTGCTTGCATTAATTAAAATTCATTGTTTCTGAGTAAAAGTTAACTTAAATGTTACGGTAAATACAGAAGTTCACAGCCACCATATTTTGCTTATTCTAGTTCACTTGTGCTTCCCCCTGCCAAGTACCACACATGCTTGATCGAGGAAATCATTGTGGGTCAGGAGATGTGTGGGTTTGCAACAGTGATGGTTATGTTGGACAAGTGTGCATCCTCAGAATGGGTTCACAGATACAGGTAAGAAAACTACATTGTTAAGGACGGTGCCTACTATTGTTATTGTGCATACGTTCTGCGCACCGCGAGATACTCTGATTTCCTATCGGTGATGCTTACTAATACAGGGATATTTTTGTTCGGTTTAAAATTATGCAGAGAAAGTAGATCTTAGTAAGTACTATTGGTATCCAAAAAGAAAATTTGGGGCAATTTTTAAAGATAATTAAGCTTTAATTTGAGAAAGAACGCCATACATGGCTTTGTATTTTAAAGCGTTTTACAAATATTGTTCATGGATCATCTTTGAAAAAAAGCATGTTTACCCCCTCCCCCCCCCCCCCCCCAAAAAAAAAAGCACTATAGCACTTTTTTAGATCTACATTTCCCGCATAATCATAAAACGGAGCAAAATTACCTTTGAATCAGTAGGCACAGTCCTTAAAAAGGGTGTAGTGGGTTGTATGGGTGTAGTCTGTACGTGAGCCTCCATTTTCTACATTAGCCCTCTGAGTCAAAACCCTGTCCCGTACTTTTTATTTTTAGAAGCACATCCCAGGAAATTTTTGCTTATGTTTTCACAACAGCCACTCATAAGAGACTTACGGTCGGCCATTGATTATGTCACATTGCAGCACACCCGAAACACGAAGTTATTTCAAATAATATTGATATATCAGTTCAAAAATAAAAAGATATGGGAGATGGTTGACTCAAAGGTATATAATACGTATAGTATGGAGGCTCCGGGTAATGTGTTCCTGCGTGTACATTACATGTATTTACGAATTAATGAATTTCATTCATGAATTTCGGCCATCCCAATAAAATGTTTCTTTTCCTATCACCCTGTCTCTTGTGATGGTGGATTGGTCGATCAGGCAAAAAAAAAAGAAGAGAGGAATGAACATCTATGAGATATGTATTCAAGATGACACGACTATCAGATGTCTAAAACAGCCTTTTAGAAACGTAGTATTGATGTTAATTAAAGACAAGAACATCACATCATACCAATTGCTGTTAATAAAACAAGATCATGTGCTTGTAAATTAAAGTACTTGCTTCTTTGACTAGTCAATCTGGAATTTTTTTTTTACTTTTCAAAAAAAAAATTGGGTCGGCTGGGCAATGGGAAGCGAAACATTTTATTGGGATGGCCTTACATAAAGCTTCTTGTGTTTGATGATGAACTTAAATATTTTAAGAGCTTGTATGGAGAAAAGGAGCTGCAT
>OX421450.1:35440689-35500689 GCA_949126865.1 Montipora capitata
TCCTTTGTATTTCGTTCGTACACAGGTTGCGCATGGGAAGTTGGTAATCCTGTAATGCTTCACATTGGTGACTCTTCAGCAGTCTCCTGCATGACAGCAATTCACGGCCGACTGTGGTGTGGCTTGGGTTGTAATGCTGTTATCGTCAACACAACGACTTTGGCAGTTGAGGTAGGAATAAAGTCATTCCAATTCTCTCTGTGCGGAGCACAAATTTTCCTTAACGAAGGGCAGTTGGCCCACTATATAGTAAAATAAGACCGCATTAACAGGCGTGTAGTAAGAAGCACGATAGTCGAAGATGTTCTGAAAAAAAAAAAAATCAGAAAATTGAAAAACAGAAAATTTATTTTGTTGGCTTTCTACAATAGGTTTTTTACCACGCAACACAATAAGGTTTGGTCTTAGGCGAGGTTTTCAGAGTCTATCCTCTTCGTATGGAACGTTGAATCATCGCCTTTTGTGTCTAATGCGCTATTTTTTCTTTCCCTTAAATTTTGTCTTTCAGACTTCCTTTAACTGTAGTTTAGACAAGGATCGTTCCGTGTATCGCATGGCCAGCTCAGGGATGGGCGTTTGGATTTCACTTCAAAGCTCTGCTGCCGTCAGATTGTTTCATGCAACGCGTTACGAATGTCTAGCTGACGTAGATGTTGCTCCACCCGTGCATAAAATGCTTGCAAGTGAGTATGGATTCCTTTGGAGTCGAATAGTGTCTTGAAACATCGTTTATCGGTGTCTTTGATGTAGATTTATCAACCCAGTTGTATTAAAAGGCACATCACGCCGGACAGGCGTATTTTGCAGAACGCCTCAATCCCGACCCCAGAGCTCTTCTCTTGACTGAGGGAGAAAAGAGCTCTGGGGAACGCTGAAATGAAATGTCTTCTCATTGGTTCTCGTAAAGAACAATCAAAAGCGTCTCTGATTGGTGCATTGATGTTAGCACGAGGAGTGGGCAGGCGCCGTAAGGTTCAAATAGCCAATTTTTGGCTATGAAAACCGTACGGCGCATGTTCTCCTGCATAAAGTTTCCCAGAGCCTTGGGTCGATCCGAGGCTCTGGTGACGAGAATGCAGAACGCCTATGAAGATCTTTCGTGCACTGGTTCTAGCGCAGGCGTAGTGTCGATGTGACTTCTGCCCAGATACATGTAAATGCCAGTACAGCATCTTTACTTTTAGATGACTGTTGTAGCGCATATCTACAATAGTTACGTCCAAGCATCTATTTCAAAATGGTTGGGTTTCAGTTATTCTCGCGAACATCTTTTTTTGTAAGGTCCGAACACTGATTTAAAACCTTCGGCGTTCTGCCGCACAATGCCAGCAAAGTCATATTTCAGCCAATCCTATTTCTACCATGTGGACTCGTCCTTCTGCTTTCATAAGAAAAGAGATCATGATCTTTTATTATATTAAGTTTATTTTCCTTTACGGAAAGTGGACGCAACTAAGCGCCCCATTTCATCAAATGTTTACGAAGTCTTATTTTCTTCGAAGGTTCTGATGCAATCATCCGTCAGCACAAAGCAGCCTGTTTACGAGTCACCGCGTTGCTTGCCTGTAAAGATCTTTTGTGGATTGGCACTAGCGCAGGCGTCGTGTTGACGTTACCGCTGCCCACAATAACTGCCAGCACAGCATCTTTGCGAAACTGCCCATCGGCAACTGCGTCCTTCCATGGGCATACTGGACACGTACGTTTTCTTACTGCCGTTGAAGTCCCAAAGGAAGGAACACATGACAACGCCATCGAAAAAGGCTCTGGTACTTCGCCTTCAAGTCCCACTGCGCCCCTTCAGTCTGGCGGGAATTCCAATCGTGATGTTTTGATTATTAGTGGAGGAGATGGCTACGAGGACTTCAGAGCAAGCTCAGCAAGTGAATCCGCTGGGCGTGATGATAGCACAAACCATCTCCTCATTTGGCGCGTATAATGCTCAGACTGAAACTGACATCGGCTCTGAGCATGCGATTATTTGGCGGGACATTCCAAGCCAACACGTGCCCCTCAAAAAAGTGTCAACTAAGAAAGCAGATAGAGGCATGTTGATGAATGCAGACAATGCAGCTCGTTGTTCTTGATACATGGGCCTTAATCTCACGGCGGCCATCTTGAGAGAGAATTTTAGAAAGTTAAAAACACTTAAGTATATTGATAAGAAGACTCAATTGTAGTGATAACCTCCACAAGGCGCTTGAAAAAAAGTCGAGCGCATTTTGTTTCCAAGGAGACTCGTGATCGTGGTTTGTCTTCAATGAAGAGATAAGGTATTTTGATAGACAGTTCTGTATTTTGATAAATTGTAAATAGTACTTCGTCGTCTAAGTAGCTAAGTAAGCTTTGAAGAAGCAAGGTTAGAAGCAACGTAGTGTTGTTGAAAGTTCGTGTATATTTTAGCTTTTCTCCAGCGAGAAAAAATTGTAAAGCTTTGGAAACCGTTGTAAATAAAGAACAAGTAGAACGAAAACCCTTTTCTCAACTATTTTAGGGGATTCTCGCATTTGTTTATTTGGTGAATGAAGAAGGTAATTATCACAGTGATAGAGGGCTTCCATACTTGAATGCACACTTAATTCACCACTCCCCATAGGGGCTTTTCAGGACCAGTGAAACGTAATAAATTAAATTACAGTACAGAAGAACCGCTAATTGGCCGGTGGCAAACAAGTTGTGGGAGGTGCGGTGGCCTCATGGTTTAAGTGCTCGCCTCCGGATCGAGTGGTCCGGGTTTGTGTCGTGTTCTTGGGCAAGACACTTTACTCTCACGGTGCCTCTCTCCACCCAGGTGGATAAATGGGTACCGGCGAAAATGCTGGGGGTAACCCTTCGATGGACTAGCATCCCATCCAGGGGGGAGTAGAAATACTCCTAGTCGCTTCATGCTACGGAAACCGGAGATAAGTGCCGGCCTGATGGGCCTTCCTAGGCTCGTAACAGAGACTTAACCTTTCAAACAAGTTGGCTGCATGTTTACAAGCCGGCGCAAGGAGAGGGGATTGGGGAGAGAATGCCCAATCCCAATCCCCTCTCCTCGCGCCGGCTACGCAGGTTATTTAAGGTGGCTTACTACAGTTTTCCGAAGAAAGAGACCACGATTTTTGAAGTCTGTGAAATTAAAGCAACAGGTATCTCTTCTGAAGTGTTAGTCACTGCAATTGATGTAAAATGTAAGCAATATAGTGACCAAGCTTCTGGAGGGGGACTGGAAACTAGACATTTCAAAGGCCTTTTTCTCAAAACCTAGCTGTACGACCAGGGTCAAAAGTTTGGGAATTAGTAAACAATATGAAGACGAAACCGTCAAAATTTTTTTTAAAAGATCTATCTGAAAGTTTTTGAGTTATTATGAAAATAGACGAACATCCACGTTTTTGCTATTTGCGAAAAACCTGTCTGACAGATTTAACTATTTATTTCTATAGATGATCATTTTTTCTCGCTAACGAAATCCTGAAATTTTAAGGTTAGGTTGTAGGGCTAGTTTTTGAGAAAAAGGCTTTTGAAATGTCCAGTTTCCAGTCCCCCCTCCGGGAACTCGGTCACTATATTTAGCATTTTCCCCTGATTTGCATTTATTTGTTAGGTAAAATTACATTTTACATCAATTGCAGTGACTAACACTTCAGAAGAGACATTCTGTTGGTTTAATTTCACAGATTTCAAAATCTTGATCTTGATCGGAAATCTGTAGTGAGCCACCTTAAGCAGGGACTACCAGGATCGAATTGAAGGAGTGGTCAGATCGGGCCTTGAAACCGTGATATCCGGACCTCAAGGCAAGCTCCCAAACCACTGGGCCGCACTGCTTGTGCACTTCGCCACAATGCCTTTGCAATAAGAACTGATCGTCGCTGTCAGAAGTGGACTGTTCACAGAGGAGGGGTCCACTCCCCTCACCCACTCAGTAGTTATGTCACTCTCCCCAGTTCGTGCTCGCTGTTTAAAAACAAAGATGGCGGCAATTTGTACTCGATCCTGACGATCAAACGGGAAAATAGTGGTCTGTGAACAGTCTAAGTGTAACGTTACCAGCAGCGCTCATAGCATCGATATTCATTACCCTCCCCATTTCAAATATTCTGCTCTTCAGGTGACCGATACCGACTAGTCGACCACGTGGAGGGAAGTTATTAGACTGTGAGCAGGTTCTCTGTTCCCGGGGCGAGCGAAAAAGATAGATGATCCAGATCCTTTGATAAATTGTTACCGTCACGGTGGGAATAGTGTTAATTAAACAGGGTTCGTACAGAGTCTTGAATTCTTGAAAAAGTGAAAATTTGCAAACCAGTTTCCCAGGTCTGGAAAAAGTCTGGAAAATAAAGATAAAGTCTGAAGAACTTTTTTGTTTTGATAACTGAAACAAGTGCTTTATTGCTGAGTGAATTTTTTCAGGTAGACAAATCTTATTTAAAATTTCGTCGTTGGTGAAAATATTCAATCGCAGACAGAGAAGTATCAGATCTCTCTAACGTCAGCACTGCATCGTGGTTACTGTATGTTCACAGTGCATCATGGGACAAACTATATATAAATTAGCACTTTGAAAAAAGTCTGGAAAAAGTCTTTAATTTTGCAACCAAAAATCTGTGCGAATCCTGAGTGTAAAAAGAGCGCCCGATGTGGGAATGCTATTGTAGGGTATTGCGAAGTGCTGTTTTCTACCCATGTAAACCACGTGAGCGTTAGCCCTACTAATGGAATTCATTGCCGTGAATTTGACATCTTCAATTCCCACGACCTTCTTCTTTCTGACCTTGTAGCTCAGTCGGTAGAGCAGCGGTGATCTAACCCGAAGGTTGCGGGTTCAATTCCCACCCTGGGGCCCGTTTCCGGGGCCTGTCGAAAGTCCCGAAAAGCATTTTTTGTAAACCTACCAACCGCTTGTCCAGGAAAGCCGATCTTTTAACATGTTTTGAAGATAACAAAAAAGCAAACTGACTGTGAAGTTTGACGACTTAAATCCTCTCCGTTCTTGAGATAGAGGGAATTGTGACACAAGAAAATAGCCCGTAAAGTTTCGAGACTTTTGAGAAACGGGCCCCCGGCAGGAACCCATGACCCGGAGCCTACAGCTCCCATACTGGGCCTATGTAACGGCATTTTTACAGACCGATCTATTTTTAGACTATCTTTTCCGGAAAAAACAAACGCAGTTCCGGTTCGGTGACCCTATGACGTCAGCTTTATTTCTTGTAATTGGTCATCGGGCTCCCGTGGGAGTCTCATTTAGCGGGAAATTCAATCTAAAAATAACTCGGTCTGTGAAAACGCCGTGACACGAACACAGTAGAGTTGTAGGCTCCGGGTCATGGGTTCCTGCCCCTGGTCAGAGTTTCTCTCCGTCCTTGTGTGGGCCCAATTCCATTAGTAGGGCTAACGCTCACATGGTTTACATGGGTAGAAAACAGCACTTTACAATACCTTTCAATAGTCAATTCTGTTGAAGTGCTTCATGGCCAACGTTTGCAAAAACGTAACCCTTCCTTTATGTGGGAATGGCCTATTTTAAATCCCAAATTTTGCACGCAAGTGGACACGACATTCAAGACCAAACATCACAGTATTTCATGAAAGCTCCTTTAATGAGCTATATATAGCACATGCATAACGAAGTTAACTAGTGCAATCGACCCCTTGACTACAGATTCTAGATGAATCCAAGCCGCTTTCATTAAGATACTATTCTAACAAGGGTGACTAAATGGGTCCTTTGAGTCAAAAATGAAACCTTAAAATAACCACCTCTAAATTTAAAGGCATTTCTGTTAATATTCCTCTCATGCAAGTTAAACTTTCGGGTTTCATAAATGCTTAATTTAGACTTCATCTGAATCATCCGGGGAAAGCCTCTCTCAAAAAATTGCAAAGAAATTTTCACGGAAGCTTTCTTTCGGCCAATTTACACGGTGCGATTTTGGCGCGTTCGACAAGCTTACGACAGGTCTACGACAGGACTTACGATTGTCGCATGCGACAAAAATCGTACCGTGTAAATCGGCCCTTAGGACTCAAGTAAGTGATAAATTATGTATCAAAAGACCATCATCCACAAAATCACTTCACTTATGGAAGTTTGTCTACGAAAGTATTTGAGCACGTGCTACCCGCGTGACAAAGAACTCATATCTTGAACTCATAATCACGTGACGTGATTGACCGGGGAGAAATTTCCCCACCTTACCCGTAACGTGAGACTACGTGACCTTTTATCTAAATCCACTAATGTATTTACATCTCTACTCCACAATATATTAATTTCACATAAACACTACTCGGCACCAATGAAAGACATGTTTTCACACGTTCAAGTGGAAAGAAAGTGGGAGGGGGGGGGGGGGGGGTGGGGTTCGCCAAGAATTCTGTAACAATAATTAACGAGCTAATCCATGACCAAATAACTGAATCGTATTCCTTTCTTTTCCACTATGTGCGAAAACAATACTCAAATGGATTATTTAAAAAGGGGAAAGGGGTTCAACGAAAAGGGATGAAAAGTTACGGTTGCACAAAGAGCAATCCCCCTTGACATAATTGGAGTTTTTCATTCCTTGTTCAACGACGGACGATCCACGGTAGAAATGAGGGACGGCTCTTTGGCTGACCGGTGAACCTGATAAATACTGCACGATGGACGAAAACAAGTGTATGAATAAATTAAATCTACATATTAATATTTGTTTTGCTACTCAAGAAGTCGTTTGCTTCAGCAACTATGGAGTTGGACGGTGCCAACAGAGCTATTAAACATTGGTGTGTTCCTTGAATATCTGTGGGATTCCGTCTCGATCACGGCCCTGTAAGAAACAAAAGTAAGTCACCAAATTACTCGCTTCGTGATACCACTTAATATCAAAACAGAGCTAAACCCATTGAAAGAGGCCAAAAACTACATAAAACTTCTGTCGAAAGACTCTTGTTCCAGTAAATTCAGATAACATGGGGAAGTGATGGAAGAGTACTTACAGACATTCTCCCTGAGGCAGCGGAGGCCTGGGATGCGCGAGACGGGGATCCGCGGCTAGATCTGGCCGTGGCAGCCCGGGATCCAGCAGGACTCTCGCCTCGGTTCATGGAAGCCTCGCTATCCCAGCGTTCCAACTCTTCTCGCACCAGTTTCTCCATCTGGTCTCGCTTCAGATCTTTCTCACTGCGCTCCACACGGTCACTCTGTAGAACAGAGGAAACAATAGATGAGCACACTGGAAACACTTCCGTGGTGAAAATTTTAAGAACAGACTTAAACGAGTCTAAAATGACGCAGTTTGTGTTCCAGAATCGCTGGAGAAACGAAGTTCTTGACGAACTGGTCCACTATTTTTCATCGCGGTGCCGTTAGGTGCCATGGTAGGTACTTGGTGTCTCTTTTTCTATTGTTTCAATTTTTTTTAAACAAGGTATAAAACGTTCAGTAATTACACAATTACCCTAACGCTATCCCTAATCCTAACCCTAAAGGTTTTTACCCGTGTTTAGATAGTTTTGTGCAATAGATAACCACTAAATGGCAAAATACACAAAGTACCTACCGCTGCCATTCATGCTGATGTCAAATCAAACCCCAAGGGAAAGGCCACGTAGAGCAGACTAGTCAATGTTGTTATGTTAACACGGCCGTCAATCTGGAGACCTTTGTGGCCCTCCCAGAGTAAGGAAAAGGGGATCCTTGTTCCCTTTAAATATTTGCTTGTGTTCCTTTCTTCCCCAAATTACTTTCAAACTTGTTCCCAGCATTTTGATCCCAAAAATTGTTTTTGTTCCCTTGTTCCCTAAAACCTTTTGACATCCGGTTCCCTTGTTCCCCAAAACCCCTGGGAGGCCCTCACCTTTGTATCCGAGTTCTATTAACCGACCACGCCAAGGAATGCGCGTTTCTGTACATGCTTCAGACCAATGTGCGTGCTCAGAATGGTGCTATACTATCATTAACGCTCCGCGTATATTTTGTGACTCAACAATTTCTAAAAACATTTTCTCCCTGCACTCACATCAGCAATGGAGTCAAGGAGTTTAGCCATGGTCTCTCGCCGCTTGAGTTTCGCCTTCTCCATCGCCTCAAGTTTCACAAGCACTGCATCAATCTTGGAGACGATGCTGCCAATAGAGTGCTCCATACGATCCACGCGGCGACTCAAGCTGAAAGAAAAAAAAGACAGCGTTGAGTACCTACTCGATCAATTTTCTTTTCTCGGAAACTGAAAACGCCAAAAAGGTGTCAACAGCTCGATGGCCGCCACTAGCCTCACAGCTAAACAAAAAAAGAAGGATTTTATACACTCATTTATTCAGACAGGTTTGAACCACTTACACATTGAATTCCTCATAAGAGACTCCTCCTCCGCCAGCACTGGGGCGAGCAAGAGCTGAGCCCGCGCGTGCACTAAGCCCGCCAGTGGATTCCCCATCGTCATCACTATCATCACTTCCAGCGAAACTGGCAGCGCTTTTCGGGCGTGCACTCTTTGTCTCCTTGGCGCGCTCCATTTCCTCGATTTCATCATTCAGTTCAGCCTAAATAAACACAGAAAACGATGGATTAACACAATTTCCTTCTTGGTTCAGTCAAAGTCAAACTTTTTTTTTTTAACAACTTTATTGACCATTACACATGTTACATACAATAAGATAAATAACCGAAAAGAAATGAAATATATATGCAAAGTGATATGAACCGATGTCATTTTACCTTCTGTCCTTCCAAGTCTTCCTGCATCTTTCTCTGCTCCTCCTCGTCGAGAATTCTGTCGCCATCCAAATCATACTTGGCAAAAACTGCTTCAATTTCAGCATCTGCATGGCCACGCCTGAACACATAAAAGAAAAGTTCACCTTAATAATTTCGATCAAACTCTAAATATCACACACAGCTGAACATTAAACTTTTCTTAGCGTATAACACGGCATACACGAGGGAGATGAATTGTTCAAAGCAGGGAATAAAATCAGAGACCGTCGTGCCCAAGTAGTCGTTGTGTTGCTTCAAATTCAAATTCAAGATCTCTTTAAAAAATATAACACAAAAGTCAGAGTTTTGGTGGGTAGTAATAAAAACATATTTGTTGCGCAGTTGTTTAGACATAGGAAATTGTCAAAAGGAAGCACTTCATTTCAGTTGGCAACCAAACAGAGGAGACAAAATAAAGAAAAAACCTGTTTCACTTATTTCTCTATGCGAGAATCCATCAACACACAATTGTTAATAAAACATTGAAAGGACAAACTACAATTGTAGCTTCTAGCAAATGTTTCTAAAGTGAGAATTTATTTCCCTCTCTAGCAGCTGCCACACTTTACAACGTAAGACACCATCTCCGGGTGACACGTTTCCCCTAAAATATCGAAGAAATGACGAGTTTTTACTCATATCCCTTGAACAGTGTTTCAAAAAGGCGCATCTTAATACTTGATACGTACGATTTAAGGTTGGCCCTCCATTCTTCGAAGTCAAGCTTGTTATCTTGGTTCACATCAGCTGTCTTGAGAGCTTTCTGAATGTCAACAATTTTTTCACGTTTGAAGGAAAGTCTATCCAACATCTTCTGATATCCCTGTTAGAAGTGAAAAAAAAATTCTCGCATATTAGTGCAATTTGTTTGATCGTAAAACAGCGAATACAGGATACATCCTTGAAATGCAATCCAAGAGGTATTGCTCTTAGGCGACTATCATTTCAGACGAAAAGTGCTATGTGCTGGGCTGAAGACAGTTTCACCCATAAAACCTTTGAAATGTTTAATTAACCACTTTTTGGGAAACAAATGGAGAACCACTACATGGTTGCTAGGCAAGGCATTTCTAAAAAATAAATTGTGGTTGGGCAAAATGTATAAGACAAAACGTTATCTTGCCAAAACCTGCAGGTTCAGGTACCGACGGTTTATACTTTTTTAAAAAGCGAAATCGACCAGAAGTCAACGAGGAATCCAGAAGCTACACTAAGGCTGAAAAAGCTAAGAACCCTAGCAACCTATGTCTTTTTCCCTTTAAAACACATCTTTTGCTTGTCAAATTGTATGCGCAAAAGTGACCATTTCCTATCGGTTTATCTTCCAAAGCGAAATACAAAGAAATGAATATATAAACAAATAAAAGAAAAATATAATATCCTAAGGCAGTTGCCCAAAAGGCGCAGCCTGCACGCAATTGCTACGTGCGATACAAAAAACATTTTCTCACAAAATCATTTCAAACATTCATTTAGGATTAATTATAAAAGCGTCTGGAATTGTTCGGCAAACAGCGAATAAAGCGAAATGTAAACATAAAAATGTAGATATTTTTCCCACGCTCGTTTTCGACCGAACTCTCGCTGTAGAAGGTACGACCGAAGTATAAGATCAATTGCCACGCCACGACTGGCAGATGCAAAAACGTTAACCACAACATTGTTAGCTGCTGTTTATAACCCTTTAAAGCCCGTGGGTGAGTGCAATCGTCTCCGAATGCAATAGTCGCCACTGGCGAGTGCAATCGTCTGGCGTTAAACAGAGTAAAATGTATAAGTGGCCAATGGCAGTAAAAGGATCAGTAATGTAAATGCATCTGTTCCTAATCCACAACAAAGCATGATTGGTTTAGACAAACTGTTGCCTCTGCCACCACTTCTTTCCACTTTAAGAGGGATACCAAGGAGAACCTTCAGTTCTTCTTCCTGGTTTGCAAACATTTCCGTCCTTTTTTTTAAGTCTCCAAGAAATTATCAATACAAATGTGCTTCGGAAGGCCAGAGATTATTGTCAAACCATTCATATGAGGTGACTGTCTTTCGTAAGATTTCACTGACCTCATGATTAAATTAGGATGGCAAAATACCCTAAACGTTTATCTAGTGAGGTAAGTGTCATTCCTTTTTTTTTTTTTTTGGCGGAAAAAAAGGTCTTTTGGTAAATGTCATCAAGAATCTAATTTCTGTTTCTTATTTCGGAGTATGACCTGAGACGGGTGGAATGTTACCTTCTTGAAATAATCTCCAATCTCGAACTCGCTTTTCTGTGAAGCGATGTTGGACTTGACTTCAGCATAGGTGTCGTTAATGATGGCCAAAAACATGTTGAGCAGAACAAAGAAAACAAAGAACACGTAGGTGATGAAGAAGATCGGACCAAGCACGCGATTGGCTGCCTCCAGAGCGTGAAAATCGAAATCTCCCAGGATGATTCGGAACAACGTGAAGCTAGGAAAAACGGATACCAATGTTAGGCTCGAAGGAAAACCAAAATGAACGTTGCAACAAGATTGGATGGTCAAGCAACAAAACACGATGGACGACAAGGAAACCTCGCGCGTGATGGTTGCGTGAAGCGTGAAAAGAAGGCGATCTACGCTATTACTTCGCGTGGCGTTGTCAATAGCCCATTGTTGCCTGCCTCAGTTTCAAAGCGAGTCCTGGCGCACAACCATTCAAATGGAAATGAGTTGCGTATTCTTATGCAAATCAAACTCATTTCCCTTACAATAGCTGAGCACCAAGACTCACTTCGAAACCGAGACAAACAGCAACTCGGAAATGGCCCATTTACGGGAGGCGACAACGTGAGACGAACACGACACATGCGCGAGATAAGGATGTACAGTAAGTCTACTGAAAAGCCACTGGCACTCGGGGGTACTGCTAATTTGTTCTGGGAAGAAATTTTGTGAAGAATGGCAAATGCAACACTTAAAACGTTCTCAGCTTGCCACGAGAAATCATCATCAGCCGAGAAAATAACCTTACTTTAGGTTTTAGGATAATCTATTGACACTTACATGGCATCCTCAAAAGTGCTGAAGTCGCGAACTTGTGTGCCAAATACCAGGTAACCCAACTGCGCATACGCAAGAAAGATGATGAAGAACATGACTGCAAAACCACCAACGTCTTTAGCACACTAGAAAATAATTATAATATGAGAACGACCGTCATTGGAGGAAACTTAAGCCTCAATGAATTAATCTTCAGAGGAACGGCAAGTGATCACTTGGACTCTATGCTAAGCAAAAAAAGTCAACGTGTGCAACTGTCAAGTCATCTCGCCTGCGAGACCAGTCAACTCGCCACTTAGTGCTATTCGTTTAGTAGGTGCAATAGTTGAAGACGCTGGATAATAACATTAGTGGCGAATCGTCCTGATGGCCAGACGTCCGTGCACCAGGAGAGAAACGATAAATTCGATGATTCAATGCTTTCAAATTAAGCGCAGCCATTTATCACAAAACTGCATTTTCCGCGAAACAGTCAACAACATTTGCAAAAAGGGTGCTACTCTTGGTTTAAGTAATGAGTGTGGAACAGCAAAAATAGACACATTACATTGTTCAGAGTTGCTGAAAGCTGGGTCATGGTTTTGTTGAAGCTGATGTACTTGAATACCTGAAAGAAAACGAAAAGCAAATAAGATGGTCGGGAGTCGAAGACCGTGTGACATAAGAGGAAAGGACAGAGCTCGGAAATGGCGGGAAAACGGTGTACGTGGAAAACACTTGACAGAAGCGATTTACAACACTGCAGAAATGGACCTCTTTAGCTTGTACGTTTTGCTTTCCCATTTCCGAGCACGTGATATTTCTGTTTCTTTGAAATGTCGTGTTATGCACGTGCATATATGTATAAATAACTTATGAAAAAACAAAAACAAAAATTCCCTTGCAAGGATGGGCAAAATTGAAGAAGATTAAAATGGATTGTGATTGGAGTTTTTGAAAACTCTTCAGCCTAACAGCTTTTTAAAGTTGATTTCTGTTGTTTTTCACTACAATTATGTGTGCTCGACAGACATTTTTTCGTCACAAAGCTTTGGTTTGTGCTGTTCAAAAGTAATTTCTGAGCTAACGTTAAGTTGTATAACGAGAAGAGGCGAGTACATGGCAAAACGAGACGAAATGAACTGCGGCACTGCCGTGACACAGCCATTTTAATGCTGTTTAGGCATAACATGTAAATTCCTTCCAAGTGTAGCTGGGTGAGTTATAAGTATAAAAATTATAGATAACTCACATCTTTAACAGTTATATTTCAAATCAAAGTTCCTGTGAGACGTCTCATTGATGAAATGTAGAGCATTGCGATATATATTCTACTACGACTTTTAAGACTTTAATTAGCTTTTTGATAATTCAATGGAAAATTCAAGGGCGAAGGGTAGATCCGAACCTGTGACACGTGCGCTTTGCGCTTCCGTTTCGAGCATATTCGTACACTAATTCGGCCGCCCAAACGAAACCCGAAATTTAACACTGAATGAGGCCCCCTCACTATAACTCATTGAGACTTCGTCATCAATGAGGTAAAGAGGGGGTGTTACAGATTCAAAGTCAACTACTAACACCAACTTTAACGATGTCTTAGACAGCGCAATGAACCAATCCAAATTCTTAGCAATTCCGTGTAACTTGTTCATAGCGTGAGAAAAATCATGTGTCCTTATTGGTTGATAAGTTGGCGCGAACTTTTTAAACCAATCACTAAGCGTAGCAATTGCAGTCGCATCATTACTTTCGACAGTCATTTCAAACTTTTCTACCTTGATCCAGGCGAAAAACACTGCCACAGCAACCATGTTGTTGAACTGGGTCTGCCAGAAGCCAAGTGAATCAAAGTTTGCATACACGTCTTTGTTCTTCAGGAGTGACTTCAACAAGGCACTCACAGTGACTGTGCGGTACACATTGAACACAACGGCCACGTATCCCAAGAAAATCACAATAATATCAAGAACGTTCCAGAAGCTCTTGAAGTACTTGAGCCTGTGCTTCCTAATCTCGAGGATTTCTTCAATGGTGTAGTAGATAATGAAGAGAATAAAGATACCTTCGCATCCCATCACAAAGTAATCCAGGTTGGTGACATAACGGATCAATTTTACCGTACGAAAATTGAAGGAAGGAATGCATCCACCAGTAGCCGGGTATTCGAACAGGAGTCTGAGGAGAGAAATGCAAATTCGTTGATTATGGTTTATTTTGTTCCTGGTAATGATAAATCCCTGGTTCAACTTCTCGGACACACTTGTAAACAGCCAACTGGTTTGCCTTCGGCCAGTTGGGATTCTTAACAGTTGTTGTTGTTGTGTTATGTCGCTTCGTTGATTGTGTTTCATTGGCCCTCAGAAAAGCCCCCATGGGGAGTGGTCAATTACCGGTATGTATTGTATTGTGTACGAGGCAACATGAGGATTTCATGTTTTGGCCATTTTGCATATTTGAGGTGGATTTTCTCCAACTGATATAAAATCATAAAGTGAACTGCCTGATGCTGTATGCTATTAACCGAGAATGGTTAGCACCTTGTTGTACTTTATTTCTTCAACTTCGAAGAAAATAGCCATTCTGGTGCCACTTCAAAAATGACAAAACATTTCAAATGTCACTTCAGCATTTTTGCTCAGTCTTTTTTATTGGAGTCTGGACGACACTTCCACTGTGAAATCCATCTAGATAATCCAAAGGAAACCATGGCACATTTGCCAATGAGATTAGGAAGGGCTCATACTAGTTCTCTGACTTACTTGACGATACAGAACAGGTTGATGTTGGCATTGTAAACCGTGAAGTCTATGAACACCGCCCTGGTACCACGATCCAGCCAGAGATGTTTCTGAAAGAGAATTATATTTGAAAGTTGAACGGAAACCAATGGCCCCATCCCATGACTTGTGCTTCTAAGAAAACAGTAGGAGTCTATTGCTCATAAACATTCAGTCGGAAATGAGTCTGTACTCAACTGGTCGCAATTTTGAACCCTGTAATAATCAACACAACTGAAGGAGTCTATGGAACAAGTGGGCAATGAAGTCTGATTGCCCAATAGGCAAAATGAGCGAGAATTTCACCTTTTTTCAAGGCCTTCCAGGTGCGGTAGGTGAAAATCCCCATGTTAATTAATTAATAACCCATTCACCCCTAAACCGGCCATACTTCGTATTTTACTCTGTCGAACGCCAGACGATTTACAAACGGGTTAATCACTCACTGAAAAACTATGTCCCATTAATCCACATCATAATTCCACATCACTAACAGTAATTAGAAAATAAGTGAAGAAATGGTTATCAACAAATAAAGGAAAAGTGACCCTGGGCAATTTAAGCGATTGTCTGTTATAGACACCTGAAAAATTCAGGTGGCTCCAACAGGATATGAACCCATGACCTGTCCAGATAAGTGCAAGTATAAAACCCCCATTTCAAATATATACAGTCCACTCCCAATAACTGGAGCCCTTGCTAACTCGAGCCAAAATCAATTTCTTCTAGATTAATCTCCGTCATACATCTACTGCAATTTTACCCTTGGTACGTCGACTGTAGCGGCCCTAGCGCACCGCTAGGCTTACAATGTCACGTTGCGTGACAACTCAGGCTCGTTTTAGTTTTTGCGCTTGCGCAATTAGTTCGGTTTTTAGTTTTAGACCATGCGGTCCGTGTTGCAAGCTCGGAAAGGCGTAAGTGTTTCGTTTTGTCTTTCCTGTTCTCCTGTCTTACATTTGTGTAAAATTTTACCCTGTCATTCAGTTTGACAGGTGTAAGGTGTGAGCGAAGAGCTCAGCGAGACGTCAAATAAACACACTTGTTCAAACCAAATGGTCAAACCCTGGTCAGAGTTTTTCTCTGTCCTTGTGTGGGCCCATTTCCATCAGTAGGGCTAACGCTCACATGGTTCATATGGGATTGAAATCTAGCACTTCACATTACACTCTATTCAGTTAACTCTGTTTTTCACTCGGACCCGCGCTGGTACATCAACCCCTTGATAATTCCAACCTTCCGTTAACTCGAAGCAATTTTCATTCAGGTCATTCTCTGTATATTTTTAGCCTCAATAACTCGAACCACCTCCGTCAATACATGAAAATTTTAAACAAAAACTGTGTACTGCAACTGACTATTTCTCGAAAAAGTAAATCGCATGGACTGTGTAGCAGAAGCCCGACGTTGTTTGCTTTGAAAACCGTCTGCAAAGTCCCCAGTACCTCAATTTACATACAACTTTAATACTTTACAGGTTTCTCTTACTGATTTGCAATTGCTTTGTTTTGTTTCACGTTACGTTACATTCTGATTTCTACAGAAATTTAGAAATGAACTGTTCCGTTTTCACTTGATTAAAATGTATGTCCGTCTGAATAGGAAAACAGTAAACACATTTTTTCCTCATTTCCATTCCTTTGTTTTTAATTCCCGATAACTTGAACCTTTTTCAATTTCCCCCTAACTTTGAGTTATCAGGAGTAAACTGTACATTCATTTCATTCATCAAAAAGTAAAATATTTAATGTAACCCATTGACCCGGCCATCCCCTAGGAGTGAGTCTTACAGTAGATTTCACAAAACTTTCACAGGCTATTTGCAAAGTTCGTTATAAACTTCACAAGTTCGCTTCAAACTTGGGAATTTCATTACGTAACTGTCAATCAAATGGAAAATTTTGAAACGAACTTGGGAACAAGTTCATATGGAACAGAGGGGGATGCTTGTCAAAAATTTTGAATTTAACCCCTAAAGGAGACCATCTGGGCGTGGCTCAAGCTTTTTGTGACCCCCAAAGGAGACTAATCTGGGCGTGGCTTAAGGAAATTTTGATCCCTAAAAACAAGTTATTCTGTGTTTCTTCGTGGAACCCTACACAAGACCTTGGCGGCTTAAAATATTGGCGCTTTGCCTACCCCCCCCCCCCCCCCCGGGGTTATTCGCTAACAGTTTGTTTTGGATTTCACTGCTGTAAATGATGGGATTGATAGTTTTACAACACTCCACATAGATATTCACATCATTCAGCATGCGCTGACAGAGTGATACTTCTTCATTTTGTTGTCTTCAATATTCCCTCTGCGCACAAATATATCAACAATTTTGGCAATAGTTTGTTTCGGAAGTCTCAGTTTCTGTCCTATTTGAGATGGTCCTTTCCATTCTAACCAGCTTTCAACAAAACTTGGGATTGCCTTAATTCCTTGCACGGTGAAGGCACTCATTTCAAAACAACAACCGAGAGCAATGGTGAAATTACTTTGCCACATTCCCACGAAGTATGAGCCGCGCGAAACTTCCAAGTTTGTTTCAAAGTTTGCCAAATGATTGACAGTTACGTAATAAAATTCTCAAGTTCGAAGCGCACTTTGGGAATTTATAACAAACTTCGCAAACCGCCTGTCAAAAGTTTCGTGAAATCCACTGTAACAGATTACACTAGAACACCAAACAATTTTACTTGTTAATGGGGAGGAAGGTCAGGAGTCAACAGGTTAACAACCTTCCTCCTATTCAGAATATACCAGCTCTAAGATGTGCTACAAAGATTTCAAGAGATAATTACATCCATGATACTAAGACTTCCTGGAGTGAGACTGGCGGCTACTAGTCAAATCCAAAATAAGTTTTTGCGAATCATATTTGGAGATGCACATTGCACACTGCATTTTGCAGCATACCTTGAGATTTTCAATCAAAGGTGCAGTCTTCTCTTTGGTGGCTTTGAGAAGCATGGTGAACCCTCCTCCACTGTAATGGGTGATCCTTCCCCAGTGTGACCTTCCCTCTAATTCCTCCTCGGTTTTATACATCCATCTGTAACAGTAACAGTATGTTCAACTTTTTGTCATTTGCACAAAATGCAAAGAATAATATTGAGGCCAGTTAATTGGCAATCAATGTCTCAGGTTTGTAAAAGTTTGCAAAGTTGTGGATTTTGCAGGCACTGGCAGTCTGCTTAAAATTATTATTGATGTAAGAAGAAAACTTCACCACCAAGTTATGTTGAGCCTTTCATTGCACTTGGTGTCAAGAACACATCACAACATGTTCTGGTTCCACTAGATGCCTGGGCCAAATTAAATTGTAACATTAGGACACCCTGGATAGAATCAAGTTTTAGGACTTACGCAGATCCATTCTTCAAGCGAAAGGCACTTTTGTCCTCAGCCTCTGGGGAGTATGGTGCATAGCAGTCTTTGATGACACTCTTGAAGTCATCATGGACTCTTTAAAATGAAACACACAAGCAACACAAATGATTTCAGTGAAAAATGCCAACTTGAGGAGGATGACTAGTATCATGTGACTACAAGTGTCAGCTAAGAAATTTGACTTACGTGCAGGAATCATTCTTGACTCGTAATTGCCTGATGCGTGGCCGTCCCAGAATTTTGTTTTCAAAGTAGATGAAACCCAGGTCTTCTTCCTTGGTTACGTTATCGTTATTGTAATACTGCTCCCAGTACAAGCCATCAGAGAGTGGGCCATTTAGATACTGAAATATTAAATAATAGAACTTGCAATAAATTATTTAAACTGTTAAAGGGGAAATAGGGACTGCACGAGGATTTTTTGAACCCAAAGTCCTTACTTGTAATTACAATGTAACAGTTGTTTTGGCCATTATTAAAAAACAAGAGGCTATGGGGAGGGGGACATTGGGGTGTATTAGAAACCGCAAAACCGAAGAAAAAATCATCCAAAACCGCAAAACCGCAAAAAAATTCGGCCAAAACCGAAAACCGCATACAAAACCGTCAGAAAACCGATACAATGGTGACAATTAGTGGGGCATACAGAACAAACTACACTAACACTTTATTTCATCAAAGTATTTATGAATGTCATGGACTTTATTTCTGCCGCTCTCTCGAGTACGGACTTTATGGGCTCATTTTCCACATTCTATTTATCAGGCCCTGGTACAATCTCATTTCAACTACTGCAATATTGTTTGAGGAAACTGTGCATGGAGTAAATTTGCAGGAAAAACTGCAAAAACTACAAAACAGAGCAGCCCGTGTCTTGACCTACTCTAACTATGGCACTGATGTCAACAATTTATTTGAACTCTTAAGATGGAAATCCCTAGTCTCTCAAAGGCAAATTGAAAGAGCAACAATGGAATTTAAGTCCCTACAGGGACTAGCACCTGAGTATCTCTGCTCGAAATGTCCATCGCGATCCAGGTTTTTGTTTGAGAGACTCTGTGAATAAGGTAAATGTTCCGATACCGCGCAAAAACTACTACAAAAAACAGCTTTAGGTAAAGTGGCGCAGTTTTGTGGAACAATTTGCGATTAGAACTAAGGAAAGCAGAACCCCTCAATCAATTCAAACGACTGATTAAAGAGGTTATCTAAGCCAGTATTCTAAACACGGCATTCATGGAAAGCAGCTTTTATTGTATGATATTGAGTAAGATAGGTAATGTAGTTTATATAGTTTTATCTCAGTTGGTTTTACATTTTTCATTGTACATATGGTTTTCATAATGCTGATGAATTGCACATAAATAAATAAATGAATAAATAAATAAATAACACTCTATTTGAGATCAATTGCCGCTCAAATCTAAGAGAAACCGGAACAGAAAAATAGCATAAAATAGGAAACCCAAAAAGCGCATCGGATAACAAAACCGAAAAACCGCTCGTATTTTCTACAAAAACCGAAAACCAGATGCTAAAAAAACGAAAAATCCGCAAACCGCAATGAACACCAAAACCGAAAAACCGAAGTCTTTCAGCACAAAAACCGAAAAACCGACCTAAAAAATAGCCAAAACCGCAAAACCTAAAATCCCAATGTCCCCCTCTATGGGTTCACAGTATTTCAGTGTTTTCTTACGTTACAGTATCTTGGTCAATACCCAGTTTCAATTCTGTAGTCTGAAGTTTTACGTTCACATTCAGTGAACCAATGACATGATTAAGTGATTATTTTACTCATCAACGTGGGCGGTCAATAATGACCCTTTGTAAAGTTCAATTTCATATTTTAATTGCACCTTAAATTTAAATCCATTAATATTGGGAATCACTTGGTTCCCTCTGCAGTTCCAAATATAAAGCTTTGCGATTAAGGAGAAGAAACATGATCCTAAACTTGGTGACACAGGAATTTCACGAAAGGTGACCTGAAAAATTTGCAAAACACCACGACACTTAATGCTAACCCTCCATAGGCTACCAACAGTTGTTAAAAACGGAGTCAGTAGTGGTAGTAACCACTGAGTTAACTGACAAACAGAGAATTTGTAGCCACGGCAAAATTTGCCAACAAATTTGTCCACAATTTTTAGAGTGACATAAACAACTAAAATTGCAAAAAGGCAACATGGCTAGCCCCTTTGGAGTGTTTCACACTTGGGGTAGATATGTACAGAAATGTACACAAGTAGACACAATACAATTTTAGTATCGTGATCTTCTTATAGTTTTGCCTATGCGCGAGCTGTCAATATTTTGTGTTATTGCCGTCTCGCTTTTGCGGCCTGTGATTGGTTCTAATGTTGAAATTGACATCGTTGCACTGAATTGGGTTGCTGACGTACACAAACAAATACGTTTCGCAGGTAGAAAGAATTGAAATTTCGATCAATCGCGGGTTGATTAGTTTACAGTATTATTTATCCTTATAAATGATGGATCGCGATACAAAACTAATTGCGATTTTGAGACGGTAATACCTCATTATATTGACGGCGTTGGGAGAAAATATATTCCATATTGGGCTCCGTCGCTTCGCGCGACTCCACCCAATACGGAATATATTTCCTCCCAACTAGCCGTCAATATAATGTGGTATTGTCGTCTCAAAATCGCAATTTGTTTATAGTGTCAAGAAGTGTTCCCTTGCTCCTCTCCCTACCTTTAACATCACTCGTGGGGGCTGGACAATCTGCGAGCCAGCGAGTCATGCAAGCCATGCAAGTCTTTCAATTAAGTCTAAGCACCCATTTCATTGAAATAGCACCAGTTAATAAACAGTATTTAAGTCTAAGCACCCATTTTAAAACGGTTATAGCCTTCAATAACAGTGTGACTCACATGGCTCGCATGGCATGCATGACTCACATGGGTCGTTGGCTCGCACATTGTCCTCACTCTCACTCGTGTCTGGGAGTGTCACTAAGAGTCCAACTCCAGTCCACAAATAAAGGTAAACAGCTGCATTTCCCCTGCCAAAAATTAGCACTAATCCTTATTTAGCTTGCTAGGAATTAGTAGCAAATGCTTAGACTTAAAAAGAGCACTTCGTGTTAGATACCAAAATTGGGTATGCATATCTAATTACATGCATTTATGAATATAAGTGCATCTGCAAGGTTAGATTGAGTGTGGAACAAATTTCTTGTCTCTGAAATAGACAAGGTGACAGAGCTAAGCCTTCCTTACCATCCAGAACTCTTTCATTGTTGTGATATCCTTGAAGGTATTTCTGTTGTCCATTGTGGTTTCCACAAACAAGTCTGTGTGAACAAATATTTTAAATTTGCTTACACATGATTATTACATAAAAATCATGCTAAGACACTCAAAGTTAAAGCAAAAGCAATACTCACCTCTCATAACTTTGGTATAGTAGTACATAGTTGAGTTTGTCATTCCAAATGTTACTGTAAAAATGAAGTATAATAGACAAGTACAGTAAGTGCAGGTACTGCCCACTTATTGGTTGTTGGACATGCAAGACATTGTTTGGATCTGACCAAACTGAATGTTGCACTCTTAATAATAATAATAATAATAATAATAATAATAATAATAATAAGAATAAGAATAAGAATAATAATAATGATGATGATGATGATGATGATAGTAATAACGATAATAATAAACTTTATTATAATGGAGGGGGTGCCCCAGAACACCCCTGAGAGGAAAACCTCTGACAGAAGAAGAGTAGAGAGCCAACAATGACACCGAGTCTGGGAATCAAACCCAGGCTACACTGGTGGGAGGCGAATGCTCTCACCACTGTGCCATCGCTGCTCGACCTGTTGGTCATTTTTATCAGAAGTGATGACAGTGGCAGTTGGCTTTGTTTGTTTGGCTCGATTACCAGCCGCTGTTTCAGGAAATGAGCCAGTGCTCACTCCTGAAATCATGGCTAGACGCGTGAGGTGAGCCAATGTTAATCTCTGCCAATCAGAAGCTCGCCTGCACCAATCGGTCTGGCATAAATTATATTTTTTGGCTGCAAAGGTATTTTTTGACCTGGCCTGTTCAAGGTTTACAGTGCTTTTAAGTAGGAAACATCCAAGATTTCAACAACTAAAAGTGTTAGAGAAGCTGGAGAATGAGGATTGTGACGTTTTCTACTGCCTGATGAGTTCGGAAACTTCACTGATTTTCCAGTTGGCACCAAGGTCAAATATGGCTTTCAAATCCATTGCTATTGCAATTTCTCCTCAGACTTTGCTAATGTAAGAGCAAGTAAAATTCCTCAAGATCAATTGAAATTACTTCTGAGTTTATTGGTAGCAAAACGAGGGGGGTGCTGAGGTCGACTGAGAGCTGAAACAGCCAAAGACTTGGTTGATGATTTGCCGGTTGAATTCAAACTCACACTGATCATTTAACCACAAACTCAAGCTCGTATCATCTGGAAACTTCGCACAGACATTTTAACATGGCATCTGACAGGATGCGGCGATGCGGATCCGCATAATTCACTGAAATCCGCATCTTCCGCATAATTCCGATATTTTCCACAAAAAACAGAAGAAAAACCTGATATTAGTGATAAAGCAGCTCCTTAACATCCTCAAAAACATAAAAGCCGAAGAAATTGACTGTTTTGAAACGCTTATTTTCCTGAACATTGAAGAAAACACACCATTTCGTTCGCAAGATGAAAGTTCGTAAGAAAGATCGTAAGCAGTTTCCGCGCATTTTTTCGCCAATGAGCCTGGACACTAATTTTTGTTCCTACAAATGCTTTCCATTGGACGAGAAACAGTTACACTTCAGCAAATGACGTGACTGATAAGAAACTAAGTCAATGATCGAGGGAATGGATCGCGCTCCAAAGGTGTTACAATTTTGCTCCATTATCTCCGAAATTGAAACAAAATTCATGACGAGAAACAAAATAATTTTTTATCGCTTTATTTATTTTACCAAAAGTTGCGGCAAAATCCCAACTGCTAACGGTGAAAGCTGGTCGCAAATTGGTGACTCCTAAGGGCAAAAATTCAGTCACAAATGCGATTGTATTGGTTGCAATTTCGATTACGGATTTACCTTAAGCATGTAAATACATTGGACGGGCCTAATTATTAGTTTTATAACTTGTTTAAATTTCCGCATAATCCGATGTAATTTCCGCATAATCAACGCATGTTTCCGCATAATATGGCCAAAAATTTCCGCGTAATCTTTAATTTTTTTCCGCATCCTATCAGAAGCCATGTTTTAAGCACTGCTATGTAGTTACTGTTTGTTAAAATCAGTGTTTTGGGAAGTCTAATGCTATTTCCCCGCAACTATTAACTTCGCATGAATTATATTTGAATTGACATCACAGACACAGCCTATCGCTCATGTGTCCAGCTGTCTCTTCTCGGAGAGGATACCCGAACTCGAGTGAACGGCAGATATCGAGCCTAGCTACAGTTTCTGTGTTGCTAGTTGTATTTTGTCTTGGTGTCTGTAACTGAATGAGGCTCTACCAGGCTAAATTCTGACAAGCAACATCGCCTAAAAAGTGTACCACGACACACAACATCCTTTCTTTCAATTTCTTTAAATTTCCAACAGCAATGTGACAAACAACATGGGAATTCCATCCCCCCCCCAATCTTTTTCCCTGGCAGGGCCTCCTGGAGGATGTTTTTGAAGGGTGGGGTTTATAGCCTGCATTGGTGGAGGTTCTGTTGTCCTTTCCCCCTGCCTTCCTGCAGCTTTGCCGATTTAAATCACAGGCACTCTACAAAAACAGAACCGTGAACTGCCAGCTACATAGTGTAGGGTTGGGCTTTCATTGGTCTAGCTCTCTCCCTGCAACCATCACTAATTCGGCAATGTTGAAACAGGCAAGGTCCTGAGCCTGATCTGCCAACACATCTCCCAGCAGCACTATGAGACGCAAACCCCTCCATTTTGACAACATGAGGTGGAGAGATAATTATCAGTTGTCAGAACAACATCTTTCTCTTCCTCCAGTCCTTTTTACACCAATGATTTTATTCAGGGATGACAGTCTGTGGAACATACATGGGCAGGGTGATTGCAAGGGTTGGTCTACCATGAGCAAAGCCTTTTTTATCAGAAATTTGGGTACATCCATCCACTAATGGGCGAGGCAGTTGATTGAAACTTCATTCATTAACTTGCATATTTTTATTACATTTATGTTAATGTTATTCAGTGATACATTTATCTTAATGTTTTTAAGAATGACTTTAAAACATTCTACTTCACAAGATTACGTGTTGTATGAGTCGCGCGTACTTTCAAACTTGTCTGTTGTAAATGTCTTAGGATTAATACTTTAGTTAGATGTTCTTGTTAATTTTTCTTTAATTTTTTTTAAAATAGAAATTACCAGCGGGGGGGGGAGGGGATTGGTGTAGTTAGTTTTTATGTACATTGTATGGGTTGGGTTGGGTTGGGTGGGTGATACACCTTGAAGGGAACTTAATGTTCTATTGTATTGTCACCTGCCTTTGTTGGCAAATTGATTAAATAAAAATAAAAATAAAATAAAATAGTACTCACAGATGCAGAGGATAGTGATAAACACCAAATAGATTATTAGTTCTCGCAAAGTGGTCTTCACATGTGACTCTGGATCAGAGTCAGTGTCCTCTGTCTGACGTGTCCTCCACAGACCTACCAACAAACGAAAACATCATGACTGTTAAAATATCATTGGAGCACACAGTATATTTTAGTTTGACCTGACATTCTAGGCATTGAACTACACAAATTATAAGCATGGAAAACGGAATGGCCTCTGCCTGACAGACTTAAATTTACATTGTAACTGGTAGCTTTCAGTATCTTGGAAAACAAAAGGATGTCAATAATACAAATTACTGTAATCCACTTAATCTTCTCAGGTTCCAAAAGAATGAATTTAGTCATTAGAATCCTGTAATATACTATCAGAGATTCCAACCCTGTCAACTTAAAGAAAAAAGGAGGTTTTAGGAGCGGCGTAACCACGCCCACAAGTGCTGCAGGCGCAACTCCCATGCTCCCCCCAGGAAAATTTTAAGAAATATGCCTCTAAGATCCCATTTCCTGCATTTTGTGATCACAGTCAACAGAAAATAGTGGAGTTTTTAACAGGCTCTTTGGTCCCACGAATGAACGCAAACCTTGTAAAAAGTGGAGGCAATACAGTGTGTCCAAAATTACCGAAGGCTCATGCTACAATGCCAAAAGGGTAAAAATGGCTAAGAAACCACAGAAAAACAGCAAGAATCATGCTAAAAAGACTGATTAAACAAAGAAATCATTATCTTTCTTTGGATAGGAAGAGTTTCAAAAACCAGGAAAATATTAAGGGAAAACAGGAGGCCGGAAATCTTTGCCAAAAACGGGGGTTTCCGGCCATAACTGGAGGGCTAGAATCTCTGTACTATCCAAAAATATTCATATTTTGCTTTAATGGGGACTCAGAAAAATATACAAGAGCAAACGAGAAAAAATGTGTTCAGAGGAATATATCAGGTATCCCATTTGCTTTTTGACATTTTTGAAAATACCGTGACAGCTGACAATTGCGTAAGCGTGCTTAAATAAATAAAACAGCAAACTAATTTTTACGTTTCATCATCACAACACCGCGGGGCTCTTAATCATTTTTTTCCTCGGTTTCTCAGACATTTAATACATGTTCTTATTTTTTTGTTTCAAAACACAAAAAAAATATCTAAATTGCCACAATGGCCCGTATGAATCAGACCGACCACCAATTAAGCTGCAAAATATCTTTGTTCCCAGTGACAAAGGAAAAAGTATCTATTTATCGTACTCCCAGTCGCCGGCCATTTGAATGAGACTTTTCAAACAACTTCGCAATTAGTAATAAAATATGTAAATGAAAGCAGATCCTCCATCAGTTTAAAACTGTTTTAGTGTGCCGTATTTTAACCAACGCCAGACAAATTAGGGAAGCTATATAAACGGAGTCCTTAATTAATTCGTCGCTAGTGCGAAAACGAGAGCTATTCTAAGCGTCTCGATGGGGGCATAATGGCGCAAAATTTGACCACCAACAAACAGTTGGGTTAAAAATATTGATTTTCTTCCAAGTAAGACCCTATATCTTCACTCGATCACACCAATGCAGCTTGCAAAAATAAATATTCCAGTTGGCTGAAAAGACTCGTATTCTTGAACAAACTCCGCGGCGAATAAAATTGCATAAATAATTTACCCAGGAGAAAAGTTGCCGCTGAAACAACAAAACAAACCCGGTTCTCGATTCTTCCCAGAATTAGTGTGTCGATCAAGTTTCTTCTTCACAAAAATGAATGTCATGATCTCAACACTTCTAATCTGTAAAAGCAATTTAGAAAATTCTCTCGATTGAGCTTCCTTTATTAATCAGAAAACCGATTTGCTTCTATCTAGTGTTAATACAAAAAATCCCTCTCCTTCAAAGACAAAACACCTGCCCTCGAAATTCATTAAATTTTAACATACTGCTAAACCGAATGTGCGGTTAAATAACTTACTATCAGGTTCTTTCGAACGTGAAAAAGACCAAAAAACAAGACAAACTGTAATAAATGGGAAACCACGAAAATAAGTGCTGATAAATATTACGAGAAAAATACTACCTTAAAAAAAATAACGTGTATCTAAAATCGACTTAAATATTTACAGCTGTAACCCAAGAATCAATGCAAAAAAACTACTTCTCTGTTGCTAGTTAAAAACGGTGAAATTGCTTTTATCGCTTTAGGTTTTGTTCTGCGATCGATTCTGACGTTACAACTGAAGAAATCAACATAGCGTATAATACATATAATTGTTCTCAATTTGTAACATACGACGAGGAATTGATGCGTGAAAAAGTACGATCCATACCAAGCATTATGATCTGGGAACCACTACCAAGAGTTATAGTTAAGGCCTTGATTAAAACTAATATGTTCTCACCCCGAAGGATCCTTTTAAAGCGCGTCCAGCAACCAACGGGTACGTTCTTCGTTCCCGGAGCGCGTACGTCCGTAGGAACTCGCGTTTGGTGGTTGACTGGTTCTCGTTCCATGGCGGAGGGCAGATCGACAGCGGCTGATGCTGGAGCCCGCGGAGAAAAATCTATTTCATCATGTCCTCCGCTAAGTATATCGTCGGACCAGGCATTTCGTGAATGTGCAGAAGAAGGACGACTCTTTTCGTGCATTTCCAATTCGTCATTGAGATTTGTGCCAAGACTTGCTTGAGAACCAATGCCTCTGTTACGGCGCTTCGCCGATCCACTCATTATGACGATGTTACAACCTTTTTGATTCAGAAAGGCGAAAAGTTAGTCCCACAATCGCAATGTTACTGATGCAGTTTTCAAACTATTCCGTTTTTGTCTCCAACTTGTCCTAAATGCAGGTCATTCAAGCGGGATTTGAAATGTGTATGCGATAGGAGTCATAAATTTTTCACGTCACGCGCAAATGAAACAGAATGTGCCAATCATCTGTGCGTCAAATTGAAGTCTCCATAACAACATTTAACAAGGAAAACGTTCGTATCTGGGAATGCAAAATATTGCGGTTCTTTGAAAACTTCGATTACGTCTTCAACTCCTCATTTGCAAAACCAAACAGCACGATTTTCTAGTTTTCTTTAATTGTGAACGGTGAATGTGGAATATAATTCTTTTGAACAGGGCTATTGTCTGATTAAATGAAAAAGACATGTCTTCCAGAAAACTTGCTCTCATTGTTTTTCTTCAGTTTAAATTTTGGTCGTAATAACCTTTAAAACGTATACAGAAGTAGGTTTAGAAACTTACCTTTGTTGAAACAATAAAACAAGATGGAGTGTCTTTGCAAATGAAATAAAAACTGAATCGATCGTGGTTCCTTTTTTGACGAACTTCACCTTCTCACAGTATTAAACGATGGCAAAACTGAATTCTTATCGCTGATCATGAATATTTTATGAAAGCTTCGGGGAAGACCGAAGTTTATTGGTTATTCCTTTTCCTTTACGTTTCTATAAAGCTCACGAACTCATCCTTTTTAAAAAGTAGAATAGTGTTTACTTAGAGCAAAATTTATTTCGCAAAAATTTAACAATTTTACGACCTGTAATTTACCATTACGCAATTCCCAGTTTTTTTCAGCAGCCGAATATTTTATCCAAATTTTACCAGTATAAGCGACAAATTTCATGTTTGCCGTTGCAAAGAATATTTTAAATTAGTAAACCGTTATCTACAGCGCACGATTACTTTTTTTTGTTTAAAAAACTTGCCTGTGTTCTCGTACTTACCGGAAAGATATAATTTTCAAGAATTGGCGGTAGAGAACTCAGCAAGGAGTGCGGGAAAATATTTCAGAAAATCATACCTAGAGATCATTTTGTTTTCGCTTTTATCCAAGCCACTTACCCAAATAGTAAAACGGTTTTCCTAAACGGAGTTAAGACACTTCAACAAAGCGAAAACCCTAAAAAACTCGACCAGGCAAACTCTGTTTTGGGTTGATAAAAGCTTATTGGATAAACGACAGCTTTACGGAGATATTTGTTTAGCACAATATTGACAATTAGGCAACGCTGGCAAATAGAAAAGTAAATTGCTTTGTCAGTGTCAAATTCCTCCAATTGCTTACTTGTGCATAAATTACTTCACTTTTCCCAACCCGTTAAATTTTCATGGAGAGTTCCCTTTCTTTGTGATTCCATTTTATTTTCACGTATTTCTTTTAATTGCGATACTTCGAGTCCGGTAACATGAAACATCTTTGAAAGGTTTCTTTATCTAGAATTTTCCGCGAAATCTTCATGGCGTTTTCTCCAAAACACCTGCTGTGTAAAAATTTGACACGTCTTTCTCCTTCATTTTCAAGGTTCTCAGAAGCCGAACGGGTGGAATGCTCCCCGAGAATATGTCCGAGCCTCGGGCGAGACTGTGTGTGATTCCATCCAAGAAAAACTCTGCCATAGCTCAGTTTTGATGGTCATTTTTTTAGCATTGTTGGTTTTAATAATAAATTAAACAGATGGGACAGCTACAATTATCCTTGAAACTTGAAAATAAACAGTATCTTGAAAATGAATCCTTATCAGCTATAACCAGACTCCGTTAAACCGAGATTAATTGTGAAATGAAAAACCTATGTTGGACTAAATCGCAACTCGGCGACGAACTCTGTAGAATCCCACACCTCGGGGTGACAGGAAAAGAACTCTGTCAATAAGAAAAAATATATATCATATGCAGTTTCCGGTGATGTATATAGTTATGCTCAGGCCGCTGAGCATGTAGTTTAAGAAAGTTCTCTCTCTGCAGATATTTGCAGTCTATTTTGCTGGGGGGATTACGCGGTGCCAAACATCGCCGACTTCACATTCATACAATTAATTCCTATACCAATCCAGTTCGTTTGTAGTTCTCGATTTTAATGATCGGAAAATCCATTGAATTCAGACCGGCAAACTTTTCATGTCAGCCGATAACTTGATAATTGCAGACTCACGCAGTTTTAATTAACCATTTACATATCTGCTTTACAGCTCACCTGTTTAAAATCTCCAGCAAGCGAAAAGGACGATGGCCCGGGACGAGAATGAATCACCTGTTCCAGGCTCTCAGATAGTGGAGCCGAGGAAACGAGAACGAGCATCTGAGAGCCTGGAACAGGCTAGCAATCAGTGACACAATGTTGGTACAACGACGGGATTAATCGAGCATCCCTCCCTCTCCCACCTTTCAATGTTGCCTAGAAACTAAAACGTACTGAACAGTTAGTTTGGGTGCATTGCGCTATGCAACATTGAACGGGGGAAAGGGGGTGGGTGTTCCAACGACTTATGACCGTGATTGCAATCAGTGACACAATGTTGGTACACCGACGGGATTAATCGAGCATCCCTCCCTCTCCCACCTTTGACGGGATTAATCGAGCATCCCTCCCTCTCCCACCTTTCAATGTTGCTTAGAAACTAAAACGTACTGAACAGTTAGTTTGGGTGCATTGCGCTATGCAACATTGAACTGGGGAAAGGGGGTGGGTGTTCCAACGACTTATGACCGTGATTGTAGTTGCTGGAGGCTTTCGCCAAATAGCGATACACATTTTCAAACCACTTGGGCGAAACACACTGGAATATTGTCATGAGTTGCGCATGTGCTAGCGTCTTGCAAAAACTTGAAAATTCAAAATGGCGTCCACTGGGGAGTGCTATGGTGTACTAAGGAGAAACTCCGGGAGAAAAAGGAAGGCTTTAACGGATCGCAAAGAATACCTGAAGGAGTGGAATAACACGCACAGTCGTATTTATATGAAGAAAAGGATTTTTCACGCCTGGCTGCAAGCTAAATTCGATGCTGGCTACGAAGCGTGCAGCGACGGTAATAGGCATCGTTTTTATGAAAATGAAAGTTACATGATTTTGCCTTCGAAACACTATTAGTGGGTCATCTCTTAAACAAAATAATAGTGATTTGGTTTTTCAAACCCGCACCATTTGCTTAAAATGAGAAAGTCCGTAGCTGGTCAAGTGACCAAAACTTGATTTTTTTAAAATTACCTATGAATTACCGCTTTCTCACACAAATTTTGAACTTGACCTTCAAGGAAAATGTTGAAAAGATGATGTGGTAACGTTTATGGCACATCTGAACTCAACTATCAAACATTTAAAAAGATATAAGCAAAAAGTAGTTTTGGCCGCCATGTTGGAGGGCAAGAGTATGCCCTTCAACATGGCGGCCAAGACAAATCATGCTACTTTGTTGAAAAATCAAAGTACCATAAAATATCTCCCTTAAATGCGTTTCCTCTCAAATTTCGCGTGTAAGATAATTTTTATGTGTTCTGTCAATTTTTGGCAACAGCAAGATTACAACTTTAAGGGAAGCATTGGTCACGTGACCTGTTAGTGCAAGTGGCCTATTTCGCTTTGTACTGCAAGCACTTTCGCATTTACAAAAGTTTATTGATCCGGAAAGTTCTTCCTGACAGGTAAATATTAAATTCTGAGCGCTATGTTTGACATAGAATTCATTAACTGCGAATATACGTGACTCACGCGAGAATCCATAAAATTTTCCGTGAGCGCGAGAGCGAACAAACTCGAGCATGCGCAGCTCATGACAGTGCCCCTTTAAGGGGACTAGGATCTACTAATAAACCTACTTCTGGACCTCGGATCGTAAAGTTCTCCTCATCATGCCCTGTCCCGACTGTTTAATTAAAAAAAAACACACACACACTTGTTAGAAACTAAATATTTTAAGCAAGAGCCGATACAACGTAGATTTGATTTTAGTGGTGTACCATATTTTGGCTGGCCAAACGAGCCTTCTTCAGGTAACAAGGAAAGGTTACGTTTATACAAACGTTGGCCGTGTAGCACTTATATTTTAAACACAGTTAACTGAATAGAGTGTAATGTGAAGTGCTAGATTTCAATCCCATATGAACCATGTGAGCGTTAGCCCTACTGATGGAAATGGGCCCACACAAGGACAGAGAAAAACTCTGGTCAGAGTTTTTCTCTGTCCTTGTGTGGGCCCATTTCCATCAGTAGGGCTAACGCTCACATGGTTCATATGGGATTGAAATCTAGCACTTCACATTACACTCTATTCAGGTCAGAGTTTTTCTCTGTCCTTGTGTGGGCCCATTTCCATCAGTAGGGCTAACGCTCACATGGTTCATATGGGATTGAAATCTAGCACTTCACATTACACTCTATTCAGTTAACTCTTCTTCAGGTAAAATGAGAAATTACATTGAATTGCTTGTATGTACATATATATATAGTAAATGGATGTTGACGTAATACTGGAAAAATGTGATAAAATATGGTAGTTACAACGAATTTGAATTCAAATACTAAGAGTAAAGGAAAAATAACGGAAATCACTCTAAATAATATTTAATTATAAACTGAAATCTAATACTTTTTTTCGCGGATATTAAGACCATTGGGATCAATTGTCCTGCCTTTTGAAATTAAAAAAGCTTCCCTGGCCTTACAGATCGAGTCTCTGTTAGAAAATATTTTTTCGATAGGAATTAATTGCATGTCCTTAGAAATGTTGTGGGGAGAGGAGAGGAAATGTTCTGCGACTGTAGTAGATTTGGATTTGGTATTAGCGTTATCTAAAGTGCGGCGGTGTTCATTAAAATGGTCTTTTAAACGTCGTTTAGTTTCTCTTATGTACTGTAGATGGCATCTGTTGCATTGAATCATGTAGATAAGGTTTTTAGTTTCGCAAGTTATGTGGGAATTAATGGAGCGCGTTTCGAAATTTGTTACAAATTTTCAGCAGGTGGTATAAAACTTATAACTTCCTTGAACAGAGAAAACGCACAAAGATTTGGGATTATTATTTTTGGCACACAGTTTGTTTGCTTTCGTTTTCCGCACTGGGCCTGAAGGAATCCTCGCGGATTACTGTTACGAACTGATGAGATCGTAACGTCGTTTTTCACGATATTAAATGTCTGCGTCCCGTAAAAGATAAGAAGCAAACGTGACTAAGTGCCGACTTGAATTAAAATTCTGATATTAAAAAAAAGGTTTGGAAAGTGTTTCTCAATAGGAGAAATAACAAGGAAATACATTTCTCAAAAGTTGTCAGGTTTTAGACAGGAAATGAATTATGAATGCACTACAAGTGACGCAGGTTTTTCTCCGAGCATGTTCCATGGAAATACCTTGCATTTTGAAGCGCTGATGCAGACAACTCACTAAAATTAGCTCAACACAACCCCAAAGTGTGGGGTTATTTCTATTTCCAAAGAAAACTCCAAAACCGGCGCACATGCGTTGGAATAGCGATTGGTCGTGACTTAGGCGAGTTTCCATTCGATTATTTCAAAAGACGATTCATTAAGCGGATGGGGTCTGTGGGAGAAGAAACGGGTAGTTGATAGTTTCAGCCGTTGTTGTCCCAGTTAGACCCAAAAGAAACAAACAAACAAAATTTCAAATGCTGGACAGTTTCTAGGCGGCTTATTTATTCTCCCAGATAAGAGACATTATTTCCAAAGCGAAATATCATTCATCTTAAATGTTACATTGTTAAGCTAAAAACTGCACCAATTAAATTCTCTCAATTTAAACAAACGAGGCAGCGAACCAAAAAAGCACAGGAAGACATTTTCCGTGACACGGAGGAAAAGCTTTTAATAAGATCCCCTTAAATGTTTAATTCGGCATATTGTAAAACATTGACTGGATTGGATTTGTAAAACACGGACTGGATTTGTAAAACACGGACTGGATTTGTAAAACACGGATTTGTAAAACGCGGATTTGTAAAACACGGATTTGTAAAACACGGATTTGTAAAACGCGGATTTGTAAAACACGGATTTGTAAAACACGGATTTGTAAAAGGTGGTCTATCATTTTTTGTAAAAAATGACTGTTTGACTGTTTATTTGTTTATTTCTGTCTGTCTCTTTTTAATCTTAATTCTTTTACTTTATATTATTTTCATTTTATGTTACCGCTTCACATTCAAATAATTTCTCTAAGAGATTGTTTGATTTTGAGTAATATTAGCATTTGGAAATTTTTACGAATAATCGAGAAATATGAGAAGCACTCGCTTACAGCGAGTAAGTATTCCCGGCATTTTCGGCATTCCCTCGTGTTCAAAAACAAAATTCCGCGTACTTATATTTAACTTTACAATGCATTCGGCGCGTTTTTATTTTTAAAATTATCAACATCTCAATACACAGGAGCTGGTCAAGACCGATTTTCCGCCGATTCAAAGCGACGCTTCGAGAAGGAAGCCGGTATCCTCCATAGTGTCAAAGGCCACAGAAATATGTCCGGGTTCCTGAGGTTTTGTCACGAGCCCTATGCCATAATGATGGAGTATTCGTGCTTCGACTTCGGTCATTTTGGCGTAGAAAAAAAGGTGACCACACTTCAAGATTTCGTGCATTTGGTAGACGCTGAATTTGACTTTTCCTCGTTAGCCGATGTGTTATTGGTGTGCACAATAGACGTGGTCACTGGGCTAGATTTTCTACACAGAAACGGCATTGCCCACAGAGACCTAAAACGATCGCGAGGCAATACTTTGGTTTGCAACCAACACTACGACAAAGATGACCTTGAAACATCGTATGCCAAATGCCCTATTGTCTGTAAACTCGCAGACTTCGGTCTTAGCAGGTCACTGAAGTCGAAGTCGAAGCAAGAATACTCCATCATTATGGCATACGGCTCGTGACAAAACCTCAGGAACCCGGAGTTATTTCTGTGGCCTTTGACACTATGGAGGATACCGGCTTCCTTCTCGAAGCGTCGCTTTGAATCGGACGATTCACCTTTTAACTTCTTGACACAAACGTGACGCTGCATCTCTCCTAATGTACAGTTAGCCAAATAGACGGTCCCAAATGTCCCGCTTCCAAGCTCTTCTCTAATTTTACAGAGCTCCAAGAGACCTCTGGAAACTCAAATCCACGTCGCCGTTTTCTGGTCAGAGATGGAAGTTTAAAAGAAGCCGCCATCTCCTTCCTCGCACAATAACCTATCTTCTCCCGCGCAAATTTAAAAGATACAAATTTATTTTCTACAGAGGTCTACAATGCATTTTTAAAATTACGGTCTTTTGGCAGCCTGGTTGTTTGTATGTCACGTACACTTTTCTTTGTTCCATGTTTGCCCTAGTAAAATGACCTATTCCCGTAAAACGTTGGAAATCGGTCTTGACCAGCTCCTGTGTATTGAGATGTTGATAATTTTAAAAATAAAAACGCGCCGAATGCATTGTAAAGTTAAATATAAGTACGCGGAATTTTGTTTTTGAACACGAGGGAATGCCGAAAATGCCGGGAATACTTACTCGCTGTAAGCGAGTGCTTCTCGTATTTCTCGATTATTCGTAAAAATTTCCAAATGCTAATATTACTCAAAATCAAACAATCTTTTAGAGAAATTATTTGAATGTGAAGCGGTAACATAAAATGAAAATAATATAAAGTAAAAGAATTAAGATTAAAAAGGGACAGACAGAAATAAACAAATAAACAGTCAAACAGTCATTTTTTACAAAAAATGATAGACCACCTTTTACAAATCCGTGTTTTACAAATCCGTGTTTTACAAATCCGTGTTTTACAAATCCAGTCCGTGTTTTACAAATCCAATCCAGTCAGTGTTTTACAATATGCCGTTTAATTCATGCATGGGAATTTAAATTATGCAAAGTCATCTCTTTTGGACTGATCATCTGCGTTAAAAAAGCACGAACAGAAAACAAAAAAACAAAAAAGACAGAACAAAAACATCATAAAAAGGAAGAAAAAGGAAAAAATATAACAGTTATGTAAATGTTCACTGACCTGGGTTTCTGAGGGACTCGGGGGAGGGGTGGGGGGTGTGGATTAAGAAAATTCTTTCTCTCTTTGAGAATGCGAGGTCCATCAAAATTTATTAAGCTACACTTTCTGCAGATATTTGCAGTCTTTTTTGCTGGGGGGATTACGCGGTGCCAAACATCGCCGACTTCACAGTCATCCATTTAATCCCTATTCCTATCCAGTCCGATTATAGTTCTCTATTTTGATGACGAAAATCCTCTGAATTCAGACCGGCAAACTTTTCATGTCATCCGATAACTTGATATTGCAGACTCACGCAGTCTTAATCTGTTTGACAGCCCACCAATCTCCAGTTGCTGGAGGTTTTCGCCAAGGAGCAAGACAGGTTTTCAAACCACTTGGGCGAAACATAGTAGAGGGGACTGGGAAAAAAACCCTTATGAGAAATTTTCGGCGGGTGGTATAAAACTTATAACTTCCTTGAACAGAGAAAACGCACAAAGATTTGGGATTATCACTTTTGGCACACAGTTTGTTTGTTTGTTTTCCGCACTGGGCCTGAAAGAATCCTCGCAAATTACTGTAAAGAACTGATAAGATCGTAACGTCGTTTTTCGCGATTTTAAACGTCCGCGTCCCGTAAAAGATAAGAAGCAAACGTGACTAAATGCCGACTTGAATTAAAATTCTTGTATGAAAAAAAGGTTTAAAAAGTGTCTCTCTAATAGGAGAAATAAAAAGGAAATACATTTCTCAAAAGTTGTCAGGTTTCATGCAGGAAATGAAATTTGAGTGCATTACAAGTGACTCAGTTTTTTTTTCTCCAAGCATGTTCCATGGAAATGCCTTGCATTTTGACGCGCTGATGCAGACAGCTCACTAAAATTAGCTAAAAAACACAACCTCGAAGTGTGCGTCGGAATAGCGTTTGGTCGTGACTCAGGGCGCGTCTCTATTCGATTCTATGAATGCCACCTACATACGCACTTTACAGGTGGCTTATTTATCTCCCAAACAGGAGACATTATTTCCAAAGCGAAATATCATTCACCTTAAATGTTCCATTGTGAAGCTTAAAACTGCACCAATTGGCCTTTCTGAAATTTAGCAGGGAACTGGGGCGAGTTTCAAGTCTTACCTAATCGATAAACTGATACTACCACATGAAAGATCATGTTGAGATTGGTCATTTGGCCAAGTATGGTGCTTTTAGGGTGAACAGAGACCAAATTATGGACCTTGAAACATGGTTCAAAATCCATACAAACGTCTCTAATTTTGACAAAGCGTCCCCCAAAACCATACAAACTCTAATTTATTTTTATCAGTTTAGTGACAACTGTAAAATCCCGTCATGTACCTACAATTTGAAAGAAGCTGCGATGAAAATCGCCATGTTTGCCCATTTTAAAGATTATCACGGAAATCATAAAAATTTTAAGAGTTTATATGGTTTTGGGGGACGCTGTATCAAAATTAGAGACGCCTGTAT
This sequence comes from Montipora capitata, assembly GCA_949126865.1. Classification (NCBI taxonomy): domain Eukaryota; kingdom Metazoa; phylum Cnidaria; class Anthozoa; order Scleractinia; family Acroporidae; genus Montipora; species Montipora capitata. Next base: position 35,477,406 of record OX421450.1, read on the forward strand.
GGATTTTGAACCATGTTTCAAGGTCCATAACTTGGTCTCTGTTCACCCTAAAAGCACCATACTTGGCCAAATGACCAATATCAACATGATCTTTCATGTGGTAGTGTCAGTTTATCGATTAGTTAAAACTTGAAACTCGCCCCAGTTCCCTGCTGAATTTCGGAAAGGCCAATTAGTCTCTCAATTTAAACAAATGAGGCAACGAACCAAATGTGCACAGGGAGACATTTTCCCTGACGCGGAGGAAAAGCTTTGATAAGATCCCCTTAAATGTTTAATTCACGTATTATATGGGAATTTAAATTATGCAAAGTCATCTCTTGGACTCAGTATCACTGAATTTCTTCATTAAAAAAGTACGAACCGAAAACAAACAAAAAAAAGTTGTTGTCCCAGTTAGGCCCAAAAGAAACAAACAAATACAATATCAATTTCCAGACGGCTTATTTATTCTTCCAAATAGAAGACATTATTTCCAAAGCAAAATAGTGTTACATTGTGAAGCTAAATGTTTAATTCACATGCATGGGAATTTAAATTATGCAAAGTCATCTCTTTTGGATTGATCAGTATCATTGACTTTCTTCCCAAAACACCTGGGAGACCCTCGCTTCTAATGGCAATAAGGCTGGAGGTGAAATGATTCAGCTAATGACTCTCTTGCTTTTCGTTATAATGTTATTCAGCTAACTACTAGTTTGCATACATGAAGGAAAAGAATTGTGCAAGAAGTTAAGTTCTTTATAGACCGAATGCATAAATGGCAACCAAAAAAATATTCTTTTGTGCTAATTAGCCTCACTAGCCTCGTTTGCATGTACAAAATACAAAAGAAAGGTTGCTTGAGAGCAAGGCTAGTGAGTCTCACGAGCACATAAACAAAAGAATACATTTTTGGCCACCATTTATGCATTCGGTCAACAAAACTTTGCTAACATTAATTTTATTCCTTCTAACAGCCAGTTTCTGTCCAGTATCTATTTAATGAGTATATCTGAATTCCCTAGGTTTGACCAATCTAAGGAGGAATTGGGGTTTTTCTGAGTACCTCACCTCACCAATGAATCACTATGAATAACATTTTCAGTAACCTTTGCTTTTGCTGCCATTGGTCAGAAATAAGATTGTTCACAATTTGAAGTTACACAATTTTCATCTTTTGAGACAAAAAAGGGACTGCAAACATTCATAAGTATGATAATCATTACAGATCATTGATTAAAGTGTAAAACTTAACACTTCACATTACACTCTAATCAGCTAAGGAATAATATTGTTTGGCACTTTTTGAATCGACCCAAAACTCCAGATACATCAATTCAGACTATATTATTCATTCAAACTACAGTATTCCTTTTTGGTTAGCTAAAATAACCTCCTAGCCAACTGACGCAAAAGGTCAATTTTCCCTTTATAGTGGTGCCAGTCATCCAAGAATAATAATATTTTAGCTGTGAGCTTTTGACATAATTAAGAATGCTATAATGCTCAGAAATATTTAGAATGACTAAGAAAACAATACTTATCATTGAAACAGGATTTCATATGATTTGCAGAACTATGCAGATCTTGGAGTTTTATCCGAAAAAAAAACCACCCTTCTCCATCTGTTTATTTCATCATCTCACTATCAGCCACAACTAATATTGACATTAATAATAATTAGTATAAATACACAGGTGATTATACAAAATCGCGTGCTCTCATTGGCTTGCTATCTCGGATTATCAGCCGATAATCACCTCGACGGACAAAATGGCTGCCAGTAGTCGTTTTGCCACTGTAAGTGAAGATTTCGCGTTGAAATGTTTTTTTTTCTCTTTTTTGAAAAAATCACCTGTGTATTTACTACAACTTCGTCTTGGTGAATATTCACCGATAATCACTTCGCCTTCGGCGAATAATATTGTTAATTATTAACCAGTAGGTACATGTATTGTTGGGCCCTTTGGATCATCAAATCTGTCCATTGTGGTCATACTCAACATAGCTATAACACCACAAAACAGAATAACAAGAAGGATGGCAGCGGTGAAAAGACCCATTAAAATTGGAATGGTGAAGAAACCTGTACAGTCATATGCATAAGAAAAGGAGGTGCTATTGATGGTGACATCAAATGGTTGAACCTGAAAAAGAAAATTGAATTTATAAAACAGAAAGACAACTCAACAAAGACATTCATTTGAATTTTGCTGGGAGACTCAATACACCGTACATGCAGGTGGTTTGTAGTAAGCCCTAGAGAATCAGATAACAAAAGTGAAATGTTCAACTGAATTGGAAGAACTACTGGGACCAAGAAGAAGTCTTTTCCTCATGTCAATCAGCATGGCACATTAAAACACCACCACGGAATATTTTAATTCAAAAAGTCCTTGTTAAGAGGCATGATTAATGTCTGTTTGTCAGGCATGGTGAGAAGGATTGCTCAACCCACCAACATGTGTGTGCACTACAGCTACAAAGAACTGTCCTGTAGATGGAGTTCAAATTGTCAGAGACACTGCTGGGTTATCATATCCTCATACCCAGGAATAAAAATGACTTTTTAAACACAACAGGTGAAACTACAACAAACTAGTGTCAAACGGTATTGATTTGAGTGATATAGCATATTAACAAAAAAGAATCATGTTTGAGTTAGTCTTTCTTTTAGGTTAGGGTAAATCCAGCTGTTTTTGTTTCCTTGAGGAATGGGTTTAAAGTGCCCATCACCTCAACAAACTTCCCACTTATTTATTCACCGCATACGTTCCAAATACTTTGTGTTGTTTTAGAGCCTTTGGATTGAGAGTTCACTTTTTTATTTGCTGTGAAAGACAGAAAAAGTGTCTGTGGTCATACTTTGATCCATAACCAAGCAATGAAGAAAAATGAGGTTGATATTAGGTTGACATCACAAATTAACTTGCATTGCTGTTTTTGAAAGAACCAGCAAAATGCAAAGCAGTCTATGACGTCAACCCAGTCTTAAATCCATTCCCCTTTATTGCTCGGTTATGAATCAAAGTATAACCACTTTCTCTGTCTTTCAAAGCAAATAAAAAAAGGGAATTTTCAATCCAATGGTTCCAAAAACAACACAATGTATTTGGATGATTTCCAAGAATAAATAAAGTTGAAGTTGTGTTGAGATGATAGGCACCTTAGAGGACAGTCTGTGACATTATAATTAATGATTATTGCTTGCAAACCTAGAGTGCTAAGATGCGAGTGATGTTGAAGTTAGTGAGAAGAGCAAGGAGACGCCATGTGATGCTTGTCGAATTAGGTGTGTTCTAATTACTTTCATAACTGAACATTTGATTTCTGGACTCGCTGTCACAAGTGGGTCGAGTTTGTTCTTTCACTGACCCTGCGCTTTAAGGTTCTCCGTGTATTACAATAATAGTAATCTTTATTCAACAAGGGGAGGCACATTAACTGTATGGATATCTAACACATGGCTCTCAAATGAAATCAAAAAATATTAGAGTACATATCAAATTAAGGCCAGTCTTTGATCAACAAAAAAGACCAGTCTTTCTGCCCCTATGGTTTCAGGTCAACTTGGAAGTTTGATGGATGGAAGCCAAATTGCATTTGGCAGTTGACGCTTGAAGAAGAGATTCTGCAGAATTACGAAAATCGCAGTAAGAGACATTCTCAGGAGGGAAAGGAATGCTGTTAAAATTGAGAAAGTGAGAAAATTCCTCACCTGAAATTGCTTGAAACTTAGTGAACTGTTTTCAGTTTTCAACGTCACTCTGCCACAGCTATAGGAGTATTTGGATGGAGCTGTCAACACCTCGCTACAATTATCGTAGAAAAACGTTTGTTGAATGTGTTCCGTGCCAAACATGCCATTAACTTCTAGAGTTGCTTCTGAACAACTCCAATCAGATCTCGAGTTGTTGGAAATTAAGGAAAAGACAAATCTGAAACAAACATTAATAAATTTTACTTTAGTATAAATCAGAAATAATATTGTGATTAGTTTGAACCCAGAATTAAAATAGCTGGGTAACGTTGTATAAAACAGATGAAGTTGATTTCTGCAGAGGTCAACCAAAATTAATACCAGTCATCAAAAACAGCTTTTCTCAAGACTATCGTACTGTACATGCACCAAGATGATCAAATTTTGTCAATGCCAGTTATTAAAATTATCACCAACCAGTGGAAATTGGGTAAAATGGGTAACAGTGAAAGAAACTGGTGTTAATGCGGTTAAAATGAGAACAGAAAAATGAACCATCAAGGCTGATGTTCTCCACAAACTAGCAGTATTGAGTCACTTCAAATTTTTGTCAAGGGGGAGGTGGGGGGGGGGGGGGGAGTGAAGGTTGTCAGTAGTTTAAATAGGTACCGACAGCTGATGAAAAGCCTCAGCTACTTCACTATGAGAGGGCGGCTATTTTTTTCCATAAATTGAAGCAATTAAGTGAGATTCTTTCAAACCTAAGATTAAAATCCATTTTCAAAAATTATTGACCATGACAACGTTAATTCAACTTAATTAATGTGATCAGATACAAGTTGGTTGGCTATGGGCAACAGGCGAAGGACATCTTTCTATCATTCATGTAAATGTGATCACCAATTTTGCTTTTGAAATATGGGGTTTGGCAGCGTCCTTTCAAAACTGGCATCCCCCAGACATCCCCAGAGAAAGGGGCTGATAGGCTCCTTCTTGCTACAGACTGTTATTCTACTCAAACCAGCCCCTGGTATGTCTTTGCTTATTGAATCTGTTTTGAGGCATTCTTGATGCTGCTGCCAACCTGTGTATGACGATTACTTAAAGGGGCTAGGTCACGCTATTTTAGGTAATTTTGTTTAATTTTGTTACATTGTAATTATGAGCTCTAAACGTCAAATTGGCAGAGCAAGAGTCTTTCATTTTCAAAATTACGGCCACATAACAACTGAGAATAATTTTCTAGCTTTGTAAATGACATTTTAATACAGACTGATGTAATTTTGAAAAACGGTGGGCCGACGTTTTTCAAATTTACCCAAATTCAATCCATTTCAATCCTCTCCAGTTTTGTCCATCCATGTCCCTTCTTGGCTTCCCTGCGTTTTGTTAGAGATCTTCTATAGTTTTGAACAGTTATTTTGATGTTTTAGTTAATTCTATGACCATTCGATCAGTGCTGAAATTGCCTAAAATTGCGTGACCTAGCCCCTTTAAGCAGTAGCAGACGGTGATCCTTACCCTTTCCTACCGATTGTCCTGGTTTGTGAATGTCAATGAGTATTTCAGGAGTGACAGTATGCAATCACTTAAAGTGCCCCTAACCGTTCAATTTGTTTTTTTTTTTTGGGAGTCTTTCATATCTTTCAAGAACTCATTTTCGGAATTTTTTTTTTTTAAATATTGTATTGTGATTTTTTTTTTACGAGAAATAAAAATGAAGGCAGTCTTCACTATTTTTTCACCTATCGTTCACATTAGTCCCCCACTCAGCCAAATGTGTCCATGAATCGAGCATGACGCAAGAATTACATCATGCAAGCTTTCAACACTTCATGCTTTGGAATAGTGTCCTTTTCTTACATCATAGCTAAAAGAGAATCAAATATCGGACGCTTCTCATTGGCTCGTTGCTAATGAGAACACAAGACGATAATTTGTCCAGCGTGCAAAACAATTAAAAATATCACTAACTTCAAGCGCTCGTAAAAAATCAAGATTCAATATTTAAAAAAAAATTCCGGAAATGAGTTCTTGAAAGATATGAAAATCTACAAAAAAAAAAGCCAAGTGTATTATATATTTTAGCGCTGGGGCACAAACTGGGGCCACTATACAGACAATAATCATTTGCCGCAGCAAAATGCATAATAGAATTACGACGCTGGGATTTCATTGGTTAAAAGATGTTCCAATCGAAAATGAAAAATCCAAACGGAAGAATAACTCGCAATCGTATAATAGCAATTTTATTTGATCTGAAATCAAATTAATAGTTACAAAGATTCAACTTACTAAATGCAATCACATAATTAATAGATGGAACTAGAAAAACGAATTAAACGCCCGTGAGAGCGTTGACTGGACGTAAGTGAACCCACATGGTTCTTAAAACAAGCCTAAATACAGAAGCTTTAAACTCCACTAGGTAACCAAGAAATCTAATCCTAAATTAAACTGTTCAATCATAATTTTCTGCTCACTTACTTCTATGGCGAGTTTTCTTAAATGTCATTGAATACAACATACATAAATCCAGGTAACACGTAAGCGGTAAAAACTCTGATCATTTCAGTGCAACTGTCGCCAAGAGAACTATTGAAAAACTAAGCTACTCAATTAACTTTGAACAAAGTGTGCGCTGTTGCGGTTTCCTGTTTGTGACAACTAAACATAAATTCCTCTAATAGTTCATTGTCTGCTTTAACAAAAGCTATGTGTGCCAAACCCTGGGGAGAGGTTGTAATTGAAAATATAAACATCTTCCAGATGCAAAACAAACTTGTGAAAACACAAACCTAAAATCTTGCAAAGGGTTAAAATGACAAACACAAAAGTGAATGAAAGGATCCTAAACAAGAAATTTTAACACCTCAGTGATATTGGGATAAACTAACTGAAACGTTAAATTGCTCCAAAAACCATGTTATCCCTATCTTTGTTAATTGGTATTGTAGCCATACGTGTCAAAATAAATGGAGTTATTGGATAATACTCCGAATACCTGAAAGGTATCCAAGTGATAATCTCGGTTGACTTTGTTCAGTGAAGGAAAACGGACAACAGAATTACGAGGCGGTGATTTCATTGGCTAAATGCAATTCAATTGACCCCTCGGAGCAATACATTTCACCTCCCTCTAAAACGAAACTACTTTTTCCAAAAACAACAAAAAAAACAGCCGTGGTGTTGAGTGTCGTTGGAGGGAATTGCTGCACGCGCGAGGCTTCAAACAGCCTCAATTCTTACAGAGTTTGATGAAAATCCAGATTTATAACATGCAGTGGGGCAAGCAAAGCGATGGGAGCTGTGTTGGGGTTTCAGTGCTAAACTTTTAATGTTGTTCGCCGATTTAGAAACTCAAGTCCGTGTTCTGAGTGAAAGCTCAATACAAGCTAAAAATGAAAATGCTGGATTAAGGTTCCTGGAAATGTTATGAATAAGATAGTTTATCTAAATCTTGTATGTTGACAACATGATGAAATTGTAGTAAAGAACTCCCAGCAGCGGTATGGTGGAAATGCCTGACTTTTCGTTTTCTTTCAGCTGTTCTAATTTGTACAAGCATCATCTGCGGATGTCAATTTTTTAATAATAGTTTGTTTCACGGTCTTCATGTTAGCTACCTAGAGGGAGGTCACCGCATTACTCACAACACTGTTAATTTCGAAACTTTGCACTGGTTCCCGGTGTAGCCAGTAAGAGGAGGGCTACATTTTCCTTAGCCACATTAATTACAAGAATGGTTTTCACACGTTTTTTCTCTCGCTACGGTACTGTTTCACTCTCCCTTGGCCCACTGGTTTCAATTTGAATGTCACCCCTGCACTGTGTACAATGTACATTCACGTCATTTCTGATCCAACAACCTCTACCAAATCACACTACTACTTTTACTTGGTGACCTATTGATTTTATTTGTAAACACCAAGCAATGTTCACTGATACATTTCATGACCCCTCCAGACTTAAATTGGCAGAAACATTTACTTCTTTTGTTCCGTACTTAGCAAATTTAAACATCACTTTAGTGTATTCAATCCTTCCAATTTGTTTCTAGTTCTTCCAAAATGTATCACCCTTCTTCTGCGCAAAACGGTATTCCAAGTAAACGCTTTGAAGAGTGTCGTGTAATAGAAAAATCTGTGTCTGATTCTGAAAAGCTGTGCTTAATTTTGTTCACTTTTTGTTTCAACTACTCTAAGATACGTACAGTAATCCTACAATATTTCCAACCTTACAGGCCATTAAAAGAACAAACCCTCTTCCTCTTCCCATTCTCACCATACTTGAAGCAAAGGAAATGTACAGTGTATGTATTACATGTTGCAGAGGCTTTCTTTTTGACCAAGGAGATTTAAAAAAAAAATTCATGGTTTTGCAATGTTTCAACAGAAACTTGGAATTCAACACTTCTCTTGGAATTTCTGAGAATTTCCAGGAATTTATGGTCAGGAATTCCAATGGATTCCTAGGATTTTCTGAGTTATTTTGCAAGGGTATGAAGATGATGTTCCAATGAGTGTAAAGCGAAATGTTAAATTTTGTATTTCCTTAGTGTGATGAGACTAAGACATTATTATATTTATTTAGGGTCACCTCAAGTCAAATGTCGAGACATTTTCCATCTTGAACTTTATGGAAACACTGGAAGGAAAGAAAAAAAGGCTTAGTACACTTTTTATGTCCTAAAATTCCATGCCTTTTCCACGACTTTTTAAGACCATATAAGACAAAATCTGTGACCTTGGAAACCCTTGAAAATATTGTATATGGTCCAGAATATGAAATAGAGTGCTCTTGAAAACAGCGTACAAATAGACAAGTTGTAGCCCGCTTGCCAAAAATTGAGACCGATTTTCTTTTGTTTTAGCATGGGACTAATTTCCAGGATCTTTTTGGACTTGTCCTTCTTTTCCAGAATTTCCAGGCCTGGATTTTACAGTATTGGATATCTTTTACACTATTGGAATGCTGGTGTTTAGTTATAAGTAAAAGTTTGTAAATACATGTATCATTACCACAATTTTTTAGGATTAAATTGGCAGTTTTGGTCTCCTCAATTTAAGGTAACATGAGTAACCTTACATGCTAACAAGTTTGCTGTTCAAGCATTTTGAATCAATCTCGTTTACTGTACATTATTTTATTACTGCCAGACTATCTTTAAGTTTAGTGTTCTAGTGAGGTAACTGTCTACCTTCATTCCACGATTGTCTGCAAGCAACTTGCTTAATAAAATCACATGGTGAGATGATTGTATTTCTTTCTGTGCTTCCAAAAGGAATTGAACCTAAGAATTCCTGATTAATTGGTTTAGTTGCTCTGCCTCTAAGCTACAGTATAGAGATTTGCAGATCTGCAGTGTCACTGTGGTATATTCACAATAATTTTTAAAGGGGTAAACAAATGAAGAGGTATTTTTAATCAAGCCGTTAATAGCAGTTTACCATACCTGTGTTCAAAATCATTTGCACAAACTCCACTAGAACTGTATTCCAGTCCAGTCATGTTATTAAATATATCATAAGACCGTTCATTGTATTGAAACACAATTCCCTTTGTGTACAACAGAATACAATCAGCATTGACAAACACAAAACTTCTATTGCCACCGACAGGAATTTCTTCTTTTACATCTCTGCGAAGCCGGTCATGAGCCACATATGATCTTTCTTCGGCCACATGTCTGGTCTCAACATCCTTCAAGTCAGAAAAGTTAACAACACTGTTAGAGAATGCACTGTACAGTTTATTACAATGAAATGGCAAAATTAATTGGCCCTGGAAAAAATGGGCCAGTTATTTAACAGTACATTGTATCTATCTTAAACCACAATTTTTGCCTAACATTTTGGCTTCAGATTTATTTTATTAAAACTGAAATGCTTGAATAGATAAAATTCAATGCTTTTGTTCTTTGCTCTTGCCTTCTCGACACTGTTCTCACTCATGTTCATCATCATCATCATCATCTTTACTTAGTCAAGCAGGTCAGGTAAAAAGGGCAACTATACAAAAGCATGTTTAAGTACAAGAAAATTGGATTTAAAAGATCGATCATAATTTAAACTGTAATATAATACTTACAACTACAATAACAGAAAATGCATTACGAGAGAGAATTTGATTAAAAAGATCAATAAAGAATATAACTTAAATCCTTAAGATTTAAAAAAAGGGCAGAACTACCCTAGTAATACTGTATGTTCTCAACTACACTGTAGAACTCTAAGTTTCTTAAGGTTTATATATTTAAAAGAGGACGGGTTTTGACTTCATTTGTCTGAAAGATTATTCCAAGCAATTGCAGCCCTAAATGAAAAGGTGCTATGGCTAATTTCAGATCTAAGCCTGTTTACAAAATAATTAAACATCTCCTAAAATTATATTGGGAAGGACCCCTAACACCTAACGAATTTATTTCCTTTAAATCTAGATGGTAGAAAGCCCTGTTACTGTAGTTAACAGTTAAGAGGTGAAAGGTATAAAAATAGTGGAGTGATGGCCACTTTGCAATTAAGAGAAAACCTTCGTCTTTTAAATTTCTTGAGGTTTGTGAATTAATCGAGCTGCTCTAGTATGGATAGCTTCAAGGCACACTTGACAGAACAGTTCGGAAGTAAATCGACTCCAGAGTAGAACTTTGCTGGAAACTAATGCATTTTAACATTTTTATTTTAGCATTAAAGGACAAGGTAACTGATTTAATATGTTTAGTTCAAGACAATTTGTCATCAATGGTGACACCCAAGGAAACAGATGAGGAGTTATAATTATTGATTATTTTGTAACCCCTCAAATAGCAACACTGCAGATTATTGTGGAGCAGAGTATCGAGTGGCAGTCCTCCTTGTATATCAACTTTATAGATTTCGAAAAGGCCTTCGATAGTATCAGCAGAGAGGTTTTGTGGAGGTTGTTGCAGCACTACGGGATACCTGACAAGTTAGTCACCATCATCAGAGCTCTCTATGAAGGTTTTTCCGCACAGGTGGTACATAATGGAAGCCTGCTATCTCCCCTGTTGTTTCTGGTCGCCCTGGATTAGGTGACGAGGACAGCCTTTGACAGGAAGAGAGGTATTCAGTGGACCTTTAAGACATCCTTAGAAGACCTTGTCTTTGCTGATGATCTGGCCCTACTGTCGCACAGAATACAGGATATGAGGGAGATAAGACACAGGCCTTGGAAGTACAAGGTGCGAAGGTAGGCCTGAAGATCAATGCCACCAAGACAAAGTTTATGCATATTGGTACCAAACGTGGCAATGGTGTGTCTGTTGCAGGGGGGCGGATTGAGGAAGTGGATGAGTTCACATACCTTGGGAGCATTGTAAGCAAGAAGGGAGACGCTGACGAAGACATTCAGGCACAAATTGGAAAGGCAAGACAGGTATTTAGGATGCTGAGACCAATGTGGCGATCCACAGCACTAACAACCAAGATCAAGCTGAGAGTCTTTGGGTCAAATGTGAAGGTAGTGCTCTTGTATGGTTCTGAAACTTGGAGGTTGACTAAGGGATTGGCCTTTCTAATCACATAATCTGTCCTGTAAATTTCGCATAATTTGCATTTTATCATCGCACCCTATCAGAAGGCCTGTTATTATTATTATTATTATTATTATTATTATTATTATTATTATTATTCCACGAGTGTGCATAGGATATGAGCTGGTATTATAAAGTAACTGCTGAGTTAGCTAGTAATGTTATCCAACAAGTGCCAATGAAGTACTTGCTTTGTTTAGCTCTAAATAATAATGGTTTCTACTTTCAATTGCAAGTGTAATCAGTTTCTCTATTATAAATAGAGGATATTACATGGCCGCTTGGGGATACGAATTTTATCTTTGAGTGCTGAAAGTATCTAAAACACGCATGTTGTGTAACACGAAACAAGATATGAAAGTTATGAAAAACAAATCATGATAATGTAAAATTTGCAATAAAAATGTTAATGTAGTAGAGAAGAATTATATTAAAGCACAAAAGTATCGTACAATGAAGAGGAAGCTCACGTTTTATTGGCTAATCATGTTCGTTACCATGACGACAGCTATATCCTCACATGTGAAAGATAAAAATGATACGTTCACTGCATGCGGTGAAGATATGATTTTTTAGTAAAAGGAGAAATCCTGGTATTTCATCAATATCTATATAATAAATGTAATTATTAGCTGATAACCCAGACTGAGTGAGTCAATCTGAGTGCTAAAAATGCAAAATCCTGGATTCAAAATTCAATAAAGTAAAGTTAACACAAGTGTTTGTTTGAACTTTTTTTTACCCAATCAGAGAGTCATAATTATAGGCTTATTGTGTGCATGAGGCACTGGAAATAACGCTTTGGTTAAATCAAACATGACAGTTTGGTCAATCAATCTTAGGGGTGGCACCCAAATAACGTTGGTTGGATTGAACCCAAACAAACCATTGAATTGGACTTCCACCTGAAATTCCAGGAATTTTTCCTTGAATGGTAAGCACCCATAATAATTATGGGTTATATAAAAAAAACAATGTATTTATTATGTACTATTACAATAATCTCAGTGAGAAACTACAACCTGCCTACAAGAAACAACATAGTAAGTACTGAGACCGCCCTTTTGAAAGTACAGGATGACATCTTACAAGCTGTAGACAATGGTGCCACTGTCGTTTTGTTACTGCTCTATTTATCAGCAGCTTTTGACACTGTTGATCACAGTTTACTACTTGACAAATTGAAGATGCGATTTGGTATCAAGGGAAGGGTTCCTCACTTGGTTCAAATCCTACCTAGCTTGTCGGAGTCAGTTTGTCTGCGTGAATGGAACCAGTTCCACCAGGTCTGATCTAATCTATGTGTTCCCCAAGGTTCTGTTCTTGGCCCTATTTTATATCTTTTGTATACGTCCCCTCTTGGTGAGGTTAAAAGAAGACACAATATGAACTTTCATTTCTACGCTGATGATTTGCAGGTTTACTTTTTTGTTCGACTCTGATTCGCCTGTTTTTGTTCCCAGAATTGAAGCATGTTTACGTGATATTGCAACATGGATGTCCCTTAACAAACTTAAACTTAATGGTGACAAAACAGTGCTTTCGGAAATTGAATTGCGGCATTGTCCAGTCTCTCAGCTCCTCTCTTTCACAGCGGTTGATGGGTCAGCTATAAAAACCCTCTCAGTTTGCCAGCAACATAGGTGTAATTTTTGACAGTAAACTGAACATGGATCGTCAAGTTACTGCCATCTGTATATTTATCAGCCTTTTTTCACATTCGTAATTTCTCTCATATTAGGACATTTTTGTCAGCTGAAAACACCAAAATGTTAGTGCATGCTTTCATAATGTGTAGATTGGACAACTGGAGCTCTCTCTTATACGGCCTTCCGAAACACTTGTTGATTCATAGACTTCAGTTAGTTCAGAACTGTGCACCGCGTCTGATCCTATGTGGTGCTAAACATGAAGGTATAACTCCTTTACTGAGAGAACTACACTGGCTTCCTTTGGAGCAGAGAAGTATTTTTAAAATCTTACTGTTAACTTGTAAAGCTTTAAATCATTTAAGTCCTAGCTATATTCGTGATCTGTTACAAACTTACAAGCCATCTAGGAGTTTACGATCTTCAACCATGAACTTGTTAGTGACACCTAGATTGAGGTTAAAATTTTATGGTGATTGTGCTTTCGGTTTGCGCTCCTAAACTTTGGAATAATCTTCCAGAAAATGTTAAATCTTACATCTTTTAAAAGTAAACTTAAAACTTATCTTTTTAAGCGCTATTTTGATTTGTAGTTTAATTTGCTTTTGTATTTGAATTTATAATTTACTAAGTAACTGCTTTTTAACATTTATTGTAAAGCGCCTTAGAGCTCTAGAATAGGGCGCTATAGAAATGTATTTATTATTATTATTATTATTATTATTATTATTATTATTATTCTATCTCCTATAACTTTATGCCCATTTACAACACAATAGCCGAGCCCATTCCTTGGGCCTAGGGCTAAAATGAGGTAGAAGTCTGTCCTACTTGATAGAGAGTGTCTTTCTTAGGATGCGAGATGTTCCTAGCAGTGCAATCTTCTGTAGTTCACTAATTTTGATGTTACCCGGGATTTGTTTGGTGTATTCCTCCAAGCCCTTTTTTATTAGTCCCAGCGCTCCAATCACAACTGGGATCGTTGTGGCCTTTATCCCTCACATTCGCTCAATCCCGATTTCGAGGTCTTTATATTTTGACAGATTTTCAGTAACTTTAACTGAAGTGTTCTTTTCAGTAGGGATGGACATATCAATGAGTAGGCAGCTTTTCTCCTGTTTGTCTTTTATTACAATGTCTGGTCTGTTGGCTTTTATCTCACGGTCTGTCTGTATTGGCATATCCCACAAGATTGTGATGTTGTCTCTTTCTGTTACTGTTTGGGGTTCATGCTCATACCATTTCTCTTCTATGTTGTTATTATTATTATTATTATTATTATTATTATTATTATTATTATTATTATTATTATTATTATTATTATTATTATTAGAACTTTGATTCAGTTTCAATGACTTTTTTGGAATCTAATTTGGCAATTCTGAATGAGTTGTATGTGTACCTCATTAGGAGCTGAAGCTGTCAAAATACAGGAATATGGCAAACCGGATGAAGAGATTTGTTGGGTTATCATTCCAATCAGTTTATCTAAAATAAAACAGAAAACAAGGAAATAATTAAAACTGTACAAAATCCCATAAGAGTACTTGAATGGTCAAGTAAATAACAAGTGCTCTCTGTAATAAATGTTATGACAGGCCTAAAAAAAGCCATGCACAGCATGCATGCAACTACTGTTTCACAGCTCACAAAAAAGCCACTAAGAAGCAGTAAGCCATATTGATAAAAAAGATGGGTGACACAGGAAAAGGGAAAAAATCAACCCAGTAATTAACCATGGGAACTTGTACAAAATCATGACTATTTTGAGGGAAGCCAAATATCATTTGTATGGAAAACCTAAACTTAAAGGAAAAATACTTATCATTCCCACAATGAATGCCATTTTAGAAACACTGACAACACACTCGCCTGAAATAATTCGTTTGAAGCTACAAACCAAATTCCTGGAGAAATTCAGCATACCAATTTTTTTTAGTACTTTTGGTAGTAACGGTCTGACAGCAGGATACAATGTTATTTTCCATATGAAAAACTAAGAAAAAGTGCTAATAATCTGGAAAGTCACCGAAAAGCCCCTCAGGGGAGTGTCCAATAAAGCTTCATTTCAAGTCACAATTACAAAATTTAATACAATGACTTAATGCCACTGGAGCTGTAACCATGCACAAAATTAATTCAGATCTTGAACTTACCATTTTGAGCAAAAATGTCCTCTGGATTGCTGGGAAATTGTAGACATGAAAGATAAGTTAAACTTAACTACTCTATCATTGAACGTGGTTCTCTACCAAAATTATGCAAATAATCTTTTATAACACTGTCAGTAAATCATATAAATAATGCAGTTGAATTAATCAACTCTCAATAACATTCCCATGCTGTAGAATGATACAAGTTTAATTAAGCAACCATCTCTAATTACTTGTTGGCTTCCTATTCTCCCTAGTATTGTCAATGTCCGATGGTGGAGTGATGTTAATAATGATGATATTGATTTGCCACAGTTGTACATTTTCCCATGTTCTGAATATCTGTAGCTTTTACAGAACATTGTCTGATAGGAAGATGCAAGAGCCAATATCACCAACATGTAGACAATGAAGATACATGTAGAAGATGCCAGATTTCTATGGGATATTCAAGCTTGATTGCCATGTGATAGCATCTCAACATGGCATGCATTTAATTGCACTGGGTTTCCCAATGGGCAACCTAGGATTTATCAGGCTTTTGAACCAGGGACATCCCGGACTTTCTTTTTAGTTTTGAGCAATGCAACATGCATACAGTGTATTCATGATTATGGGAGTCTCTGATAATCTGAGATTGTGAGTTATCCACCAGACAAAGTTATCCGCCCTTTGATCAACTGGGGCCAGATCGACAATCAGACATACAGTTCGATGTTACTCTAGTTGGGAGAATTTTGAATGTAGATCAGAGATGTATCCAGAGTGCGTCATTGCATCCTGGGATGCATAGAATATGGAACAAAGGGTCCAACTGGACACAGAAAAATAATAATCGCCCGGAAAATCATGTGAATGGCGTATTTCACAAGGAAATTGAACATTCCCATTTCTCACAACAGAGAAATGTTCGAATTCCTTAAATTTCAAGGTAAGCTGTTATTTTCGGATTTTTGTAGTCGAATGATTTCATTTTGTCAACCATTATGTTCAGCTTGAGGAGTTAAGTTTGAATTCCCATGTGTTGCGTGACATGATCTGAGCTGTCTTTTAGGCGAGACAATCGGCGACACTTTCGATCTGCCCCCAGTGATAATAATACATTTCAGTTGAAGTTCAGTTTGTTGCATGCTTTCCAAGCAAATTTCAAGCATTAGTTCGTTTATCATAAGCGAAATGACAGAGAATCCAACGGCAAAGGATGTTAAATTTTTGTTTTGTGCGACGATGTTGATATTAATTCCGGGCGCGCATGTGTCATCGTCTCGGTTCTTGTTTTACACATTTGTCAGTTTTGCAAATTATGCAACTTTTTCGGAGTTAGTGTTAAAATTAACGTGTTGAACATGAAACTTGAATGTATTCAATCGCTTGATTATCAAAATTTAAAAAGAAGTCACAGCCGCACGGGCCGATGATGAAATGTGTATCGATCGCTTATATTTGTTTACTCTTTGGTTCCTAAATTACACCTCAAGTGTTGTTAAAATAAATGATGCTCTTTTACGGAAAATTGAGATTCAATTGTTTTTTTTTTTTGCTGTGGAGATCTATCATTTATCAACTGGAGCCAACAGTTCATACAGCATACGGATTCCTCGAGATGTTTTCAGATGTGATTGATTGAGCTTTGACAGCCCATACATTTTGATCGATGAATCAACGGGCAAAACAGTTTCAAAGAAATTGAACATTTAAAGTACACATTCGTGGAGAGGGATAAGACTTTATTTTTGTGCAATTTAGCAATCTGAAAGGGTACTGCAGCAGCAATTACGGGGCAATAGATCGAACATTTATTCTTGAATATGGACCCCCAAATTTTTCAAAAAGGGGTCAAGAGGACCTCCAAATTTGAAAACCTGGATACATCTCTGGTAGATTAAATAAGTTACAATAATATTATTCAAAGACCAAGAATTTTATCATTTTAAGCTACATTCAAAATTATCCAACCCTGACCTCCTTTTTTGTTATAATACAGAAAATGCATTACACACAAAAAATTATTATTCCAACCTGAAACAACCCATTTCAAAAAGCCACAAGGGCACTGCACGAATTTGTAGGTTATGTTTTTAAGTCTGTACATTTTGGAAGTCATTTTACACTAATGTCCAAGAGGCCTGGAGACAGAATCTCTACTGGGTTCTTGCTTGCATGGAGAAAAATTAATAGAGGATGAGGAAAGCACATGGCACAAGTTTTGGGGATCTTTTTAGAAGTCACTAAGAAAGTTTCATACAGTTTCATCTCCATTAATCATTATTACTAGTAGTAATAATAATAACAATAACAATAATAATAATAATCATAATAATAATAATAATAATAATAATACCAAAACTTCTTAGCAGCACGAAGTAAGATATCGCTTTGATGATCCATACGATGTTTTTGAAATTCATATTTAATCAATACATGTTTCGGATGAAACATCATCCATCGTCAGTTGACAAATGAGAAATAAACTAAAGTTGAGCAATAAATAGTGTAACAAAGTGAGATATAACATGAATAATTAAGGATGAAGGCGAGAACAGAATAAAAACACCCAACCACGAAAAACAAAACAGAAAAAACCAAACTGTTTAAGCTAAGAAAAGAAACTAATTAGAAAGTATGAAAGGGATAAATTAAGATGTTTGACTTGGGAATTTAAAGATGGCTGCTCCCAAAGGATATGCATGGCTTCTTTGATTTTCAATTGGAAACGTGTGGAAGCAGAGTCGAGGATTTTAAAACAGTCTTCTGAACACCGGGAGCGACAATTTTCAGAACCTCTCAAGTGCTTAAATATGTGGGAATGTTTGTCGGAGGCGAGATGTTCACGGATGCGAGTGGCGAAGTGTCTATTGGTTTCACCAATATAACAGGCATTACAGCCTGCACATGAAAACTTGTAAATGACTCGCGATCGTAAACTGGCAGGGATAGGATCCTTCGCCCCAAACCAACTCCTAATTTTAAACGGGGTGAACACCAACTTAATTTCCAGGTCGCTGCAAAATGTGTTGACTAATTTCTTAATTCTGCGTTTTGTTATGATGGAAAAGGGACCGATGTACGGTAATTTAAAATACAAACAATTGTCCTTCCGAGCAACACTCTGAGAGGAATCGGAGGTAAAGTAATTGTTGAGAAATTTTCTAACAACATTCTCGATAACGCTAGAAGGAAACAAATTCTTCCTTAATGTTTTGGTAAGGTTCCTTATGTCCAAGTGAAAACCAGTCCAAGTATTATTAATTTTAAATACTCGGTCAACCAGAGTGCGTACTAGTCCTAATTTGTAACTAAAAGGTACAAAGCTGTAATAATCAGTGAGAAGACCGGTGTAGGTCTTCTTGTGGAAAACCGAGGTAATAATGCCCTGATTACTATGGTTATCTAAAAGCACATCTAAGAAGGGAAGCTTGTGGTTTTCTTCCTTCTCCATAGTAAACTTGATGTTAGGATGCTGGCTGTTAATATAACTAAAGAAAGATAAAGCATCCTGCTCGGTATTAAACAAAGCAAAGGTGTCGTCGACATATCTACGGTAAAACTCGATACCTGAATTGTAATTCTCTAACCAGCATTTTTCATGGTGACCCATAAAGAGATTAGCTAATACAGGAGCAAGCGGGGAGCCCATGGCTACCCCATCAATTTGATCGTAAAAATTACCCACAAATGAAAAATGGGTTTGAGCAGTGGCAAAGAAAAATAACTTACTAAGATTTTCCCGTCCTAATTTAATATCTGGATTGCCCTTAATAATGTAGTCTACCGCTAAGTCGATAGATTCGATGAGGGGAATGTTGGTGAAAAGACTTTCGACATCGAAAGAAACCATGAACTTATTTAGGGTATGGAGTCTAGTGACTTCACTAACAAAAGTAAAAGTGTCATGAGCACAGTAGTCATTAGGGATGTGAGGGTTTGACAATGTACATAAATACTTAGCTAGGTTGTAATTATAGGTTCCAATCGAAGAAACAATGGGCCGGAAAGGAGGTGTCGAAGAGTGATCTTGAACCTTATGCATCTTAGGAAGCCCATAAATTCTGGCTGGTTGAGATCCTGATGGATAGATCTTAAATGGATAGGTCATAAATGGTGTTCTCAATTTCATCATTCTTCTTCAGGTTGCGAAGAAACCGTTGTAATTGGCCCTCCCTTAGGAGAGTTGGATCATCCTTGAGTTTCTTGAATTTGGACGAATCCGAGATGATGTTAAGGATACTGCTATCATAAACTGTCCTGTCCAAAATGACCACACCATTTCCCTTTGTCAGGTTTCAGAATGACAATGTTCTTATTCCTTTTGAGACTTTTCAAGACCTGGAGTACTTTCCGATCATTGTGAGATACACGATGAGAGGCGATGTAGAAGCTCACAAGATGCGATAATGCAGCTTGGAGCTTACCAGTTTGACCACGATCAACGATTTTCTTGAGTTATATTAACAGCCAGCATCCTAACATCAAGTTTACTATGGAGAAGGAAGAAAACCACAAGCTTCCCTTCTTAGATGTGCTTTTAGATAACCATAGTAATCAGGGCATTATTACCTCGGTTTTCCACAAGAAGACCTACACCGGTCTTCTCACTAATTATTACAGCTTTGTACCTTTTAGTTACAAATTATGACTAGTACGCACTCTGGTTGACTGAGTATTTAAAATTAATAATACTTGGACTGGTTTTCACTTGGACATAAGCAACCTTACCAAAACACTAAGGAAGAATTTGTTTCCTTCTAGCGTTATTGAGAATGTTGTTAGAAAATTTCTCAACAATTACTTTACCTCCGATTCAAGTGTTGCTCGGAAGGACAATTGTTTGTATTTTAAATTACCATACATCGGTCCCTTTTCCATCATAACAAAACGCAGAATTAAGAAATTAGTCAACACATTTTGCAGCGACCTGGGCCCGGTTGTTCAAAAGCCGATTAACGCTAATCCCAGATTAAAAATTAACCAAGGAGTTTATTTCTCTATTCCCAAATGCTGTTCAACGCTGATATTCGGCAAAACTTTACATTAGAAGATGTCAATCCTGAACAACAAAAATAAGCAAAAGAAACTTTCACCAAAAAGTTGAAAACATGAAACAAAAGTTAACGCTAATCCTGGATTAAGTTAACCCGCTTTCGAACAACCGGGCCCTGGAAATTAAGTTGGTGTTCACCCCAAGGCTGTGCTCTAACGGCGCCCGGTCGCCTGAGGCGACTAACATTTGGTTTCGGGCGAGTGAGAAAAACTACCCGGTCGCCCGGCCGGGCACTCTGGCTTATTGTATTTCTAGCAGATAAGGCGGCTAAAAATTTTAATATGTTGGTGGTTAAAGGTTACGAAACCTCTCAGAAAATGTTTTTTCTTCGTACGAAACAGTCGGTTCAAAGGCTGTTCCACATGATTTCATATGTAACATAATCTGTGACTTTGCACGTGACGGCAGGCGGCCGCACGAATTTCGATTCTTTCTCAAAAAAATAGTATTAAATTTGGAACGTAAAGTTTGGCATTTCTTGGTTATAGTTTAAAAAAAGAGTTGTTACTTCTGCTCTGACAGCGGTAAAGCGCAGCCGGCGATGCGGTGTAATTTACTTTTGTATGAACCCGGGAATCGCAGTTTATGCGACAGTTTATGCAAATTTAATATTTTTACAATTTTTTTGTGGCTGCGCCTGCTTGGCTAAAATACATTTAGGTTATGGTTGTTTTCCCCAGTATATGAAATAACGAAATAAGAAAAAAGGAAAGATATCATGTCATTTTGTTGTTGTTTTAGAAACAGAGCAATCCCGCGTTGTCCTTAGTTCGTGACAAACCATTCCGCGCTGTAAACAAATAACGCTGTGACTGGCGCTTCGACTGAATCCACAAAAAGCTCATTCCACTATTAAAACATTTTACTGATAATATAAGATAATATAAGTTCTGTCCTGTAGCAATGATTTTCGTCCAAATCAAGATGACTTGCTCAAAAAAAAATTGATACCTTTTGGGTCGCAGTGGTTTAATTGTTTCACGGCAGTTTTCACAAAAGCTCCACGTGAATCAAGCGGCATTGATTCACGTTTTGAAAATTCATTTTTAACCAAACTAACCAGTAAAAACGTTTACCTGTATTAGACCCAAACGTTTTTACATAAAACTGCCGCAATCTTTACTTTTTCACTTTTAAACCTGAAAACATTGGTGGCATTGCCACTTTTCTCGTCTTTCTCAAGTATGGCGTGAAAAATTTGACGGGTTGCGGGTTTTTCTTGCACTAGCGAGTTTGACGATCACCAGACCAGTAGCAGCAATGTTTTGTTGAGAGAGAGATGGATGAAGATCTTCCTGCGTTGCTGATCTCAGATAATTAATTACATAAATAATTAATTAATTCGGGCGACCAACTTGGAGGGCTGGGCACCCCAGCTGAAATGCTTGGGAGCCCGAGGGGCTCCCCGAAATTTTCCTTAGAGCACAGCCTTGTCACCCCGTTTAAAATTAGGAGTTGGTTTGGGGCGAAGGATCATATCCCTGCCAGTTTACGATCGCGAGTCATTTACAAGTTTTCATGTGCAGGCTGTAATGCCTGTTATATTGGTGAAACCAATAGACACTTCGCCACTCGCATCCGTGAACATCTCGCCTCCGACAAACATTCCCACATATTTAAGCACTTGAGAGGTTCTGAAAATTGTCGCTCCCGGTGTTCAGAAGACTGTTTTAAAATCCTCGACTCTGCTTCCACACATTTCCAATTGAAAATCAAAGAAGCCATGCATATCCTTTGGGAGCAGCCATCTTTAAATTCCCAAGTCAAACATCTTAATTTATCCCTTTCATACTAATTAGTTTCTTTTCTTAGCTTAAACAGTTTGGTTTTTTCTGTTTTGTTTAGTGGTTGGGTGTTTTTATTCTGTTCTCGCCTTCATCCTTAATTATTCATGTTATATCTCACTTTGTTACACTATTTATTGCTCAACTTTAGTTTATTTCTCATTTGTCAACTGACGATGGATGATGTTTCATCCGAAACATGTATTGATTAAATATGAATTTCAAAAACATCGTATGGATCATCAAAGCAATAATAATAATAATAATAATAATAATAATAATAATAATAATAATAATAATAATAATAATAATAATAATAATAATAATAATAATAATAATAATAACGACGAACGACGAAGCTAAAATTCTCTGGGACACGCCTTTATATATAGATAGGGCGCCAGAGAATGGAGCAAACAAGCCAGACATGACGATCTTTGATAAGAAGAACAAAGTTATCATCCTAGTGGAAGGAACTGTATGTAATATCGGACAGATCAACGATAGGAACGATTATAAGAAGAGAAAGTACCTGGATTTAAGACTGGGTCTCCGAAAACTCTATCCCGACTACGAGATCAAGCAAACCAATATAGTGTTTAACTTCCTGGGAGATTTCAACACCACGCTAAAGAAAGAACTCTCTGATCTAGCCCACAAGAAAGATGTTACTAAAGTGCTAACCAACTGTCAGAAGTGGATCATATCACAGAACTGTGAAATCACCAAAAAATTCTACAGTTTAAGACAATGAAACACACATTTTTTTTTTTTTTTTTTTTTCCTTTTTTTAGTCCAGGAACTGTTGCCTAGACATTGTCCGCAGCAAGTTTCAAAACAAATTGTAAACTGGAAAGCTATTCAATACAACAGATAATAATAATAATAATAATAATAATAATAATAGTAATAATTTAACTGTCTTCACTTTGCAAATCGCTGTTGCAAGTACAGCAATGATGCACCTCAACAAGGTCGAACTGAAAGCTTACTATGGCACCGATCTGACTGCTTCGATAATGGTCCATGTATGACCGTGAAGCACAGCTTACAGCCAGCTGGAATCAGTTGTATGGTGGTTTCTGATCAGAGAGGAAATCCGGAGAACCCGGAGAAAAATCCTTGAAGCAGAGTAGAAAACCAACACAAACTCAACACACTTAAGGCGTTGAGTCCGGGAATCCAACCTGAACCACATTGGTAGGAGCCAAGTACTCTCACCACTAATAATAAATAATTATTGGGAAAGACAGTTCCAACAAAACAAATGAAATATGGTACTTTGATGTTACATGTGTAAATAGTATTTGTCCGTTTTACATCAAAACTATTTCGGTATCATTTTTAATCGTTCTCAGTAAATTAATATCAGCATAATAGTAAAAATATTTCACAAACCTTGATGACGATGGCAACAAATGAA
>OX421450.1:35503189-35515412 GCA_949126865.1 Montipora capitata
AAAATAAAACTTACCGGTATGCACTTTCAGGAAAAAAATGTGCAAAATTATATGAGTGTATGATCACTTTCAGTCCCCATCTTGGTTAAACCACCTTCACTCAGGAGGCCCTGACAGGGGGGGGGTCCCGTGTCGCTTGTCTGAATTTTAAAATCACTCGTGTCGGGGTTTAATCGGCTCATTCTCGGCCTTGACGTCACTGTCGGAATTTTGCTGGGAAAGGATGCCTTTTGTCGGAATTTCATTTTATGTGCTGTCGCTACTTTTTGGGCCATTTCGCTTGTCGGAATTTACCATTTCAGGGCCTCATTCAGGCCTACTCCTCGGGTGTCAAAACCATTTTTACCTCAGTCTTCGACAACTATTGCGGTTTACCTACATGTACAGGTAGTACGGGACCTAGTGTTCATTTGTAACCCGACCTGCCTTGGGGCAAATCTGTTAATTAAAATACCAGTAAATAAAATCATCCATGACCTAGAGCATGATAGCTTAAATAGTCCCCCTGACCAACTTGGGAAACCCAATGTTGATCTGATTTGTTAACCTTGAAATCAACTATGTGTGTAAAGGAGCTCCACAAGTGGCTAAAACAGACCAATATTAAACAACACCAACATGCATCCTATTCACAAAGTCAAAGTTGGCTCACACGCAGTGTAACAACCTGTGCAACTCACGGATGAAGTGTAACAAACAAAACTGAGAAAACAAAGGAAATTTGTCAGGTTCTTGCACTGAGGCAAAACTTGTTAAAATCACTGATTGACTATATAATTAACAAGGCTAACACACAAATAAATTAAAGGTAATAGACCTTACTCATGCTGGCCGCCATGTTGGATTTGCTATTATCATGCAAATTAGCTATACGCTTCTGAGGGGGCAAACAACACAAATTCGAGAGGTTATAACAAACGTCTTAGCCACACAGATGATTTGTTTCACGTTCATTAAATGTTTATCACCTAAGTAATAAAATAGAATGATTACACAAGTTACTTCGACGTTTTTTAGTGACAAATGAGTAGATAACAAAGTAGAAAGTCAAACTGTCAAAGGCAATCCAAAGATATAAAATTATTATAAAAGGTACTTAATTTTAAATACTAAAATGGACTTTTAGCAATGTTATTTCAAAATTTTGACGAGCCAATTTTCTGCAATTTGCCTTTTTTCCAACATTTGCCCCCAAGCATATAACACATGGCTAATTTGCATCACAATTTGAAAACCAAAATGGTGGCTATCGTGAATAAGTCCTATTGGGAGGTAGGAATGATTCCAAAAAAAGGCGGTAACTTAAGTGGTTACAAGGCTCGAAATTTTGACTCACTAGTACTGGCGACTAGATTTTCAGAACTGGTTGCCAGCTGGCGAATCACGTCTGATAACCCAGGATAAAGAGAAGACAACTTCTGTATTTGAATCTTTACATGATGAAATCAATCAGAACAGGTAGCTAGAACACAACTCACTTTTCTTTCCCCACTAAAATGTCTAAATATTTCAAGAAAACTAAAGACATGAAAGACGAAAACAAAACTTGGCTTCAGAGGTATTTCTTGTGCTGTTTCCTTCTTGCTATTTAATTATGACTTTCCTTACATGCAAAGTAACATTGAAATTCATGTTCTTATGTAAGTCATATATTAAATAAGTTGGCAACCAAAATTTATGATGTGGCAACCAAATTTTTCACATTAGCCACCATCTGGCGGCTCCTGAGCAAAAATGTTAATTTCAAGCCCTGTGTTACTGAATGCGGTTGTACATGCAAGTATGTTTCTTGTATAATTATTTTCATCCTTCAAGTGATTTTGGTTGACTGAAGGAGAGAGAGTCTGTAGGGATCCCACATGGGTGGGGTCATTGCTATCAACTGTCCCTTGATTAGACAAGTGGATGAGACAGTACATTTACCTGACTTCAGTCAAATAAAAAGTTCTGTTTTTAGCGACAGGGTTGCTCACGATAGATGAGTTCACGCTCTTGAGTGCATCATGGATAATCAGGGCAAGGTAGAGAGAAATTCAAAGGTTTGCATGAAAGTTAAAAATGATCAAAAGTATTCATGATACACAATTTTGGGTTTTTTTAATTTTCCAAAACAGAAGATATGCGCTCAAAGGTACCGCACAGTAAAGTTGGAGAGAATGGCTATTGTATAAACTATTTTATTAAACAAAGTTTCTGCCATACATTTCCTGTAATTCCAAAGGCACAAAATTATAGAGAATGTATGGGGATAAAAAAGCAATATTTAGGAATTACAAAGAATAGATACCAAGTTCAGTTCATCTCAGTTGTGAACTTGGACTTATTTGCTTGGTTTATGAAGGCGAAAGTCTAAAAAGTAGAGTCATATACAGTTTATTTTGCTTTGAGTTTCCATACGAACCTTTGAATTTCACGCCATGTTGCCCTGATTACCGATGATGCACTCAAGAGCATGAACTGGTCTTGGCAACATACATACCCAACTCATTCTCTGATACCATAGGCAAGCCACCTGTCTACCAAAAACCCAAATAAATGCATACCTTCTTCGTTGCCTTCAGCTGTTCTTAGCTTAGTCATTGTCACCCCCAACTATTTGGCTAAATATGGCCTTGTATTTGATCTCAATATTAATTACTGCAAAATGTGCGTTGTGTGAGAAAAGGAAAAGTAATGATCTTTATTATTCAGTTTTTGAGGGGTGTTTTGAAAGAAAACTTGATTAACAAATGGATATCTTTGTGCAAGTAGGCACAGAAACTAAGCTGAATCAAATTAAAACGCACTTGATATTTCGACATAAATATTACATAAAATTTCAAATCGAAACATTTTGCATGAAGACTCTTGATTTAAGAAAAAGCAGAGCTTAAAAGGGATTGAAAATCACTTGGTCCAACCCAAATTAAGTCTTAAAACAATGTCATGTCTTCAAAGTTCACAAGGAATTCACCGAAGAGGTTCCATGAAACATTGCAATTTTATTACTAAAATATGACCTTATAAACTCACCTATCCTTGGACCACATAAACACGGGAACCTGAAAAGCAGATTCCGCAAAAGAGTGTAATAAAATGAAAGTACACAGCTTCAAGTAGGAGGACAACGCCGCCATCTTGTAAAGCTCCGCACAGGCACGTGATAGCGTGATGTAATTGGTAAACCACAGGTAGCCCAGGCCTTACAACTGTCACTTGGTGTTACTGGAAGCAATGAAGAAATTCCTCATAGCAAAGAGAGGTATTTACACGAGACCGGGACAAACTCAGACCGGTATGAAGTTGCACCGGTATGAAATTTTTGCAGCCGCTTGCATGAAACCGGGACGAAACACTTGGTGCCTGGTTTCGGGACGAGATGATATGTTTCGTCTTATATGATATATGGCTGACTCAAAAGCATACAGGCTTGAAATTTCCGGACCCGTTCTGAGATTTGTTGTCATCTACATGAAAACGGTACGAACTCAGACCGGTACGAGAATTTCTCGTCTCGGTCCTGCAACCGAGACGAAGTCAGACTAAGCTGCGATAACGCATACTTTTCTTTGGGACGCGAAAAGGTCACATGATCGCAGGTTAAAGTCAGACCAATCTGAGTTCATTGTCAAACCACTCTCGTGTAAACGCATAAGAAGAAATGTATGGAGGCCGATGCGAAATCATGCTGGTCTGAGTTCTCCCCGGTCTCATGTAAATGCACTTTAAAACAGACCTTTCTTTTCGTCTTAGCAACCTTTCAAAAGGCTATATTTTGCTTTACCTTTCGATTCAGTCTCATTGATCGGACAAATTAGTTGCGTCTGACCGAAATTTACTGAGGCATTTGGTAACCACAGTTGAAATCTCAAGACTCAGCGTGAAGGTCGGATTTTTAAAATTCGTTTTTCCTTCATTTTTTCTGTTCAACTCCGACTTTCTCCTTTGGGCATAAAACCACGTCTGGAGTCTCCTGCGGCCGGGCCAGTGGTATCTTCTTATCTTTCGCCAACTTTGTGTTGGCAATGTCAAGTGCTGTGCAATGTTTGCGAAATAACACGATGAAAAGGACCACAGGTCGTTTGATCACTTTTAATTAACAACCTTAATTATCTGATGCACTAACAATTTTATAAAAAATTGCGTAGAAGATCGATAATTAACAAAATGATTCCTCACCCAATTAATTTACGTTCACCCATACGTCCAACCAAGGAAAAGCCAGGGTTAACTTCAAGGTAAACCAGGCCAAAAATTCCAGTATAACCTGAAATCATGCGTTCTCTGTTGGGTTACTCTGCAGGACGAGCCTCTCTCCCCATTCGATATTTTGTTTTAGAAAACAGTCCTAAGAAAATAGCGCGCTGATTGGTTAAAAATCGTGTTTCTATAACTCGATGGAGACACAGAACTAGCACGAGCTGTTGGCGTAGTGATGGCGCGAGCAAAGAGAATTTACATTTTAATAATTAGGGTTAACAAGTTGTTTTCCTTTTTCTCGTCGCGTTGTTTTCTAAAAGAAATAGAAAACATGTACTCCGTGTTTCTATCGGGTTATAGAAACACTCGTGAAAGCTTGGGGGAACTCGAAAAAGCCGTGGAAACACTCGCCTGCGGCTCCTGTTCCCACAGCATTTCTCGTTCTCCCAAACTTTCACTCGTGTTTCTATAACTCGATAGAAACACGGTATAGTACATGTTTTCTATTTCTTAACTACTCAAAAATATTGTGTAAATGGGGGCGCTGGTTTTGGGAAATTCTATTTTAACTTAATATTTTCATGTTTTCAACTGATGAACATTAAAAACCCTTCAGTGTACAGGGTTATCTTTGTGGAAACTAAACCTACTGGTTTTACCGTTATGAAACAAGGCCACTCATTATTCAGAGAGTATTCGGATTAATAGTGGGAGATCGCAGGCTCGACTCAAACGTTGTTAGGTCATTTTCTTGGCTAGTTCTCCAAGAATAGCTGAGTTACAACTGTAAAAAGAATCTTTTGGAACTTTAATTAATGCACTTTTTTTATAAACCGTAGAAAGAAATTTTGAAGGCAACTCTGTCAATAAGGTGTAAAAATATGCCGCACTCTGGCGTTTGGATCGCAAATGCGTTCCAAATTCATTGCTTGCCATAACAGATGCGACGCCTGCCGTCTTATAATGGCTGCCTCTCCAGCTGCTTGTCTTCGTAATTCATTTCTATCTTGGGCATCTTGTGAAGCTTCGTATACGTCAGTTATATCAAATGAATTCTCTTCAGTTAATCGTGTTTCCTGGAGTTCCTGATAAAATCTTAACTTTTCCTTCAAGGTGGGCGCTGCGTTTGAAGACCGTGCATTTTCAGGCAGAGAAAGTTGAGCATCCTGTGAAAGGATCGTATTTCTGTGTCTTGTCCAGGTTCCTCTGTTCCCAGGAGGAAGCATATAATCAAACCATTTGCGGTGCTTTTGGCTCGCGACTTCACTGTTTTGAAATTCAAGTTTTACAGGTCGCGTTTTCTCAATGCCATGCGACTGTTCTTGTCCTGGGCCTTGTCCTTCATCAGAGACATCGTTACTAAACAGGAATTGCTCTCGATAGACGTCGTCAAGCTTATCGTTGTGCAATTGTGAACTTGATGGACTAACTCTCGCAATCAACGATTCAAACGTATTCGAACCACGTTTGCAACGCAGAGCACGTCTCTCGTTACGCTTGAAAGGGGTCGCGTGCGCAATATATGATTCTGATTCAGAACGCTTAAGTGTTGCCTGTTCTTCAATAGATGTCTGGGATTCCTGTGATCCTGATGCTAAAAAATGCGCGTCGTCGGCTATTTCATCGATAAGATTATCATTTCCTTTTACTTTCGTTCCTCGCCTTGTGTTCCTTCCCCCAAGAATTGGACTCTCTACATTGCTAACATACTTTGTAGTTTCTCTTTTAGCACTTGCCCGCCTCTCCTTTGATGTGTGGCGCGTGTCTGCTTTGGGCGATATATTTTCGTTCTTTGGTTCAACGTCTTCATGAAATTTTTCACCTTGTCGGAGCTTTTTCCACAAATCAGCTGCCAAATCGGCAATTTTTTCCCCTCTTCTTTGTTTTTCCACTTCACTGAGATAAAACCTATTTTGGTCACCTTTTCCTTTGGAATGTTGAGTCGACTCCCCATCGAGTCTTCTCTGCGGTGAATGTGCTCCAACTTTACTCTCGGTTATACGTTGCGTCTTCTCTTTAAACTGATTCTTTTTATCTAAATCTGAAAAAGAGATTTTTTCAGTTATTGTTTGGTGAGAAAGCCTTTGGTGAATTTTACCAAACACAGGAGGAATTCTATTAATGGCATCATATCCATCACCATTAGAACTCTGTGTAGGAATATCAGGCAACTTTCGACTACTTTCTGTTTGTTTTTGCCTCAGAATTTCAAATGGCAGGTTTGTGTTGTCAGTTTCTCTATTTTTCCTCCTCACAGAATTCAGCTTTTCGTTCCTGAAGTGAATATTTGGAACGCTTTTCCACTTTTCATGCATTGGCAATCTCTGAGCAGATGAACCTCGACGCAAATTTTCAAGCTCTTCTTCTAAATGTGCTCTTTCCTGTAAAGCATTGGACAGCCGCTTGGAATATACGCTTAATTTCTTGTTTTCTGATTCCAAGGCACTGCATACTCTTCCCATGTCATAATGAGCTCCACTGTTGCTCATTTCATGATTTTCTTTAAAGCTCTCGCCTCGACCATTTCTCTCTCTGGCTTCGTTCCGGTTGACAGTGGTAGTGTCTTCGACACCATCTTCATGATAACCAACGTTAAGAGCCTTTTGACTGCCGTAACTTGCAACGCTATTAAGTCGCATGCTATTTAAACATGCTTTCCGCCTCAGATCGTTCCCAGGTGCACTTAAACGCCTCCGAGTTGAGCTCGCATCCTGTGCAGTGACACTATCATTTATCTTTGTACCATCGCTAAATGTGGGCCCTGCATAGCTATGTCTCCTTTTATCCTTATGTACAGCCCTGTTTGCAGGTTCACGAAATGCGTTTTTCTCTTCGCTTGCTGCTCGACGAAGCTGTCCTTTGTCCCCGTTGTGTGTATTTGTATGCTCGCTGTCAGACTCGTAACCTTGATTTTCCGAGCCCAAATTTATTTGACGATTTTGTCTGTTTTTGATGTCAGCTTTCTGTTGTGTTGAATATTCAACTGCAGCATCGCTGGTGCCAGAATGATAACCGAACTCAAACGTATCTGATGTATATTTATCACAATCCTGTAAAAGGTTCTCAGTGGATGTCATATTGTCTGATAAATGTTAAGACTCTCATTTATCATAAGACACACCATTAAATTGTCCCTTTCGCAACGACATAGAAAGATCGACGAAGGGATGTGTTAAAAAAGCTGAAGAGCTAAATTATTTATTATTAACGAAAATAATTTCCAGGCCATACTTAGCAAAAATATGGGGTTTTTTGCCTTAACAGGTACCTGCCATTCTAGTATCGTCAACACTGAACTTATGCGGATCGACTGCTAGGTGAATTTACATGACAGTCCGAGTCTGAAGATATTTTTGCGGCAGAGGAAGCCATTTTTGGATAATTTGACTTGAGCTAGCTTATTTGAACTTGTTTTTGAATATCGTAAAGTTTCGCTACCGTAGAAAATTTTTGTCATCTATTTGTCTGTCATTTGTGGAGAGCGAAAAGAGAGTCATTGCTGTCAACTTGCAAATGAGACCCAATGAAGTGGCAGAGCTCTTATCATAAATTTGACACCTCGTATGCTTTCATACATATTAATTTGGTTGATCATTCAAACTGGTTGTGCAGTAACAAAAGAAGAACTTCGAACATTTTTCTTCACGGCTGCAGTTCACGATTATTTTGCTCAGCGGTACTGATCATTTTAATTTATACATTCCAATCACATTCCAATTTACTACCCAATCATAAGCCAAAACATGCCTTTCCCACTTGAGATCCAGTGGACAATGAAAGCCCACAAAGCGACAATGCGAATATTTATCGAAACATTGTTGTACTGTTTGTCTCTTGGACGTGTCCCTCCTTTGGCACCTACACGATAGAATCAAGTCTTTGCGCAATATTAACGCTTGCGCCAAGTCGAGGTGCAAAACGTAGAGCAGTCTTCGACTTATTTTTTGCGACAAAAGTGGAGTTTTATTAAATAAAGGCTCGAATTACCTATCTCTTTGCAACGAGCTCGCATCTCATTGGCTGACAAGGTCTTCTTATTTGTAAACAAAAAGGAGAAAGAGGGAATTCGAAGACTTCGTCTCAATGAAAATAAATCCAGAAAAGTCAATTGGAAAAGCTATATCTGACGAGGCGAAATTCGCCTTCTCGTGGCGGAAAAATTAAAATTTTCTTCTGGATCAGTACCTGGAGCTTGTGGCAATTCCTGACGATTTCCACTTTGAAGTTGAGACCGATAAGCTAAAGGGACGTGTTTAGTAGAGAGTTATGATAATGGGGAATATTTGCAGTTTACCTGTTTTGCGGCTAACCTGAATGTTGCACCGACTATTGAAAGTATGCCTTATATACCCGATAATCTCTCAGCAATGATGCTTTGAAAATTCGAAATTTTAAAAAGAATTTATGGCATCATTAGCGTCCTTGCACGCCACCCAAGAATTTATCAGTTTTTTTGGCTAATAATCGGCTCGTCAACAAAGCTAAGAGGTTTAAAATTGGATATTTACTTGAAGTTTCTTTTACTTAATGCTGATATGTTAATGAAACAAAATAAAAACAATGACTTAGCAAAGATTTACATAGTCTGTTTATTGACCTCTCACACCCTTCAACAATTGCGCCAACGTCCGTTGGATTTCGTAGAACGATTTTGACTTAGAAATAAAAATTTAATTAGGATATAATTGCAAACATTTTGTATACTAATCGCTTTGCCATCTTAACCGCATCTCACCAATTCATTATCCTCCCAAAACTGCAAACAAGGTGCTCAGTGCAATTTTTCTTTCTGATGTTTTTTTTTTTATATATTTAAGAACAAAAAAGCAACAAACAAAGATAATTTTCTTCACGTGAAAGAACATCTCTTGGCATTGAAAATTACTGATATGTTTCTCTCACATGAAGACCCGCTAAAATGTATCTCGAGATGAAATTTTCGTATTTGCGGGCTTTAATTTTCAGGTAGGTCTGACATGCGAATGGCGATCTTTAAACTGGCTCATTTTTCTCCGGGTTAACTGTTCTTGCCGAAATAATCTGCTGTTGGCCCTAATATCATCCAATTTGGGAAACTCATTGGAGTCAAGTCCGTTGGTTCTCACAAGACCAGGAAAATAGGAAAAGCCGGGTAGAGGGGTTCGTCCCAATTCATTCTTTTGAGCAAAAGACATTTCTCGTTTCCTGTCTGCCGCGTATTTCACCCTTTTTTCTCTTATACGATTCATCATCTCTTCTTCTTTCATTTGCTGATCGATTTGAACAATGTCATCCATTAGTTTGTTGAAAACACCCATAGGGATCTCATAACTATCTCGCAGGCCCAATGCCGCACTCCATCTTTCTTCGGATGCCATTCTCTGTGAAGATGGTGTCAAAACAAGGGGAGGTAATCGCAATTTGCGGCGTCTGCTTTTTAGTGCATTAGTTGAATCTTTTGCATCATGCTTCGTGGTCGTGTGCGTTGGCAAGTTTTGGGTTTGACAAAGGGTCTCTAACGAAGACGACGATTTGTTCGCAAACGCTTTGGAAGCTCTCTTTACTACTTTTATCGTCTTTGCGACTTCTGGTAAACTTACAAAGATGTCTTCACCGTTTTTCTTCTTTTTAAGCGATACCTTCTTCTTATGTTTCGTCCTTGCTCTATTTTTAGTTGTCAATGGAGGCAGGAAAGATTGTTCTGCGCTTGTGGAACCTGATGATGATTCCATCTTTTGAAAAGCTTATAAACATCCACGGATGCCACTGAAAAAAAAAGCAACATGCTTCGTAAACACCGAAGTATATCAAATAGTATTAAAGCAATTTATCTGGCGTAGTTAAATATTGATCGTAACTTCATAGAAGCTTTGGAAAGCCGTAAGAGTCAACTAAAACCAGTTGTAAAACTGACTAAGCTCCGAGAGATTTTGAAAAATGAAACGCGACCTGAGGAGAATTTTATTAATTTGGCCGAGGATGTTTGAAATGTCTTGCTGTGAAGACGACGTCTCCTCCTGTGGAGCCATTCACATTTTTTCCTGGCTACATTCGATCATTGCATGGGGCGTCACGGTATTAAATTTATCATGACCTCCCTACGAAGAGGAAGCCTTACATAATTAAATTTAAAAAAGGGAAACTAACTGGCATTGTTTGCTTTCCAAAATATAATTTCCTATAAATTGAATGATGACTAAATAAATAAATAAAACACTTTTGTTAGTTTTAAGAGACCTCTACCAAGAAAGACAGCGGCTGTGTTGCTGGTAAAATCCGTCCTCTTTATAGGTTAAATCAGTTTGTACCTGAAGGTTAAATTGGTGATCCTCATTTTACCTAGGTTTTATGCATGTGAGTAGATCGTATTCGTATTCTCAACATTGGAATGGAACTACAGTAGCTTGCAATGGAGGCTAATGTGCGGGGAAATCTTTTCAAATTCAAATACTTTTTGATATATTCCCCCGAATTATCCTCCATTGCAAGCTAGTTACAGTCCAAAATACTGAGAATACGCAATATGGTCTATTGAAGAACCTTTTTTTGGAGCCTAAATTAAGCCTAGAGAAAAATTAGGATCAGGTTAAGATTAGCTTTTGGTTATTGTACATGAAGCATGTTCGGCAGTCGTTGTAGTGTAGTGGTGAAGAAACAGGATTGCAGAGTATCCGAGTTCGAGTATATACCCCGGTAAGTGCAAAGTACAGTTCTTTGCTCCCTTATAAGTTGCATGTAAAGTAGAAACTAAATGGATAAACGTATGAAAACAGAAACGGATAAGATGATACGAAACGTTTAGAAGACGTGTTGAGATGCGTAAGACGGATCTTAAGGGAAGGTATAGGTGTTTCCAATCCCTTGGGTACTGTAAACTAGGTAGAGTGCATATTCAATGCAGATCATGAATTTAACCTACAATAGTTAAAAACGGATTCAACCTGAGACCGGATTTGACCCACAACAACTGCAAATGAATGATATTCAATTACATAGAACAGATTTCTCATTGGATAAAGTAGTTGCAATAGTTCTGAACAAGCAAAAAAACATACGTAAACTTTGCGGACGGAGACAGCGTCAGTTGTGACTTTATAACATCGAGTTCGAATCTAAGGGCGCGTTCGATTGACCCTATTCCGGAATAAGAATACGCGGAGTAATGATTTAAAACACTATGTGTGGCGTTTTGCAACAAGGATCAGGGGCACCCAACGAGAATATAGTGCAAAACCACTTAAACATAGCATTGTTAAACGTATTTTAGTATCTAAACGGTAGATATAGGCATATTTTTATCTCCTAAAAATTTTTCATCTGTTCGGATTTCCTAGCTGAAAGTCTAGTGATCCGAAATTATAGGGATCAAAACTTACCTTTTCTAAAATTTCAGCCAGAAAAAAGGCTCCCGAAATTTCTAGGTGACCCTTTTAGGGTAAAAATCCGTTAAAAATGGGCAATGATACCATTTTTTAGATGTTCGAAAATCCTAGGACAGGCAGGCAAGCAAGAAATTTGACAACAAATGTTCCGAAAATTCTAGATCTCAAATCGTCTTCCGAACAGATATTTTCCGAAAATTGACGTTGAGTACCCCTGAAGGATAATAAAGCTATGTTTAAAATAGCATTTTAGCAGATTTTTGACAATATTAATATGAATCTCTGCAAAAGCGAAGGATTTCTAACTATTCCATGTATTCCTATTCCGGAATACGGTCAATCGAACGCGCCCTAAGATTTGAGACCGATCAAAGACAAACTTATTAATTAACTGACAGAATGGCTAGGAATTGTGCTTTGTTTTTGAGAAGGGATCACTAAAAATTTTAGGTTCACGTAGCCAGGTAGTCCCTGGTTCAACTTCCCAGCTGCACTCGTAAATAGCCAACTGGTTTGCTCCGGCCAGTTGGGATTCTTAACAGTTGTTGTTGTTCTGTTTCGTCGTTTCGTTAACTGTGTTTCATTGGCCCTGAAAAGCCCCAATGGGGAGCGGTCAATTAAGTATGGATTGTACTGTAATGGCGAACAAGAAGATCATCTTGGGTACCAATTTAATCAGGGAC
>OX421450.1:35515612-35573112 GCA_949126865.1 Montipora capitata
TTTTCGGAACTTCATTTGTTGTAAAATTCCTTGCTTGCCTGCCTGTCCTAGGATTTTCGAACATCTAAAACATGGTATAATTGCCCATT
Source organism: Montipora capitata (assembly GCA_949126865.1). Taxonomy (NCBI): domain Eukaryota; kingdom Metazoa; phylum Cnidaria; class Anthozoa; order Scleractinia; family Acroporidae; genus Montipora; species Montipora capitata. The sequence goes on from OX421450.1 coordinate 35,515,702, forward strand.
TTTAACGGATTTCTGCCCTAAAAAGGTCACCTAGAATTTTCGGGAGCCTTTTTTCAGGCTGAAATTTTCGAAAAGGTAAGTTTTGATCCCTATAATTTTCGGATCACTAGACTTTCAGCTAGGGAATCCGAACAGATGAAAAATTTTTAGGGGAGAACAATATGCCTATATTTACCGTTTACATACTAAAATACGTTTAACAATGCTATGTTTAAGAGCTTCTGCCTAAGAGACCGGGGCAGACTTGGAAATGAAGGTCGGCCGATTTCGCTTAAAATTGGTACACAAAGTACTTATGTCGACTTATGTAATATGCCAAAGTTTCAACTTCAACGACTTTTTTTTAGCCGAGTTCTGGATATCAGCCCCTCAGGGGTCCCCAGAGGCTGATTTTCAGTGCAATTTTGGCCACTTTTAAATCTCTCTTTTAGCAACATGAAATGAATTTCAGGCAAAACCAAAACCATCTTTGTAAAGCCCTATCCTTAGGCTTTTATGGGTGAGAACATTAGCTCATGGAAATTTTTCGCTAGCCTGTGGCTGTTATCACAACTTGGTCATATTTGAAGCATATGGGAAGCAACCGGAAATGGCCTGTTTTTCAGACCAAATATTTTCCATGCCCATGTTTTATATCTTGAGGTCTTAGTATCCCTGCAAAGTTCAGCCCTTAGTTTAGTAATATCAAGAAAAAAAATACTAAGGTTGAGACTTTTTACTAAGAAAAAAACTTACGAGAAGATGGCTAACCAGGCCACTTCCGGTTAAAGTTTCAACAAAGCGTGTCTGCAAAAATCAGCCATTTAATTTCGATTATCTTTTTTCCTTCCAAGTTATGGTTAAAAGAGACTCTGAAGTTAATTGTCACCGAAAAGACTTGCCGTTAATAAGAATTTTTTATGTGATTGTTTCAGGACCGATCAGATAGTGGTCCGACAGGGGTTATAAATTTCTTGGAAGAAGTCTTGAAAATTACGGACAATAGAGCCGCTGCGAAAACTCTTTATTTACCTAACAACACATCTCTTGCCGGTAAATCACAATGCAAAATTGCATCTTTTTCGTCCAAACTGCAATGTTAAGTTTATCTCCTTTGTTCCACTCGTTCAACGTATCACGTCTGTGGCCCGTAGTAATGAAGCGCTAATTAAATCAGGATATAAGCAAGCTTTGTAGTTCCATTCAGTAGTACTATAACCCACCTGTTTGGGCTTTAATATTTTCTTAAGAAAAAAGAACTTATCGGTCTCTTTAAATGCAACCACAACATCTGTCGTGACACTACTTGAGAATCGTTTTGAACCTTTAAGAAATTTCGAATATAATTAAAGCTAATCGTCTAATACAAATTGCACTCACACTCTTCCAGTCTATTTGCAAAGTGTCTGGATAAATTCACTTACAAAAAACGCTTACCTGGCTTCACTTTTACAGACATGCCCCTTTCCTACAATCCCTTAAAAGTGAGGTAACATTAGAAACTTTAGTCCCAGCGATAAATTGGTCGCAAGTGCGTCGTTGCGAGTTAGATATACACAGGTCGATTAATACCGTACGTGACGAGGTCATTGTAGTTTGCTGGCTATGACTGACTTGGAATTCAGTTGTTTTCTCGTGCAGATTCGTCTCCTTGATATTGCAGAGAATGATTATGATAGAACCATAGCTGTTAGAACTTGTATGAGAACCTCAATGGCATGATTTGTTTACTGAATTTGATTCATACCCAGTGCCCCAGTGTAAATGGCTCACGTATGTTGTAAATGATTGATAAAGACGTCCAACACGGTCCGTTTTCGCCGCCAATCCGCTAAATTGCTAGAGGATTACTCACGGGCACTCTTTCCCTTTCTCTATCAGTATTTTCCTTTTGTTGCTTTCTCAAACAGCACAGATCCATGGTGGCATCCATACTGCATATATATATCCAAAGATAGGACAGGGGTGGAGTGGGTTATCCTTCCGGCAAAGACTACTGTTTTGGCAACTTGGGAAATATAATATTTCAGCTTTCTTGGAGCCCTTAAGGACTTGGGGGTTTTTTTATGGAACCCGTAGCTGTAGATCACGTGAAAAAGTAAGTCTTTATGGACTCACACTGACTTTTTGCTGACCCTTAACTCTGGTTTCGGTAATAAGAAGCAACCTAGGCGGTAATCGCCCTGGAGGGCCATTATTATGCATGCTGTAGGTGATAAGGTAAGTCGTCACAAGGCCTAGTGCCCGCTCGTACCTGCTGGAGCTTAAATTGGTTACTGCTCTTCTTTCCTGGACAGGATAATAATCACTGGTGCCCATTTATACATCTGGGTGGAGAGAGGCACTGCTAAAGAAAATTGCCTTTTATTTTAATAGATCGCAGATAGTTTCTTTTCTCGCAAATAAACAAAGCAGCCGGCAAGATGTCCACTTTCTTTTGAAAGTGCTGGTCATTTATTTCTTCCCCGATGCATTTTGTTGATTTAGGACAGATTAAAAGCCCACATTACATTCGGACTCTACACAAAAAGGAACTGGCATAGCGCGTTAGCTGGCTAGACTCTGGATCGGGCGGTCCTGGGCCCGGTTGTTTAAAAGCCGATTAACGCTAACCCCAGATTAAAAATTAACCAAGGAATTTATTTCTCTACTGCCAAATGCTGTTCATCACTGATATTCGGCAAAAGTTTACATTAGAAGAAGTCACTCTTGAAAGACAAAAATAAGCAAACGAAACTTTCACCAAAAAGTTAAAAACATGAAACAAAAGTTTACGCTAATCTTGGATTAAGTTAATCGGCTTTCGAACAACCGGGCCCTGGTTACTAGGGCGTTGACATGTCGTCTTGGGAAGGCAATTTTCTTTAGCAGTGCCTCTCTCCACCCAGATGTATAAATGGGCACCAGTGATTATTATCCTGTCCAGGAAAGAAGAGCAGTAACCAATTTAAGCTCCAGCAGGTACGAGCGGGCACTAGGCCTTGTGACGACTTACCTTATCACCTATAGCATGCATAATAATGGCCCTCCAGGGCGATTACTGCCTAGGTTGCTTCTTATTACCGAAACCAGAGTTAAGGGTCAGCAAAAAGTCAGTGTGAGTCCATAAAGACTTACTTTTTCACGTGATCTACAGCTACGGGTTCCATAAAAAAACCCCCAAGTCCTTAAGGGCTCCAAGAAAGCTGAAATATTATATTTCCCAAGTTGCCAAAACAGTAGTCTTTGCCGGAAGGATAACCCACTCCACCCCTGTCCTATCTTTGGATATATATATATGCAGTATGGATGCCACCATGGATCTGTGCTGTTTGAGAAAGCAACAAAAGGAAAATACTGATAGAGAAAGGGAAAGAGTGCCCGTGAGTAATCTTCTAGCAATTTAGCGGATTGGCGGCGAAAACGGACCGTGTTGGACGTCTTTATCAATCATTTACGACATACGTGAGCCATTTACACTGGGGCACTGGGTATGAATCAAATTCAGTAAACAAATCATGCCATTGAGGTTCTCATACAAGTTCTAACAGCTATGGTTCTATCATAATCATTCTCTGCAATATCAAGGAGACGAATCTGCACGAGAAAACAACTGAATTCCAAGTCAGTCATAGCCAGCAAACTACAATGACCTCGTCACGTACGGTATTAATCGACCTGTGTATATCTAACTCGCAACGACGCACTTGCGACCAATTTATCGCTGGGACTAAAGTTTCTAATGTTACCTCACTTTTAAGGGATTGTAGGAAAGGGGCATGTCTGTAAAAGTGAAGCCAGGTAAGCGTTTTTTGTAAGTGAATTTATCCAGACACTTTGCAAATAGACTGGAAGAGTGTGAGTGCAATTTGTATTAGACGATTAGCTTTAATTATATTCGAAATTTCTTAAAGATTCAAAACGATTCTCAAGTAGTGTCACGACAGATGTTGTGGTTGCATTTAAAGAGACCGATAAGTTCTTTTTTCTTAAGAAAATATTAAAGCCCAAACAGGTGGGTTATAGTACTACTGAATGGAACTACAAAGCTTGCTTATATCCTGATTTAATTAGCGCTTCATTACTACGGGCCACAGACGTGATACGTTGAACGAGTTGAACAAAGGAGATAAACTTAACATTGCAGTTTGGACGAAAAAGATGCAATTTTGCATTGTGATTTACCGGCAAGAGATGTGTTGTTAGGTAAATAAAGAGTTTTCGCAGCGGCTCTATTGTCCGTAATTTTCAAGACTTCTTCCAAGAAATTTATAACCCCTGTCGGACCACTATCTGATCGGTCCTGAAACAATCACATAAAAAATTCTTATTAACGGCAAGTCTTTTCGGTGACAATTAACTTCAGAGTCTCTTTTAACCATAACTTGGAAGGAAAAAAGATAATCGAAATTAAATGGCTGATTTTTGCAGACACGCTTTGTTGAAACTTTAACCGGAAGTGGCCTGGTTAGCCATCTTCTCGTAAGTTTTTTTCTTAGTAAAAAGTCTCAACCTTAGTATTTTTTTCTTGATATTACTAAACTAAGGGCTGAACTTTGCAGGGATACTAAGACCTCAAGATATAAAACATGGGCATGGAAAATATTTGGTCTGAAAAACAGGCCATTTCCGGTTGCTTCCCATATGCTTCAAATATGACCAAGTTGTGATAACAGCCACAGGCTGGCGAAAAATTTCCATGAGCTAATGTTCTCACCCATAAAAGCCTAAGGATAGGGCTTTACAAAGATGGTTTTGGTTTTGCCTGAAATTCATTTCATGTTGCTAAAAGAGAGATTTAAAAGTGGCCAAAATTGCACTGAAAATCAGCCTCTGGGAACCCCTGAGGGGCTGATATCCAGAACTCGGCTAAAAAAAAGTCGTTGAAGCTGAAACTTTGGCATATTACATAAGTCGACATAAGTACTTTGTGTACCAATTTTAAGCGAAATCGGCCGACCTTCATTTCCAAGTCTGCCCCGGTCTCTCAGGCAGAAGCTTTACAGTGGATTATGAAGCCAGTTCTAGGCTAGTAGAAATAAACTTGAACAAAGAAAATGAGAAAATAGCGATTCTTCCTGTTTCGATGCGCATTTGGTCCGCGATATTTTTGTGTTACTTGACACATGTCAAGAGCGGAAAATTTATAACGATAACACCGCACGACACTGACGTATTTGTTATTCTGTACTGAATTAATTGTCCTTGCCAATGATGGACTCGACCACATGATAGACAACCACTAAGTGTTGAAAAGCTCCAAATCTCCGAAGTATAATCTAGAAAAACAGACATATCGACTTCTCTGTAGATATTAAAAGAAAAGTCACACTTTTGGGATCGTCACTATACGAGCAGAGTTAAATATTAAGCTTCCCCGTTTCGTAAGATTTTTATTGTATGAAGAGCTTCATTAAAGTTCTCTCTAGATAAGTCTTCTTTTTTTCAAGCTTTTGTGTCCGCAGGCTGAGTTCGAAACAGGTGGTTCGTCTAGAACATTATTGATATTAGACAAATTATGAAAAGAATGAAAAGTTTGCCAAAAAGCATTTTTTAAAAATTTTGTAACAAATTGACAAAAAAATGCAAATCAATCCTCGACCGATGTGCCAATAGAAGCTTCCTGTATCTGATAACAAATTGATGTCGTTTCCTTGCGTGAAACTGCCATCATTGACTGAAACTCGTTTGTGCTGATAATTTCTTTATGGGCATGAGCCGAGAGTAATACAAACTGCCACTGCAAGCTTCTTTTATTATCATATCTTTTGCCAGCAGGTTTAACAATCCTTAATTAACTCTGTGATGGTGTGATCCCTGAAGTAAATGATTTTTTTAGTGTTTTTCAGTAAATTTCTCAGTAGTTGAGTTCAGTGTGGGTTTAATTTGAGATCGCCTTTCCACACGCCGCAATCAATGACCCAGTTTCCCTGTTTCCTCAGTTTCACACAAAACCGTGATCTGCATTGTTCAATTCTAACCTTTGACAAATTTGCTTTTTTAACTTTGCTGGCATTATTATGAGCTTTCGATTGATTCTCTTCGTTCTGGACTGAGTCAAGGTTAATTCATAACCTAACTGTGTTCATACTTTTCCGCAAAGGTGAAGACGCTGTATTTGGCGTAAACAATTGCTTTGAGAAACTAAGAAACTCAAGTTCGTTTTCTGGAAAAAAAAAACCCTAGCGACGAAGTTGTCATTCTTATTCGATTTCATGCTGTTAGTTGCTACAAAATAAGAAAGAAGAGTTTACCTTGCTTGAAAGGGTTCATGAGACAAGAAGCCGGCATCTACAAGATGGTGAAGTCCCAGGCTGTTAATACAATAGTCACACTAAACAAAAACACTTTTAAAACAAACTTTAAAAATTCATGAGTGCTTTCTAATGGCAGGTTATTAATATGTGTTTTCTGTCACAGGCGGATTAAATTTCCCGGTCCGTGCACTGTGTCATAGCAGCACCGCTTTCCTTTGTTCATATGGTGAGTTCCCCCCCCCCCCCGGGGGGTACTCCCAGAAAAAATGGGTGGGGGTGTGCGGCCCACTTCTTGAAACCCTTACCCTATTGCAGACCAAAGTGTTCGTTTTTCCCTATCCTATTTCAGACCTGAGGAAAAATTTGATAGCTTATTTCGGACTTCTTTTAGCTGTTACACGGTTGGCATAACAATTTAAGAAGGGCTTTTGTTGAAGTAGATTCTTCTAAAAACATACCCAATTCAAGACTTGAGTGCACAAACCCTAACCTATTTCAGACCAAAACGGCTCCGCACACACCTATATAGCCCATATAAGTTAGCGTTTCGAGCGCTCGAAACGTCAGCTTTCAAGCTTGTCAAATTACCACGTTGACAAACTCATTTCTGTGTTTCACTCCCCCCCCCCCCTTAAACCGGCGCAGCAACACAGTTCCTTTCAAATTCCTTTATCCATATTGTAAATGATTGATAAGTAAAAAACGATCCGATGCAAGCGTATCTGGTATCCTGTGCCTTGTGCCGAGAATAATCTTTAAAAAAATCCGCGAGAATATCATCAGCAATATTTTCCTGGCATGTCATCAAAGGTGAAATGTTTTGAAGCACCAAGGATAATAAGGATATGTTTAAATTAAAATAGCATTTTAGCAGGTGTTTATGTAATTTCTGACAATTGAATGACAGTCAGATATTCTGACAGCACTATGAGGACTCTCGCGGGGTGTCACGGGAATAGTTAAGGGTATTTAACAGTTTTGGCGGGAGACTTTTATGTGTTGTTTTAATTTAATTTAACATTCTCACCCTTTCCTCGAGGTTTTGTGCAGCTGCATTAGACGAGGAACACGTTTCCACGTGTTTTTTAGTGGTTTTTCGTATCTGGCGTACCACAACTTCTATGAGATTATATTTAACTTAAATTATTATAGTAGGGTTGTCTTGCATTTGTATACAGCTGACTGCCGGACTCATCCTAAATAAACTTTCACTTGAAGCTCGTTGTAGTGTAGTCAGAATGACATTAGATCATATCTAAATATGATCATTTTCAAATATGATGGCATTAGATCATATTTAAATGAATTTTTGCTCTGTATAAATAATAAAGTTATTAATAAGTTATTAATGACAAATTTAACGTGAATCTCCGTAAAAACGAAGGATTTCTAGATGTATTCCATGTACTGTATTCCTATTCCAAAATACTGTCAATCGTACGTACCCTTAATGTCGAAAAGACCAATATAGCATTTGGGAGCGATTAGCTTGCGTAAAAATGTCTTCAAAAGTTGCCTTCAAAGCAAATCTTAGGTCTGCGTTATTCGTCTTTGTCACACTATATAGTGAATACATTATGGTATTTTTTCACACCACTATTTCATTGTTAAAGCTGTACGTCTCTGTTAGAGGTAACCAACCGACACTGAACAATTTAAATACGTGCAGTCGTAAACGCTCTAGGCTGTGTTGTTGATAAGTATACAGCACCCTCGTTAAACAACCTTTGCCGTGTTTCGGAGTTAGAGTAGCTTACACTTGCTTATTGACATTGTCCGACTTAATTCATTCAATTTCAAGTCACTTTTAATAGTTTCAATATTAAAGTTGTGTTTTTGTGATAGCTTAAGCTTATCGCAAATTCTTGCAGCTCGGCGGCAGCAATTTCTTCAACTGAATTTTAGCATTTCTTCTTCACTTGCAAGGAATTCCTTGAACGATTTTAACTTGTATGAAGTTTTATTCTTCGTGTTAGCATTTTCTTTTTTCTCAGAGAAGGATTTTACGTCAGCTTTAGAGAACTTCACGAATCTATCGCTCGCCATTTTTCATTAACTGTTTGCACAGACAACCATGCAAAGGTAGGAAATGACGTCATCAATAGCCTCACTAGAGCAAATATGAAAAATATGCCACTCTGGTCCCGGATGTAGTTTCGTATGAATTTTATGATTGGTGCATTTTTCACTAAAACACCCATGTCTGTACAATAAAAATAGGCACGCAATGCGTACGTTTGGTAGTGCAGTAACACAGCGCTGTATACACCTCTTTCATAATGGCGGCTAAATAAAATATTCTTTTGGTTTAATGCTAATAAGCCTTTCTAGCCTCACTACGACGAGCAAATTTCAAAAGAATATTTGTTTCAAAATGAGGGCATGCAGTGGGTCTAATTAACATAGATACAAAAGAATGAAAAAGTGGACGCCATTTATGAAAGTGGTCTATCGTGTCAACTGAGCTCCGTTTTGTCTTCCAGGAGATTCAAGTTATCTTTGCATAATATGTAGCTCTAATAGTACACGTTGTTATATAGCACGATATTAGGGAGCTTAAGCAACTATAACGGCGACGGCAACGAGAACGTCATCTCAAAATATACATTCGCGTTATTTTAATTGCTTCGTGACTATTTCAACGTTTTTAATATGACAGGGGTGTGGTAGTTCCTCAAAGATGACACTGGTAGGAACGGCGCTTAATTTAGGGGAGGAAATGAAAGTTTATCCTCAAGTGCTGACGTTGTTCATAAAACCTCAAATTTGGCTATTTCACGTTGTAGTTTTGCTGACGACGGCAAAGAAATGGACAAAAGTGAAAAACGCAAAGCTATTGTTTTTGCCTACTAAATATGCAAATTTGTGACGTTCTCGTTGCCGTCGCCGTTGTCGTTGCTTAAGCTCCCTATTGTTTTGGTACCGTATATCATAAGAGTGCCATGGTAGATGTTGGACCCGCCGCTGTCCATTCTGTTTGCAGATATGAAAATTCCCATGATGACGCACGATCGTGATGTGGACCATGTGGTCCAAAAGAAAAATAGAATTTTGTTGTTGCGTTTAACACAAGTTTGATATTGGTCTATTCGAGCCGGATGCAAACTGCGGCCAGCTAAATGATGGATAAGCAAGAAGGATTCCATTCTGTGGATGAACAAGTAATATCGCCGCTTCACAGCAGTCTAATACAACCTGAAAATTCGGTAAGCGAAACAGGGTCAAATTCGTCATCAAGTTCGTCAAGGAGGAGAAAGGATGACCAAATTAAGGCCGCCATCGCGAACCTTCAAGCAAAGCAGTTAAAGGAGCGAATAAAAAGGGAAAAATGAGGCACGTGAGAAGGAATTTAGAGACGAAGGGGCCCAAAGGGAATTGGAGTTCACACTGGAATATCGAAAACGGAAGCTCGATCTGTTACGGAAAAAACGAGAGAACGATATGGCCATAATTTCTGCCCAAGATCAAGCGGAGGTAGCACAGCTTGAGAATGAAATACTGGGACAAGACCTTATCGATGGTAAAGAGGTCACTGAGCGAAGGGTTAAGGTCAATCAAACTTCGCCATCTTTGAAACATTATTTAGTTCCCAGTCCCAATACAGTTAGCTATTGATCTGGACGGAGAAGATGAACACTCAAGCCCATGTCGTAAATACTCTTTTTCTTTGGCCATCTCAGTTTTATCAGAAATAACACACAAACAGCGGTGACAAACCTCAGAAAGGATGCGTTTATATCTGATGTTTGCCACCGCTGTTTGTGTGTTATTTCTGATTCAAGCCCATTTATTGAAGTTGAACCTGGAATGACAACGGGATATGTTTCCAAAGGAAGTAAGCCAGTTGTTTACTCAGAGTCATCCCAAAATTATGAGAGGCAAACTGCCATTTCATATAAAGATACTCCCCTGAGTACAAGTCTCAAGTCTTTGCTATTAAAGAATTTACAATTTAATGACGTCCCCAACTTGGGCATAAGTCAGTTACCAGTTGCCACAGCAAGTGAATTAAATGTGCTACCGTACTTCTGCGAAATTACCTAATCGAGATCTCCTCCAACCTGTTCATTCCAAGCTACACCAACCCCTGTCAGCTTAGCTGAAAAGACCCAAGTGTTTGATGAGTTCCCCTCATCTGGACATGCGACTATGACCTGCGATAATCATGGGTCATCTTGCAATGGTAGTGCATCTACTCCTTATTTTGATACAGAAATTTGTCATGGTACTACTCCCCTGGGAAGGGCTACAAGTATCCCTTCGACATCAACTTACAGTACTATTTGTAGTGGCAACTTAGCTTGGGCCTCTTGTGAAACAAAATGCGTGTCCTCCACTCATTATTCTCAACCATCGTTCATGGCACAATGGGCTCCGGGTACTGGAAAGGCGTCAACGCACTACCCAAGTGGTTTTAAAGTAACTAAGTATCATTCAGCTCAAGCTGAAGAACCAGTAGATTCATTTATTGACAATCCCACAGAGGGTCAAGAAACTGCCTTCCGCTTGACCAACTAAACCTGAGCATGGTTGGCAATGATGTGAAGACTCAGAGCGTCTGGAAAGAGTGAGTTTTGGTCTCTCGTATAATCATTCAGAACCAGTAATGGTGAATGGAGCGTGGGTTATTGACAAGCTTAATATCCCGTCTGTTAAACTGCGGAAAAGGGCAGCCATCGGACAGTGGAGTCATTTGTCGGGTATCGACTTACCTGATCTTGACGCTTCCGAAGTAATGCTTCTAGTTGGATCTGATATCAGGGTTCGTACAGGTCATGGAAAACCTGGAAAGTCATGGAATTTTATAATTTCACTTCCAGGCCTGGAAAGTCATGGAATTTAGGTGTGGGTCATGGAAAGTCATGGAAAATCATTACGCTTTCTATGAGTGAAAGGCAATAAGATCCAAAGTTAAAAAAAATTACTGACGAGTCCAAAAATCAGATTTGATTTCAGCAGAAATGTTAAACATAAGCGCACATTGCAAGGTATTTTGCTTTTACACCTCATTGTTGCGTGAAATATATGCAAATTTCTCAGACATTTGGAATGAACCAATGAGATGCGCTCAATCCCACAAGTTCATTCATGTGGAACATACGTGCGCGGACGTGCGAGTAGTTATGCGAAGCATCGCCCTTGTGTTTTTGTTTTGTTTGACCTTTCGCTTCGGTATAAAAGCGGACTATGCCGGGGAAATGTACATTTAAAGAGGCCTGGTTAAGCAACCCTCAGTTTTCGATTTGGATTGAGCGTGGAAAGTCGAGTGGTCAAGCAAGATGTAAAGTTTGTTCAAAAGATTTTGACATCCAGAACATGGGAGAAGCGGCCGTGAAAAGCCACATGAAATCGAAGAAGCATATTGATGCTGTTGAAGGTAAGCTTATACATGTAAATTGTTTCTCCTGCCTCTTCGTACACTTATGAAAATAGATAGGCTTGAAGATTTCCCCAAATTTCGTACTGAGAATGAGCCGACATGGTAATTTCAATTCAATTACCCCCCTCTTGTTCTTGTTATTTTCCCGCGAAAAACCTTAATGTGAGCAACAGTCGCCATTATGGATGATCCCAACCTTGTTCTTGACTTCGTACGCGGTGAACGCTTAAATATACTTGAAGAACTGAAAGAACACGAACTAAATTTGCGGAAAACGATAGAAAATCTACCCATGGATGAAGATTTCAGCGATTTGTTGGTGGTTTTAATAAATGGCTATCTTTCCTTCGAAAATAATGCAGCGAAAGCTCTTGCCAACATAGATGACTTGGAGGAGAAGGCGAAAAAGCTCTTTTCTGGATGTTGAACCTCATTCAATTACAACGGCTCTTTTAAGAGCCACAACTTGTACAAAAGTCTTGGCCGACTTAATTTTTTAGCTTAAGTTTATTTGTGTACTTTTTCCACAAATGTTCTTCTTTATTAAGTTGCATTAAACTGGACCTCGGTTATCTGCAGTTTTAACAGCTATGCAAGCCAATAGTTTATTAGTAATTTACCCTCGCCAGGTAACTTCAAGCCGTTTTTGTTATCAACTGTGAAATTTATTTGTATTTAGATGCCAAGGGTAACGTCAGCTTGAAGAACCTTTTGCCAACTGTTGTACAGGAACCACATGTACCAGAAGGTGCTTCTAGGGCACCTGAGCAGCTACCTAAAAACATGATGTCATACGTTTCATCAAAGGAAACTGTGACTGCAGAAGTTTTATGGGCCTTAAAGGTTGTATTATCTCACTACAGTTATAAAAGTAGTGAGGACATTGCTCAACTCTTTCAGCGAATGTTTGCAGATAGCACCATCGCCAAACAGTTTACCTGTGGGGAGAAAAAATGTGCTTATTTAGCATGTTTTGGAGTTGCACCATTCTTTCAGCAACAGCTTCTTGATAAGATTAAAAAGTTACAGTCTTTTGTTTTGTTATTTGATGAGTCCCTCAACAAAGTTACACAAAGTAAACAAATGGATCTTCACATCAGATTCTGGGACACAAAATGTTCAAGTGTGCAAACAAGATATGTGACCTCCCTGTTCATGGGGCATGCAACTGCGAATGACTTACTAGTAAAGATGACTGAATGTCTGAAAAGTAACAAAATTGACAGTTCCAAGATATTGCAGATATCTATGGATGGGCCCAATGTTAACTGGAAATTTCATGATTTATTACAAGAACAGATTTGTGAGGCTGGTGAGGATGCATCAACTTTAATCAATGTTGGTTCTTGTGGGCTACATGTTGTTCATAACGCATTCAAGACTGGTGCTCAGGCATCTGAATGGAATGTAGAAGAGGTCCTCTCATCTTTGCACTGGCTATTTGTAGACTCACCAGCAAGGAAAGAAGATTTTACTGAAATAACAGGAAGTGTGGTGTTTCCTCTGAAGTTTTGTAAGCACAGATGGCTAGAGAACGTACCCGTTGTAGTGCGAGCTCAAGAAATTTGGGACAAAGTCATACTGTATGTTCAAAAAGTGCAAACTGGCAAGAAATACAGTAAACCAACATCAAAGTCATTCAAGATCATACAAGATGCTGTCCAGGATCCACTCATGCAAGCAAAGATGGCAGCTTTTGAGTCAGTGGCAAAGCAGCTTCAACCCTTCTTGGCAATTTTCCAAAGTGACAACCCACTTTTACCTTTCATGGCTAGCACTCTACAAAAGATGATTGCAGGACTGATGAAGAGATATATCAAGGCTGATGTACTCCAGAAGGCTATCTCAGCAGTGAAGCTTTTAAAGTTAGACCTCTCAGAGAAGAAAACTTTCCTTGAGATTAACAAGGTGGATATTGGATTTGTTGCTGTGGACAAGCTCAAGAAATTGCAGGGTGAAAAAAAAGTCAGTGATCGCCAGGTGAGAACAAAGTTGTTTAATTTTCCCTTTTCCCGGAGAGTGGGCCATCAATGTCCAATGCAGTACTCAAACAATATATATTTTGTTACTTTCAACATGACACAATGCAATACAATACAATAATTTCCCAGGAACGCTTAAAATGGGATGAAATAATGCTTCTTTCAGAGACTTATTGACTTACTAACTTAACCTGTTGCAGACAGGTTTGCCAAAAATACCAGAATCTAAACTGTTACCCATTCTGAACTTGTCATTATTGGTACTTTCAGATATACCAGTTCAAGAGTGAGTTTCAGTCCTTCTTAAGTAAAATTGTCAGCAAGGTGTTTGAGAAGACCCCGATAGCCTACTCTTTGGCAAGGAATCTGGCATGTCTAGACCCCAACTTGATTGTAGCTGACAAGGAGGGTTGCTCTGCAAAGTTCAAAGTAGTGCTGAAGAAGATGGTGGAATGCCAAAGATTAAACATACGTGATTGTGATGCCTTAGTTTTGCAGTACTCTGAGTTTCTTGAGCTGGCAATTAAGGTTGAGACATCAGCCTTCCAAGAATTCAACTTCAAGGTAGACAGGCTGGACGTATTTTTGCAGAAACACATTGGTTCTGTTATTTCACTGTCCAAATTATGGGATCTGCTGAGAGAACTCTTGATTCTTTCCCATGGTCAAGCAACTGTTGAGAGGGGATTTTCAGTAAACCGGCAAGTCATGATCGAGAACATGAAAGAAAAAACTTTTATTGCACAGCGTACAATTCAGGACCACATTCAGAGCATTGGAGGGCTAGGTCAGTTGCTAGTTAGCAGGGAACTTCTTGCAGCAGCTAGTGCAGGGAGACAACGTTACTCTGCCTATCTTGAAGAGCAGAAGAAAGAGCAACAGCAAGCTTCTCAAAACAGGAAGCGAAAAATAGTTCTTGAGGAAAAAGCTGAGTTAGAGAAAAAGAAAAAGCGCCTTGCCAGTGATATTAGTGCCTTACAACTTGATGCAGACTCTCTAGCAAAAGAAGCTGAGGAAAAAGCCAAGCTTGTTCTACTCTCCAAGTCTAATGCACTTAGAAAAGCAGCAAAAGAAAAGGAGAGCGCCCTAGAGAAAGTTGAAGATGAGCTGAGAGAGCTGGTTAAGAAGAGTTCTAACTTGTGAACTAACTTGCAGTTATCTTCTATGTAAAGGGCAAAGGATTGACTCTTGACAGTTAAAGAGAATATCTTACATTTTGTTTGAACTGGTTCATATTTTCACAACCTATCTAGTTGAATAAATGATTGTTTTCACATTACTGTCGATGTCGGAGAACACTTGCTAAACTTAGGTCATGAAATTTTGCAAAAGGTCATGGAAAAAGTCATGGAAAGTCATGGAATTTTAACAGGTCAAAAGTGTACGAACCCTGGATATGGCCCACCTGCTGATTCACCTCGACGTCCGCCAGGGACGAGTGGACGAGCCCATCGCCATTAAGACCTCCCCCCCCCCCCTTCCTTGGATGGGCCCTCTTTGGTAACGCAACCAAAGGACTGTGCAAACCTTCTTGCAACAATCGAAGGGCTCTCTCTGCAACAACAAATTGAACGATTTTGGGAGGTTCTCTTATGCGACGAAGCAAGATCTCTCAGAATCCACCCTGTCCATTGAAGACCAAGGAGCCATGGCTGTCTTGCAGAGCAGTACAGTGGAAGAGCGGGGTCACTATAAAATACAGTTGCTAAGGAAAGGTGAGCCAATCATGCCAAACAACCGTTTCAAGACTCCACTCGACCGAAAGGAAGCTCAGGAAGGATCCAGAATTGGCGGTAAAATACAAGTCATAATTATTAGGTCAATAGAGGACACGCAAAAAAGATGACTCACGAAGAGGCTTAATTTACATCTTTAAGAACGTGGTACTTGCCACACCATGCAGTGCTGAACTCCAACAAACCTGGCAAAGTCCGCGTGGTTTTTGACGCCGCAGCAAAGTTTCATGGCGTTTCGTTGAATGGTTTTCGTTGACCGTTCCTGATTTATTAAACAATTTGGTTGGAATCCTCTTGAGATTTCGTAGTGGAAGAATTTGCGTTGTAGTAGACATTGAACAAATGTTCCATCAAGTTTATGTTTCTGAAGAAGATAGAGACTCACTACGCTTCTTGTGACAGTTCACGTCTTTGCCTCCGCCGACTCGCCATGTTGTGCAAGCTATGCGTTACAGAGAACCGCTCTTTACCAGCGAGGAAAATTCAGTGAAGATGCGATTTATGCCGTAAAGAGAAATATCTACATGGATGACCTGTTGGAATCGAAGCCGAACTCGGGTGAAGCCATAGTACTAGCCAGGCAGCTGATAGAAATCCTAACAACCGGGAGATTTCGACTCACAAAGTGGATGTCAAACAGTCGGGAAGTTTTAGCAGCAATCCCTACTTCTGAAGTAACTTGTGACACTGTCAATCATGATCGCAACGAGTTACCCCATCAGGAAAGAGCCCTTGGCATCAAATGGCATGCAGAACAGGACTTGTTGAGTCTGAAGCCAGTGAAGAGTGACTTTCCCAATACTAAGCGAGGTGTGTTGAGTGCCACAAGCACTGTTTTCGATCCTCTTGGCCTCGCCGCCCCGTACGTATTAAAGGCGAAACTGATCGTTCAAGAACTTTGGAGCCGTCAAATCGAGTGGGATGAAGTGCTGCCTGACGACATGCTCCAACAGTGGCAAGTTTGAAAGGGGGGTTTGAAGATTTCGCAGCCCATCGCATGCAGTCCCTCGATAGGACGGCTTTCATCACGACGAGTACCAAAGCGTTCAATTATACATGTTTTGTGATGCATCTGAAATCGCTTACGGAGCGGTTGCCTACTTACGTAGGGTTACTCGTGGACAAGTCAATGTGAGCTTTGTTATAAGCAAGACCAGACTAGCACCGATCAAGACAATGACCATACCACGTTTGGAGCTGCAGGCTGCGATTCTTGCTGCTAGACTGAAAACGAAGATACTTGAAGAAATCGACTTTGAAGTTAACGAAACGTATTCTTGGAGCGATTCCAAGATCGTATTGCACTACGTCAGCAACGCCCAGAGAAGTTTCAGCGTGTACGTGTCACACAGGGTCGCCGAAATCACCTCCAAATCAGACATCAATGAGTGGCATCAAATTCCTGGCACAATGAACGTAGCTGACGATTGCACGAGAGGGAAGGAGATTCAGGAACTAACTTCAAAATGTCGATGGATCAGCGGTCCTCAATTCTTGATGCTACCTGAGGAGAAATAGCCGAGTTTCAAAGAAGAGTTGCAAGTCAACGAGAGCGAGTTGGAAGTCATGGCCTCAGTCCTAACAACGTGGAGAAGTACTTTACTTGGAATAGGCTTATTCGGTTATATGCATGGTGGATTAGGTATAAGTTCAAGCTAAGTTGCAAGGCAATTCAAGGAGACGGAGCCCGCCTCCAGAGCGACGGACCAAGAATTTGTGCGCTGATGACCTCAAGGAAAGCTCGTTGGCCATGTGTATGATAATCCAAATTGAATCGTTTGAGGAAGAGTATAAAAAACTTCAAGCAAATCGAGCACTCTCGAGTAAGAGTCCACTGCTCCCATTGCAACCGTTCTTTATGGAAGGAGTGATCAGAGTCGGTGGTCGACTGAACAAAGCTTGGATACCCTTTGAAGCAAAACACCGAGCAGTCCTCTCACCAACGCATCCTTTGACGAGATTATTGGTTCAAGACCTTCATGAGAAGCACTCCCACGTAGGAAGGGAACACATATTTGCTCTTGTGCGCCAGCGGGACTGGATTCCACGAGGGAAATCATTCGTCAGAAAGATCGTTAATGACTGTCTTCACTGCAAAAGGAGAAGAGAAAAACTAAACGTACCTCTGATGGCTTCCTTGCCCGAAGAGCGACTCGCCTTCGGTGAGCCTCCTTTCGCGAACACTGGCGTGGAGTATTTCGGTGCGATGAATGTTAAGAGAGGAAGAGTTGTTGAAAAGAGATGGGGATGCCTCTTTACATGTTTGACCACCCGCGCGGTTCACGTAGAGCTGGAAGGCGGCACCGACTCCTTTATCATGCCTTTGAGAAGAGTTCGTGCAAGAAGGGGCAACCCTAAGACAATACGTTCGGACAACGGATCGAAATTCATTGGAGCTAAACGGGAACTGACAGAGGCTTTGAAGTCACTGACTCAACAAAAGATCTCTAGAGAGCTCGCTCATGAAGGAATCACATGGTACTTCAATCCCCCTTCACCCTCGCATAGGGAGGAATATTCGAGTCTATGGTTAAGCAAGTGAAGAGAGCATTAAAAGCTGTCATAAATGACCAAGTTCGGCCAGAAGCACGCTCCATACAGTCCTTGTCGAGGCAGAGGCTATCGTGAATAGTCGACCACTCACCGCGGTCAGTGATTATGTAAATGGTTACGAGGCACTGACCCCAAACCACTTCCTTATCGCACGAGCATCCCCAATAGCTCACTCGGTCTATTTGAAGAACGTGAAATTAATAGCCGCAAGAGATGGAGAACGGCCCAAGCGCTTGCTGATATGACATGGCGACGGTGGCGCAGGGATTTGCCCAATCTTTCGATTCGTTTGAAGTGGAACAAGGAACAGAGAAATCTAAAGGAAGGTGACTCAATCTTGTTAAAGAATGACGATACTACCCGGTCACATTGGCCCCTTGGAAGAGTTGTCAAGACCTTCCCTAGAGATGATGGTAGAGTGCGAACGGTAGAAGTCAAGACCCCTAACGGAACCTTGATGCAACCTGCCGCGAAGATATGCCTGTTAGAAGAATCTGCTTGATCAGGAGCCCATATATCGAACATTGCAGATCAGTGCTTTAATGAGAACATTTGTAATTTAGGAACAGTTTTCTTGTTATTTGTGAAATAGGTTGTCGTTCGTCTTACTTACTTACTGGGAGGGGGTGGGGGGGGGGGGGGGGGGGTGAGGATGGACCCGCCGCTGTCCATTCTGTTTGCAGATATGAAAATTCCCATGATCACGTACGATCGTGGCGTGGACCATGTGGTCGAAAAGAAAAATAGAATGTTGTTGTTGTTGCGTTTAACACAAGTTTGATATTGGTCTAACCAGATGTCTTAGGTAAATAGCCCCCTGAGAAGACACGTGGTTAGTATTAAAATACTAAATCCCAGAAAGATTGAAGAAAATAAAAGAGAATCGAGAAACATTGGCTTCGAGGCTGACATGTTGATCATTTTCAAGTTCCCTTACAACTTCTTTTTCACCACAAGTTTGAGCGTGCAATCTAAGCCTCTGACAGCTTTGTAAGACAAAAGTTCACTGAAGTTAAGCCCTGTCGGGCGACCTCAAAATATAGGACTTGCCGTCAGAAACTTAGGACCGAAGATTCTATTTTAACGCTCAAAATGCGAACTAAGCAAGGTACAGATTTTGTTAGCCTGCTTTATGCAAAACAAATATTGATGCAAAAGTAAATAAATATTTAGGAAGAGAAGAAGAAGTTTTCAGGAAGTGTCGATCGAGAATAAAATATTTTGCCATCACATGAAATCAACTTAAATATAAAATGGCACCATCAGCAAGAAATGTGCGAATTCAACACAAAGATCACAATAGCCCAACTCTTGAGGTTGTTGACCATTGTTTCTGCCAAGTCAAAAATTCACTCTCCTAGACGAGGTTATTTATCACCAGGTAATTCCATCGTTTTGGAAATAGTAGCTGCTTTATTGTTCATCAGCGTCACAAATTCATGCCGATTTTGGAGCTCATTTTGTTGAAACTCCAGCTCGCTTCCAGCAGACCTGTTTATGTTCGTGAGTTATGCACGCGCTACGGGCCTATTTGCCAACACGGTGTTACAATCACTCACTCACTCAATCACTCAATCTTACAAACCCGGTGACATGGTGTGTAGTGCACTTATAAAGTGCACTACCACAAAAACGAATACGAAGCCAATTCTCGCAAAGCCGTTCCAGATGGTGGCAAAACCATTGAGAATTATCTGACGCATGGACTTTACGGAAACCTTCGATAAAGAAGCCAAGACTTTAAAGGATTTAAAGCGTAAGAACATTTGTTCACAATTTGTGAGGTTTATATGAAAATAAAAGATGTTAATGAATAAATAATAAGAACATTCTTAAAATAATCTTGGAGTATTAAATTTATAATTAGTCCAATATCGCTAATTGGATATTAGAAACTGAGTTAGCTATAACCAATTTCATGTCCACCAAGCGCGAATGGAATAATTGATTGTTTTAATTGACTTTCATTAACACTTGGAACTGTTTCAATTTTACAAATGACCTGGGCAATCAGTTTCCATATAAGGTTATTGGGTATGTGAGCTTTTAAACGAAATGAGTAAGCCAATCAGACACTTGAAAAAAGAAATGTTGTGTTTATAGTGGACTCTCATTTGTCGACGAACGCGGGCAGATACCACGCGCGCTACAACTGACCATTTTACGGGGCCACAATTCTACACTTCAGCCCGCTAAGTTTAAGCGTTTTGGGTCTTCTTTTCATTGATATGAAAAATATCTTACTGACCTCGTCTTCTCCAGTGGGGTCGCATTGTAAGTTACGGGGGCTCCTTTAATTTTCCGGTTCAATTTTTGAGCTCATAAAGACAAGGTTACTAAGGGATATTTCGCGCGCTTGTTTGGAGTCCTAAAGCGGTAACGTGACGTTGCCATGACGCTGAAAAACTCAGTTCCAAGCAATTTCCAGATAATGCAAAAATGGCGTCGCTTCGGTCAGTTCGATGATTTCTTTCTTCGCAGACAAAAAGAAATCAGCCAAGAGAAGAGAAAATCACTATAAATCGGACCCGTTATATCAATACATTCCAAAATCGTTCTGTAGCAAGCGCTGCTCTTGTATCCTAGTGTAAAATTATTTACAATAGATAAGCCTTTACCATTTCCGACAAAGTAATATTTTGAGGTGACCCCGAACTTTTGACCAATATCATCGATGAATTATTCATCTCACTACGTGTTCAGTTGTCCTTAATAGAGTTTCCAATAAATAACTGATTACAACAGTACATTGTTTTTACCCAGAGCATACAGGTGTGATGCAATAAGACGTCGAGCGTTAAATTTCTACGTCCATCACGATAATCCGCGCGAGAAGAAACCAAGTGAACTCAATTTGGATTCAGACTTGGTATAAGCAACATGAATAATACTCCATCGTTTGAACATATCCCGGCATACAAATAGCCGAACTAATCAATGAAGCCACTGAACATTCCTCCATTTTTCTTCTTTTCATTCTTCGTAGCCGCTCCTTCTGAAGCAGACGGAGACCCTGTCCCTCCCATCACTTTGAAAGCACCTGAAAACCAAGAAAAATCATTACTAAAGACGAAAAGACCTCGTTAAGCTCGTCTCACGTCTGAGGGCGTTCTTGGTTTCATATTTCTTTCCCGTTTAGACCCCCCCCCCCCCCCTCCGCAATAGTATGTGCTCATGTTCAAAATACGCACTCTGCCAAGGAGCAAAGGCTCCTATACCATCTCTTCTGTATTTTCGTTCAAACTTCAATTTAGTCTTCGAGGAATAATCAGTGTTGTAATGAAAATTGGCTGTCAGGTTGAAAACGTTTTACCTTAGTCTTTAATCTAGTTTTACCAAGGTGAAACCAGCTCTATATAAACGGTTTAAATCTTGGACCACATTTTATCAACAACATGAACTCCACTTCTTCACAGTCACAGAGATGACCATTAAGAGAAAAACAAAAACCATGGAGAGAAAATTGAAGAGATGAGTACTTCATTGACCCCTTTCCTAGCTTAAGAATCTTATCAGGATCAAAGAAACAAACTAAGACAAGGAACAGAACAAGATAAATATCCCATGCTGTTTGCAACTGGTGGAAAACAGGCTACAATTCTCACTTTACAGCTTGGCACGGCCCAGCGGATGACCAGGGCCTTCTAATCTCGGTTGTTAGTAAAGATAAAGATGACACACGTGGAAAACAAATGAAGAAAAGAACAGTCAGATGCGCACACACAATTTAAGTTCGTTGAAAAAAAAAAGGCCGGCCATGCAGTCCAGTTGAGAGATGAAGAGTGCAGCCATGTCTACCTTCAGTTGATTACACTTTAAACAACTTAACAAAGTGGATGAGTGACAGTGATGAAACAAAAGATAATAAGCACTAGTACTCACCGCCACTGTCACTGGCCTGTGAATCAGCTGCAGATATTGAAAGGGAAGAAACAACGACAGAAAGGAAATGCAGGAAATAGAAAGTTAATTAAGCTGTAGTGAGAATCGAAACTGATGCTGAAATAGCGAGCCTCTAAACGTTCTAGCGAACAAAAGTTTGAGCACGAGTGGTCTTTTACGTTTTGTTATCGTATCTATGGTTCAATATATTAATTTTTCACCACGTCGACTATGTATATCGTCTTTGCAATGCGTATTTTATTGCAGGAAGAATACGTTGTTGCAATACGTGTCCCGGCAAAAATAATTTTCAAACGCTAAAACTTCCGGAACTTCACGCGATCCCTCGTTCGTTTCTAACTCGCTTATGCTTTGTAGTTTTAAGTCCAGTCAAAGAGCAGCGATGTTTAAATGCCTATGTTCCAGGATACAGAGAAATGTAGCAAGATACGCAAGGTGTCATTAATATAAGCAGAGTTCTCAGTTCATTAAGAGAGTGTAGATGTAGAAAACTCCTTTACATATTGCCGGTTTGTGATTGAGGAAAACCAAAAGTTCTTCAATGGATGGAACAATTTCAGGATTATAGACATTTCCCACCTGTGAGGGCAGCTCCCGTGGCTGTTTTGGGCTCAAGTGTTGGAGGGTGTTCTTTTTCCATTCTTTCCACCACAAGATCTGCAATTCTCCTTTGGTCCTCCTCTTGACTATCACTGAAAAGTCGCATAGCTGTGTCGTTGACCTGTATGGTTTGATAGGTAGTGAAAGAGAAGACGTCATCGTTGGGATAGAGACTTCTGGATCCATGAGGACAGTGATTGGTTTAAAGTTCTCGCGCCACTTTTTCAACCAATCAGAAGTGAAACCAAAACCAATCGTGGCTCACGCGTACACATTTTCCCCCGCTTTGTGTCGGCTACGTGTAATTACTTCGAGTTTTGATTGGTTAACTGGATTGTCTCAGTCCTTTTTGATTGCCCAAAGTAATTACTTTGGTTTTGGTTTTACGACACTCAGTTGAAACTCGCTCTAGAGTAGCGGATTGTCTAATTAATTGGATAACACGACATTGCAGAACAGGCCAAACCATAGCCCTGGGAAGTGCGTACCCTACTTTTTTTGGTACTTTCACGTCCAGCAGAATTTTAGGCCTACGGTCTACAGTCGTTATTTAAGAAAAACTAGAGGGATCGCCACTTCCATGAGCTTCCAACGAATCATTAGATGAAGATATTTATATCGCTAACAGAAAGCGCAAGATAGTTTAAGGCTAATCGTCTCCAAATTGTTCCAAATGCAGCAATTTCTCCTCATTAATTTAAAGATGGTCTCGCAGTGTTGCATGGTCCGGCTATAGTTGAACCCAGAGCTTTCCGCGCAAAAGTCTGATCTACCGATCAATAAAACTTTCTTAGGCGAACAGTCAATTCCACGATAGACCACGTAGCTGTAAAATTTCTCTACCACCAACAGAGTGGGTTCACAAAGCTTTCCGTAGTCCTTCGAGTTCTTTAATCGCTAATTAAATCCTAGGTCATGCAACCTCGATTTGGAAACGTGGTTGAGAAGAAGATCCGGAAAAAACTTTTCATTTTTTTTCCGACAAACCTCAATATATCAATAATATTTTGATATTATTATTTGACACCCTCTTTTCAAAGAACAATTATTCTGTTACCTCAATTATATACTCTTTGTTGTCCTTGCCGATTATCGCTTCGACACACATGATATCTAGGCCACCTCCAAACAGCTTGCTGCATTCATCAACCCACATTCTATATCTGAAGATGAAAGTTGAAAAGCTAGCATGCGTGGTGAGTTTCAAACGTGGCGGAGACTTTCACATCTGAATGATACGACTTTTCAATCAGTTCAACCCATGAGTAGTGGCCCTTTCTGCTGAGGTGGCCTCATACACCGAAAGCCTTTCTGAGACATCACCAAGCCGGCTACCCTTTCGCCGGAGAGAAGAGGTCGGTACATCATTCCCTACTCTTGCGGGGGTTTTTAGTGTCCCCACGGAATTTGCACATGAACAACAGAGACCTTAAGATACCCCGAAATCGGTGTACGGGTTACGGGTAGCGCCATGTTTTTTTTCATTTTGCGATGACGTAATCGATCTTACCCGGTAGACCCATGCAGCCGTTTTTCCGGGGTAGACACCAGTTTACCCGTAGAAGAATTACGAGTAGCTACAGAGAAGACATGGTGGATAAATGAATAAGTTTTTATGACGTTTCGAGTACAAATATTCGTAAGGAAGGATTTTGGATATATTTGATAGGCTGTATTAAACAATTCAGTAAAGTTATTTCTGAGGAAAAGGAGCAAACCTTGCCATCTTTGCAAACAATCGTTACCAATCCCTGTGCGTTAACTCTATGGGTATCTTAGTCAAAATGGCTACGTGCATGAACATTTTACGTGTACGGTACTCTACCCGTACCCGTATACCGGTATACGTGTATCGTAAGGTCTCTACTGAAAGGATTTTGAGACCCCTCATAGTCCTTATCCGGGAAAATTGAAAGTGTAACCTTTTGCACTCAAATGAAATTACAACGGCAACACTTTTTCGTCAGTTAGCTTCAGTTATTTTAAGACCTTGATGATGGTCTGGCTGGGGATCGAACCCTCGACCTCCAACTTGAAAACTGGTGACAACAGCGAAATGATGAGAAATGTGTCGCTGGGACTCGTTGATCATATGCTTGAAGAAACGGAGCAAATATACCTGTCAGTGAGGGTAATTTCTTCCAGAACAGCGGAACCCGTGTTAGTTTTCCAGTTGTCGGAAAGTGACGTACGCCTGTGCAAAGAAAATCAAATGCAGTCGGCTGTTATTTAATGTGGCATGCATGTTAGATTGTGTGTGTTTAACATTTTTGACATGTTTTACAGACGAGCTAAAACAAGTAGCCGAAGCCTTGCCAACAAGGGGTATGAGTGTCAATACTAGATTTACTACCAAAGAACATGACCCATCGGGTTCGTATTAATTCACCAAAGTTACGTCCTCTTGGGTCATGGAGCAAATGGGTTACTTTAGTGTGAGGACTCACCTCCCAGCCATGTGGAAAGGACCTTATCATATTGGTTGGCCGATTTATATGAATGAGCTGAGTTTGTGCTGGTTCTTTACAATAGTCCGTGGGGTTTTCTCCGGTGGGGGCCGAATGGGATAATACACTAAGGGCCTGTTTACATGGAGGTGGGGTAACCCGGGTTGGTGGGGTAACCAGCCTAGGTGGGATCGAAAAATAGATCGCGTTTACATGCAATCTTACCACCCCGGTGTCCCGGGGTTACCTATCTCGAGGCTACTGTAAACGTAAACAGGCAGAATAGCGGACGCATAGGACGCATTTTAGCGGTTAATGCTCTTTTACTCTCACAAGCTTCTCTTGCTTCAACGATTCAGTGCTGTGGCTTCTTATTATCACTTTCAATGCTGCAACGCCTCTGCCAAAGGCAGTAGTATATCATGACACGAGCCGACCCCGGTTGGCGGGTTACCCCACCTTCAAGCGTTTACACGGCAAAATGCGACCCCAGCTGGGCAGGTTACCCGGTCGGGCAGACCGGGCAACCCGCCTCACGTAAATACAAGGCTGAAAAAAAAAAAGAGTTTATGTGGACAGGACGGTTACACCATCGCACGGTCACACCATGTTCAAGTCACCCCACCTCCATGTAAACAAGCCCTAAGGTGTAAAATACGCGTCCTTCGTTTAATGAAGTGTTCGCATTCTTTACATATGTTGCCTTCGTGTTTCATCCATTTCCTCCCAAGAGAAACACTTCAAAATTTTATTCTGTCCAAGACCAGACAATTTTAGTCGTCGATGGGGTTGGTTTGGAGTGAAAGGGTGAACTGAGGAATACGGGAGCATTAGAAAACTTTCATGAGAGCGTAAACGTACTTGAAGGCGCGATAGTGAGGGCCAATTTTTTGAACCCTGATGTCACATTTTCCTGGAATGAACGGTTCAGTGGTCGCGTAAGTATCGGATAAAGCCACGATGCTCGCGATATCCTGGAAACTTCGGTGATTAGGAACACAAACCTGATGAAGAACAAAAAAAAAAAGAAGCGTAAGCAAAATAAATGCGACAAGATGCTTCACTTTGAAAGATTCGTTAACTTTACAGTGGCAAAAGTGCGTAATTTTGAGTAATGTAAAATTCAATTTATAAAGAGGGGGCCGATAATGTTGTGGTGCGAGCTTTATACCCCCCCCCCCCCCCCACCCTCTTCCCCCAGCCACTCTAAAATTCAAGCTAGTCATAATTCTGCTTACAGCATTCTGGAGGCGCTCAGTTGTGAGAAAGAAAAAAATTGGGATACCTTTTTAACAACGATTTCGGGAAACGATATCGCAACAACAGTGATACGCAAACTATTCACAGAGTTATTTTATTACCTTTTTATATTTTATATGAAAAATATAGTACTATTTGCTCTGTTGAGCTTATATCAATCCATGGACCGCGTTTTTAAATTTCCTCTCTAGTAAAGTAGCATGTGAGCCGCCCACCATAGAATGATCTCCATATTGAGGCCCTCCTCTCCGTTTTTATCTTAGAGAAAACGAAACAAAATATGTTCATGAATGCGCACGAACTTCTTCATATCCTTTTTTCCTATCCACACTCAAAAACGATGAAAATAACTTATGACGTAAATGTTCAAATGTCTCCGTTCAACTATGATAGGTAGGTAGGTAGGTGGAAGGTAATCTTTATTACTGGGTTGCCATATGGCAATCCAGTCAACAAATAACTTAACTTTAACTTAACTTAACTTTAACTTTAACTTTATTTACAAACAAATCATAATTATTCAAACAAGACCATGGTGGCCCGCAGCTAGCATTGCTATTCTAGGCGGGCCACTTACACTGCAACATTATTACTGTCTCTCACAAGTAAACAAAGACACTTAAAAATTTACAAGGATTACACAAACAAGAAAAAAAAAAATAATAATAATAAAATAAATAAATAAATAAATAAACGATCTGAGGTATTCTACGTAACTGTTAAAGAAAAGCCATATACTTCGAAAGATTGATGTAGCGCATATCAACATTCATCTCCTCAAATGGGTCGATTTCTCCGTTTTTTTTTCCGTGTCGGGAAAATGGAAACCTGTCGCTCCCCTCAGTATTGGTTTTGTGCCTAGAATATCCTGCGCGTATCTTTGGTAGGTTTCAGGAAGTAGTGGAAATGCATAGATTTTATCAGGTGAACACATCACAAAAAATGGCGACGAAGCCGATGTAACGCGAATGGTGTTTTATGGGATCTTTGAAGCAAAATATACCCTTTTGGAGCTCAATAATGGAACGTCAATTCGATAAACAACACAAGCTGTGAAAAATGAATATCTGGAATCTTAAAAGCGACGAATAATAGGCTTCCACAACAATGGCATCTTTCGCCGTCGGTTGTCAATATTTTGTTAGCCATAGTGTTATGTACAATAGTGAAACCAAATGGCAAATTCTCTGGTAACTTTTTCTATTCTGGCTGGATATGGGATTAACAAAGTCAGAGAAATAATCGAACACCTTGAATGCATCTGTGTTTACTGTTAAAGAATTTTGCTTTTATCAACGGAGAAATTGGCCACCGTACAGAGATTCTAAAAGCTGACGTTTCGAGCGTTAGCCCTTCGTCAGAGCGAATCCGATTCGATTCGAATGCCGATTCGCTCTGACGAAGGATTTTCCTTTGTAAATTTATCATGTTGTGTAATATTCGAGCTTAACAAATTTGCATACGTGGGTCGAAGTGTGATACGCGAGCATTTTTTATAAAGATGACAGGAATGTTTTCTTTCTGTCAAATGATTGATAGGTAGCCAAGTTTTTAACGTCAGAAAAAGAACCTTTGTTTTCATTATAGTGTAAAACGTAATATTTATTAACCATTTCCTTCGCTTTTGTACTTGTCAGCATTGTGATTTGCGATAAATTTTGTTTTTGTATCTCATAGATGTTTAGACTTTCAATTACAAACTCTGTTTTGATTGACCGCTCAACCTCATGATTGTGTAAATAGTTCACCCTGAAGACAAAATAGATACGTTTCTCAGAAACCCGACAAAGAAGGCTCCCAGACCCGAGAGATGAAATGTAAATAATAAGGACATTGCACAGGCCCAGGTTACCAGAACAGCATCAGCAGCAAAAGACCTCGGCTTGATAATTAGTGTGCCTAAGACAGAATACATGACTGCAAATTGTCGTCCTACGCCACCACTGCAAGTCTATGGTGAAGCCATCAACCATGTGACTGATTTTCAGTATCTCGGCTCCCAAATGGCATCTTCCGCAAGTGATTTTAAAAGAAGCAAGGTGCTAGCATGGGGTGCTTTTGGAAGCTCGAACGATTTTGGAGAAGTTCGCAAGTACTCATTTTAACTAAAGTTTGTTTGACGGTCCCTCTCTATGGCTGCGAGGCCTGAGTGCTATCTCATGATATGGTATGCAAAATCACTGCATTTGCCACTTCTTGCTACAGACTTAACTGATTAGAGTGCAATGTGAAGTGCTTCTTGCTACAGCCGAGGATCACATTAAACGGAAAGACCATGTATCCAACTCTGCCGTATACTCCATAACCAACGCAGAGCGTCTTGTCCACCATGTAAGGAAACGACAGCTGAATTTTCTTCGGCATGTCTATCGTCTCCCAGAAGAAGAGCCTGCCAGAAGATATGCACTCTAAATACCACCACATGGCAAAAGAAGACCTGGACGCCCTCGCGGCCTCGTACCTCGACCTCCTCTGTACCTCATACTTATCTTACATTCAACACGTATTGGGGTATGATAAAGATGAGATGTCGGCCGACATAATCGCCGCCACACTTGCCTAAGATCGACGTGCCTGGATAAATCTTGTAATCGCCTGCTCTGCAGCCGAATAATGATGATGATTACAAAATAATTAAACATGTAAGCCAAAGGGCCTCTGCTGGTACGACGTCTGGGTGACCCCTCAGATGGTCTTAAAGACCCTCACTTGAAAATTAACTGGAACCCTGCAGTTCAATATCACCCAATTCAATGCCTTCTGTTTTTGTGTAACTCGTACCACAGGACACCCAGTGTACGCTCATGGAGCGTAAATTTTAGATGAAGATATGAACATGCTAGCCTCAACGGCTCTATGCTGCCAGGGCGTGCCTGTACACTAATATGTAGACTAATATTATACATGATCACTCTAAAACAAGCTTAAATCATTGAAAATAACTTTATAGAGAGCTATCTTGTTCAAATTTGGTAAAAACAAAGACAATTAGGACTAACTTGAATACATGAGAGTACTGAATTAATTATATGAATGTATCGATTGCGCTAATTTAGTTTCATCAATTCGCTTTCTAAAGTTTTCTACACACTGACGCCATCGTGTGCCTGTCCACAGTAAAGGCTACTGCTGAGTACTTTTGGCGCCGTTTCTAGTCTTCGTTTTCGTCGGCGTATTTTAAGGCATTTTAGTCAAACGATAGACGTTTACTGATGCCGGCATTTTCGCAGTTTATTTGGTTTTGCAACGCATTGAGTGGCTTTAAAATGTCCAACATATTTTGTACCAATCAGAAACAATCATATACTGATATAGCTTGCTGGCACGCTTTTTTCCTGCTTTCAGCAACGGATGCGTTGCTTTGCGTTGCGACTGATCAGACTAATTACTTCAGTTTTCATCCGTTTTGTATCGCTGAATGACAACTGCTTTGTCTGCGTTCTCTCAAGCAATGATGTCTCGCGTAAAGATATTTTTCAATCGACATCAAGGACATACCAGCCTTCTTTCTCGTCTTTCAAAATGGATACCCGTGAGAATAGAGCGAATAATCTTGCTAAAAATGCACTCAGTCTGTCTGAAGATGAGTCGACACCTACGTTGTCTGCCTCCAAAAGATGTTTATCTCATTGAATGAAAGATTATATCACACACCAGTCTGAAATCAACAAGTAAAGTTTCTTCAAAGGCCACCTCGGAGATAAGCCTTATTCTACGATTGCAATGACATGGTTATCAATTGAACTGCAAAATCAAACTTTTTCAGAATGAGGGGAGCATAATAAAAGAAAATCCAAGTTTTCCTAGAAGGGGTTCGAATTTGTGAAATTCAGAGTCTAAATTTTCTAAACTCTGAGGTACAAGAACCCGACATTATAAGCCTGTTCAGTTAACAATCGTTCTGCTATGTATGGCTTATGTAATTGTGCATTGTTCTATTGCAAAAGAAGGTAGATGTTTTTGGGCCGCTGTAATAGCGTTGTAATTGTTCGACATTGGACCATCCCTTTATAGTAGGTACAGAATTCTATTTAAGTGCTTATGTTTTAGTGTCTACTGCTAGTCTGCTTCGCCGCTCATTAATTTGCCTTACTTTTGGCCAAATGTACCGCGGGCTTTGTCAACATAGAGGTTTTCTTTCCGGAGACGAAATAATGATCGATTTAGATACACTCAAACTAACTGCCATCTCGAAAAAAATAAAAATAATAAAAATAAAAGAACTGGAAAAACTGAGATCTGACTCAGGAACAGACAGAATGCGAAAAGAAATTTCACAGAGAAGAACACTAGTCAGGCACTCCCTGATTCAGACTTGTTTGACGTCAAACAAAGATGGCGCGACTGTTCGCTGTAATAATGATAGTTTTGTTTTCCCAACCGACTGATCTCCGCCACTTCGCAGCAAAAACACGTCGCTGATCAAAATCTTTATTATTCCCTTAAACCAGGCGGCTATTTTAAACCGGAATTGTGTTCTGTAAGAAAGAAGGGGAAATTATTCAGTCACGCGTCTTGGGAACTGTTCTGGGTTTTGCAAAAAAGAACTTACAATGCGAAGGTTCGAGAAAGTAGTTAAAAAATGTTTCATTTAGCCAGCTTCACCGATCCAATGATATTTGGTAGCCTAGAAAACTATCTTGGGGACCTTCCGGTTAGTAAAAACATTAAAATAAACAGCGGAAAAAGACAATTAAAATACTTCTGCGGCGGAGCTTCTGAAGAAATTTGAATGAAACACGGACCGGCCAACACCATTATAACACTCAACTTTTTTTCGATAAGAAACAGCCGACCTACTTTTGCGGCAAATTCTTGACAAATTTTGCACAGAATTTGACTTTCTGCTAACCGGGGAACCGTGGTTGATAGACTCATTTCAAGCGAAGTATGTGCTTTGTAACCGCCTCACAAAGCAAATCTTAGTGGGTACCCTTTTGCAAAAACAAAATTTGAGGTATGCACTTATGTACTTGGGCCAAATTTGACAAATTGAGAATTTTGTTTAGTTATGGATAGTCACTCAGTCTTTCAGATCAGTTCAAATCGTGTTTTAGGCCTAAACATTAGTGTCCTTGAACGGGCAAAGGTTTCCATTTCTCTGTGTTACTATTAACGTTAACAATTCTTATCTACTGCCATACTCAAATGTAACAACGAAGACGATGCCAAATGAATGTGAATGCAAGCTCAAAAGCAGTTTAAGCAATAAAGATCCGCCATTCTAATTAAGACAATTAGCTCACCTTTCCATATCCGCCATTGGCATGGCCAACTTTTACGACAACAGGAAACTTCGGGGTAATTAACTGCAAAAGAAAACCACTGAAAATTACATACAACAGTTAACTATTTCTAAAACAGAATTGTCACACCGTGACGTTTCTAGTTTTCGCGCCGCTTAATTATCTACTTCAGATGAATGGGCCATTTAATTTTTATGAAGAGGTGTATTTTCCGATGACGATTCGGAGTTGCTCGGGAAAAACCTGAGTGCTAGCGATTACTAATTCGAATTTAAGTTGGATTCGTGTATTGCACTCGGTTTATGGACCCACAGGAATAAATTAACGAGGTACTGTCACAATCACTTGAAGCAGAGATTCAAAGAAAATGGGAAATCTATTGGTTTTAAACGTTTACTCGCATAAGAAACTTCACGCAAGCTGACTAGTAAATTCATGAGTCAGACCAACTTAATTCAACTAGCTGATGTCGGCAGATTTTGCAACAAGAACATGAAAGAGTGTCGGAGAAAATTGTTTGGCAGTGAAGCAACTTTTAGCCGATGCAAGCAACTTTCTTTTTCGGCTCGTTGCATTTTCAGCCTTTTGAGTTTTTAGCTGAAAACTAGAATAGGAAGAGGAAGAATTATAGTTAGTAAGGCGGTATGTGATATGCGACGCAGAAAAAACGTTGCTAGCTGAAACTCGCGTTCCCTCATAACACTGATGACGGAGCGGCAGATTAACACTTATCATGATTATTCAACACATTGTGACAATGTCCAAATATGGAAAAAGCGCGCTCAATATTCGTCTTGCGCACTCAACGTATATCCTACGCCATTTACGTAGTTTTGTGTGTCGCGGAGAAAAATGGTAGTTTTTCCAGCTCTTTTTTTCCAATAAATGTAGAAAATTGTGCTTTGTCATCAATGTGTTGAATAATAAAACAATTATCCTGCTCAATTCTGCAGAATATCCGCACGATTACTATTCTAGGGCGTTCTTTTTCATTATTCAAGAGGTGAATTATACTTTAAGACTAAAAGCTTGGTAGTATTGATGCAATCGGGGCAATATTCGATCTCAATGCACGTATGAGCAAGGCAAACCTCACCATCACTATACAATACATGTACTTATTATATGACTAGCTCTTTGAGCGGGCAAGACGTGATTGGCTACCTGAGCGAGCAAGATAGAGCGATACTGCCCGCTCGGGATTTCTCGCTTGGTCCCGCAAGATCAAAGTTTTTTTTTTTGGTGTTTTATCCCATATACTAAATTCTTTATTTACTAAGCTTGTTCGGTCAAGATGGCTGGAAATTGGCCTCGTTCTTTTCTTGCGAGAGGGCCGCAAAATTTGGCCTGAAAATGTTTTAACAAGCAGACTTTCGATTTAGATTGCTGATTTAAACGGTATTAAATGACCATTTTTTTGTTTTGTTACGAGGATTTTAACGAAGGTTTTTTAGATTTGCCATGTTTGAAGTTTCTGTAAACACTTTCGCGCATGCTTTGTGCCGCTTGCACGTTTTCCACGCATGAATTGAGATGTCAATTAAATCGACTTTGGATGGTTTTCTTCTGTTGAGACCACTTCGTGAGTATATACTAATTAACAATTATTCTTTTCAATCTCTCTCACTAATTAATACGTCTTTTAACAGAACTGCAAGAAATTCGGAAGTGATCCTATATAAGGAAATGTTGATCCCATTCTAGCAAAATCGACGGCACTTATACATTTGGACGTTAATTTCAGCAAACTTCCGTATTTCATCCCATTACAAGCTTGACTGTTACTTTTGGTATTTTTCCAACATAGTTGTTTCCAATGATGCCTTTGTCACTCCTTAATGCTGATAATGCCGTATGTCGAAATGAAAGAATCTTAAATCTGAAAACGCTTGGGCAAGCTGAAGAACAACGACATGAACGAAGTGTTTACTAAACCTTTCGAACTTATTTAAAACAACAACGATAACCATATTTAAAAAATTTTCTGTCCGCAAAAGAATCTCAAAAATTTGCTTCCGACGAAGTTACCCCTGCATTCATTGTAACAGAAGAATTGACTTTTGCAGATAAGCTACAATCCGATACAAGATTGACCTGCTACCCGATGCACAAAGGGTTTTAACAATGAGTTGATTTTTCACGAAATG
Source organism: Montipora capitata (assembly GCA_949126865.1). NCBI lineage: Eukaryota > Metazoa > Cnidaria > Anthozoa > Scleractinia > Acroporidae > Montipora > Montipora capitata. The sequence continues at coordinate 35,549,171 of OX421450.1, forward strand.
TGAATGCTAAGGAAGATGATTGCGGGTCAACAAATTGGATAAGAAATATTAACTGAAAATGAATACATCGAATAAAATATCTACAACACTTCGCTGGAACTGCTCGTAAATCACATCCAAGCTATTAGTAAGTTACGTACCCCCTCCCTTCATTGTCGCGTTTACCGGTTGGTGTTTGCACTCGAACCAACAAACATCAACATTGTCTGTGTTACAACATTTGTGACTGACTGAGACTAGATCGAGGGACCATACATTGTCTGAGCCGAAAATGATGATTCTGCTTTGAAGTTTTTACCTTGAATGCAGTCAATGAAACCAACTCTCGGTATAAACTGTCTATTAGTCCATTCTTGTTTCGTCTTTTCTTAAGTCAGTTTTGTCACTTTTAACTGGAATTAAATAACAATCATATGTACTCTTTTTGGACAGAAATAATCGATCGGGATAGATCCTTCAATGTTACTGCAACTGCTATACTCGGCTATACTGCTCAGTACTGCTACCGCTAGTGCTCATACTACTACTACTACTACTATACTACTAGTACTAACACCACCACCACCACTACTACTTAGTACTACTGCCACAACAACAACAACAACAACAATAATAATAATAATAATAATAATAATAATAATAATAATAATAATTATAATGACAGTGATAATGATGTTAATTAAATTTAAGTATTTTTGCCAAACTGAAAGCAACCCTAATTATATTGTTTTCCAATTTTGTTTTTCCTTTTGTTCCTTTTGCAAGAGACAGTAAAAACGAAAAGAGCCAATTAAGGAAAGAAAATGACTCGCTTTGATGTCGTGGAATGATCACAACTAATCAGCATGGGTTTACCTTGCAATTTAGATGGCACCTGAGTTAGGAAAACCACAAAATTGGGATCAATTCGGAAACTGGTCGCATTAGCGACCACCACAGAATTTCCAATATTTTTAAGCTTACCGGTATTTCAAGAAAAGAGGTTTAGTTGAACGGAAACCTTATTTGGGTGTGTTTTACTTATAGGCCTTAAAGGATCTTAAAGGGTTAACCTTAAAACTGAACAATAAGAGTCTTAGCCGAGCATACAACTATTAACGCCAAGTTAATGTATACTGACGCCATTGAGTTTTAACTTTCCTTATAAGACCCTGTAAGAAAAAGTGATTAAAACAAATATTTGCGAGCCGCTCGATTCAGGAGTAAACTGCTGACTCAGAAAACACTGTTATCACAACGTTTTGCAGTATTGCACTGAAATGTGACCTGCATGATTTGGAGATGTGTTTTGGCAGAACACGTCTCCTGCAAGCCAAGACTTGAAGGAAGGAAATAAAAAAAAATAAAAAAATAAAAATAAAAAAAAAACAACACAGGAGAGAAAGAAATTGAGGTTGGTCACAGAAAACACGATACAATACTCATTGCTTCTTCGGCCCGCTTTCCGAGTCAAAGTACTTTGATTCCATTCTGAAGTCAGTCTGCTTGCAGGTACGCAAGGTTAGAATTGAGAGTTTTTGGGCAATCTGCGGGGGCCAAGCATGCGCGCATCATCGCAAAGCATGTGCATACGTGATGGTTTTGTTTCTCAATCGTTTGCTCAAGTTTAGAAGTTGCGTGGAGAAGTTCCAAAATTAGACGTTCTTATGAAAAAAAACAAAGAGTTCGTGTTTAAATATATCAAAGACGAACACATTTTTGCGTTCAACGTTTAGGAATTCAAACTTACGGAAAATTGCTTGTAAGCAAAACTGGAGCAGCAATGAATGCTACTGATACAGAAAAACATATCGGAGATGAAAACTTTGCTTACGTTATTTCTCAGTGGAATTTTAGTCTCAAACAATTACTAGTGATAAAAGAATGCGTTTAGCTCTTTAGCAAGAAGCTACAAGAACCAATGCAAAAACCTCAAAGCCTACGCAATTCAGAGCACGCGATGTCTTGAACTCGCAATGAGAACACTTAATTGTGAAAAAAAGGAAAAAAAACACAAAAAGTGCAGCCGGTAACGTGGTCCCGATTTCAACGGTCACACTTAATCATTTTTCTTGGTACTTGGGCAATAAAGTCTTCAGCACCACAGTTAAAAGCATGTTTGCTTTTGTCGAAGTGTACTTTGCAGCGGATTCAAACGTTAAAAAAAACTCGCTTGGCATCCTGTTTGTCTCCTTAAAATCACCTGCAGTTCCTTGTAATTTCATGACTTGAATTTCACCGATAAGTAGTTTAATATAACGGCAGCAAAATAACGAGAAATAACTGGGTTTCAGTCATAATACGGACCTCCTAATCACTCCAAAAACCCTAAGCACGCATGTCAGCTTAAATGACAACCTTCCATTAACCTCTACATTCAGTATTTGGTTTATTTCTCTCGGGAGGCGTTTTTAACAAGCTAAGAGCCCAAGTGGTTTGGCAGTGAGCCGCTGGCAATACCGCGCCGACACGGAAACATTGTTTACCACAAATATGAACTGAGGAAAAACACACTTAAATAATGAAAACACACTCAGAGATCAAAGAGCATTATTTTAATTTATTTCCACTTTTGGGATGTATTGCGAAGGATGGAAATGACAGAGATGTCCCTTAACTGTCCCGCGGGACAAATAGCTGCAAATGGATAGGTTGTAATTTCTCACACACCCAAGAAATTCTTAACGTAAAAGTATTTATTCAAGAGCGATAATATAGCAATGGAACTGATGAAATCTCTCTGGTATGAAACATTAAAAAAAACACTGGAACACAGTATCACAAGTTAGAGTTCTATTCCAAGAATGTTCCCGTCTTTAAGCTCCCAATTTCCGCCAAGACTTATCTTGGTTTTTGCAAAACTCCTTGGACGGAAGAGAGAACTCTGCTTCACAATCGCAACACGTTTAAACGTTGCTCGAATTGTACAAGCTTGAACACCTTGTACTTTAAATGGAAACAATCCACCACAAGGAAAGATTAGATTTTATCATGCACAGTTATTGATCATACTTAAATCTGATTGTCATTTTCAACACTACAAAGCACTTAATTACACCAAACGCATATTTCGCATCTCAGAAATTAATCGACAATGACTTTTAACAACAATTATCCTGACACCGAGAGAAAATGGCAAAAATGAGCCCCTCCCCCAACAAAAAAAAAACGCGACTTCTTGAACGCAAAGAAACTATTAATATTACGACATTGAAAATAGGAGTGTGCACTAATAACTTATCCTCATGGAAAAACGATAGAAAATGTCAAACATTCTGTTATCTCTTAATAGAGGGTAAATATTTTTAATTCCTCGTGAAGATTAGCCACACACATTCTTTGTCATAAATTTTTACTTAAATGATAAAAAAACTTTAATTTAATGCATCTTTAACACTTAAAGGAAACTTTAACTGGGGTTGAAAAGTATTTTTTCACTATGAAAGCGACAAGCCGCGTACCCTCGTTTCTTGTGAAAAGCATTTTTTTAAAATCACAAAACAAATGTCTGTCTATGCTTATATACATTTTTTATGCTTTTCTTCGGCATCATCTCTTCTACCGGGACATTCCATCACTCGTCCGGAAAACAACAATTTAAAACTTGTCATATCAATACGACAGAACTCTGTGTGGCCAACCTCTAGCCGGGCGTGATTATGTCCTGGCAAGGCACGGTTTTGTCAAAGATATTTTTGATCCCTGGTGACATCACAGGTTCTCGAAGAGGATCACATTTTTTTTCTGTTACAGATGACGCCCTATTGATATATCTGGTTACCAGGTGAATCTCGTATAAGGACCTTCGAATGTCGGATGTTACGAGCAGCTGAAAACGTTTAGAGCGCAAAGCATAAAAATAACAAGGGAAACAAAGAAGAAGTTGCAGTTTTGAAGGCTTGAGTCATCCTGTTTGGAAAAGCATAATTTCGAGTTCATGGCAATGGCTAAGTTTGTTCTTGTGATTTTGCTTTTCGAAGTGGCTTTGGTCGCGATTTGTCGTGCGTGCTCTTGTCTTCCAAGTCACCCGCAGAATGAATATTGTAATTCTGCATTTGGTAAGTGACCTTTTTTTTAAGTATTACCAAAGAGATAAAACATTTTACATCTAATGTTGCCCGTTCACCTATCAGAAGACCTTTGAAACGCAAACGAACTTCACTCCAACACGCTGGGCGCAAATGTCGCCATGTAATTAACCAACAACCTAACATATTTTCATTTATGATATTTATGCCGAGATCACCCAAACTTCCCAGTGGGGAAAGCAGGTCGATATGTTACATCGAAATACTAAAACCAAGAGTCATGAAAAATTGCAAGAACATTTTTTCATGAAACGTTGTCAAAAATAACTGAAAGGTGTTTATTGATTCATTCATCGTTCCTATTTTGGTTACAAATGATCCCTTACTGAAACGAATACCTTCATCGTTCGTAAACGACTTGATTGCGTGAGTTTTCAGAATTCGGAACTTCTACGCATAATCACTTGGAGACATACTTGTTTAAGCAGATTTCATAGGGTTTTAATACAGGAATCAGGTTTAATAGATAGGAAAGAGTTTATCTTTTTATTGGATGTACTAATGCCAATATTGGTTCTAATACGATTTGAAGAGGGATAAAACAGAATTGACAGGCAACAACTTTCCTTTCTTTTTTGAAAAGATGCTTCCTCTCATCGTTTTCTCAGCACTTTGCTATGACAGTGATGTTTATTGACGAACGGAAAGGTTTAATGAAATTGAGCAACAAAGAAGTGCAGTGATCTCGATTTCTCAAATAAACCGACAGTCTTATATCTCGACATGGGGAAGAAAGATAATTCTTTAGGCACTGAGCCACGTCTTCTTTTGCTCATTTTTGAGTGGAATAGGTGGAAAATTTGTTTTACAGCGATTAAGACAAAAAAATAGTCGCGCAAAAAGCAATACCAGACGCCAGTCATAACAAAAAATAAGCGCGTGTTGAAAGCCAACCGGGCCTTTTACCCCGTGTTGTAAGGACCACTTATAAAGCTACCGGAAATTCTGTCAGTCAGTAGATTGCTGAAAATCAAATCATCTAAAATGTCGTTAAATTGTTTGAAAAGAATTTTATCCTCTCGCTTTAAAAAGAACAAATCTGCAATTCTATCAATGCCAGATCCAAAAGATCGACAGCGTAAAATTCTACAGCATTGGTCACGCGATATTAGAAAGTCACGCAAGCTCTCAGCGTGCGAAATGCTACAGATAAATTGAACCCTTTTTGAGTACTCCCTCTGATTACAGTGAATCGTGTGGATAAAGTACTGTACTTGATCCGAAATAATAGTGTAACAATGAGATTTTTCGATAAAGAGTTAACGCGGTTACAGCGACAGCAGTAAAATTGAGGCGCCGTGATCACGAAAATTCTCCAGCCACCGTGATCCAGTTCTCACCTTTGATTCAATGGACTTTGACCAGTCAGTCGGAAGAAATCAGCGCAAATTTCGAAATTCCTTGCAAAATATTAAAACTGACAAGACAATTATTGTTTCGCACATTAATAACACCGGATAGTAGATTTGTCATTGTTATCATTATCTGCTTCACAAGTGCAATAGTGATTTTGCAGTTTTTTTATTCTCAACTTTCTTTTCCCATTTCATTATTACCTTATTTTCCAATGTTTCAACTCATTGTTAGTTTATGGATGACGTAAGTCGGGAATGAGGTGTTAGAGCGACACTCATGCGATCACTCCATTCCAATTAATATAGCTTTTTTTATTTTATGGAGTAGTAATTCTAAATCCTATTTGTCAAATAATGAATTCCTTTCCTTCTTATGAACTATTGTTGACTTTTCAGTGGTCGTGGTCAACTCGTAAGACTCTGAGCTGCTTTGACAAGGTCTTATGCTGCTTTTATCTTGTAATTACTTTAATTTAATTTCCGAATATATTTTGCCATAGCTTTGTCATTAAAGCAAAAATTCCGAATAGACCCGTTGTGTTTTTGTTTTCTCGTGCTTGGGTTGAGCAACGTAAAGCTTATTTCGCCTTTCGCGCCGTCTCAGACGGTGCAATTTTTAAATTGATGTCCCAGACTGGGGGATATTGCTTACCTCATTCAATATGATTGGTCAGGTATTTCCGCAAATATTACCACAGGATACCTATTCAACTATCAGTTGCACTCGGATTTTGAACAGCTTTTGTTTCGGTTCCAATGTCATCTTTCACGTTTTTCGTTACCATGAAAGAGTGATTTCCAAGCCAATCTGGAGGGCGTGGACTTTAAAAGCTGGCTGATACTTGGAACGATGCAAAATATGTTTCATGTCGAAACAAATTTTGAGCCGGTTCTTATGTTCTTGTAGGATTAGTTATATCATTAGAGGCGAGAAAGGGCGTTTTGAGGATCATCTTGGAATGGAACTAATTCCTCAGCAATATAAAGGGTGAAGGGTTATAATGCGAAAAGATTTTGAGTTATTATAGAAAATTGATTGCCACAGAAATTTACAAGTGATTTCCACTCCAATCAGTAGAAGTCACGTTGGATTTTTCTTATCCGAGTGATCATGCCATCATTTAAAACCCGCCACTAGTGGCATTTTTTGCGAGTGACAAAAGATTGATTTCTACGAGGCAACGACAATAGCCTGTTTGTTGTGCCCGCCGGAGTGCGTCAGGTTCGGACGTCCTCTACACAACCTCAAATTTAGTCAATTCAAGTCGTTAGGGAGTTTAAGATCTACGACGGCGACGGTCGACAAAAACGTCACCTCAAAATATAACTTTGCTTTACCATAAGTCTTTTGCGATTATTCATTTTCGCTCACGTCCTACAATATGGGCGAAGTATCCTAAATATAAACTGGTACGAGCGGTTTCAGAGTGGAAATAGAGAATGAAAGATTCTCTGTTGCACGATTATTTATGCTCTTTTAACCAATGATATTACTGTTTTGTGGCGTTGTCGTAGTCTGGCCGTCGTCGTTTCTTAAAACTCCCTATTGTTAGGACGAGAACAGCCAAGAAATGTACCAAAATGTAAAACGCACGTGCAGAGCGTGCAGAGCCATTGTTTTTGCTCACTAAAGCTATTCAGTTTGTAGCGTCGTCGTTTCGTAAGCTCCCTATTGCTGGTTTTTACCACGTCATCAACAGCCATGTTTTTCAACGAAAACAAAAGGAAGCGTTTGCATAATAATAGAGTTAAATTCCCGGAGGATTTGGTCGGGGCACCAACATGGCCGCCTTTTCTTTGTTTAGGGGCACAAACATGGCGGTCGTGACGTCATGTGAAAACCAAGAAATAGGTGCAAGCAACGACCGCCATTTTATTAGCGTTTTAATCATCACAACCTTTCGTTATGGAAAAAAAAAAATTAATGAATAGTGCATCTGCGTTTTTGCCAAATGAGCGCAAAGTAATTTGTACCATATAGAATTTTCAATTGCATTTTCCAGAGAATTCAAAGCTTTGATCTTTTTTTGTAAGCCCATCTTTATTCAAAGCAAAATTCGTATGAATTTTTTCTTTGTCTCTATAGTGATAAGAGCCAAAGTTCTTTCTGAAACCACGGAAGTGCCTTTGCTTACTGAACCACCGGAGCCGATGATCCCTGCGGAATTCATCCAAGAACAAGTGTACACGTTAAGAATATTGAAGATTTATAAAGGAGCGATGGAAATAAATAGCTCCGAAGGTATAGAAGTGTACGGATCGCGAAAACGGACACTACGCGCCAGACTTTACACTCCGGCTCGCGCGTCATCTTGCAGAGTAGATCTGCTTAACAACACAGTGTATCTCCTGACGGGACAGATTTTAAAAGGAAGACTTCGCACAGGCGGGTGCAAGTGGCGCACAGAATGGTCGTTGATTACACGCAAACAACGCGCTGGAATCCGGCGTTTCTATGGCGAGAATTGCATGTGTCAGGTCGGTATGTGCTTCGGCAGCGGCTGCAAAACAATGCTAAAGGGCTGCGATAAGGTGGAGTGGCGCGCTCGTTTGAAGGAACATTGCAAGAGTGCGAACTCTTATTGCTTGAGAAACTGGCAAGGAAACAAGTGCGACTGGCGGATAACTACTGATTACAAAAAGTGTCTCAAGAGACTGAACCCGTAAAACCAAGGAGGCGATCGCAGTAAAAAGGCTTAGTTTAAATTTTACCATATTGTAAGTGGATTATCGTCAGTTTATACCTTTCCAAAAACGCATATTTGATGAGTGAACCACCTATGAATGCAAGTTGTTATCCGATTGGATGTCGCGCTCTTTTCAGGTGTTTTGCATGTTACGAAGCTGACAGCACCAGATAGTGGTTATAGACAGAAGAGGCATTTAATTCGGGTATCCTTACTGTTTACAGTCAATGCGACTTGATACTGGCAGTCGGTATTCCGAAACAGAAATCCATGTAATATAACAATTGTTGTACAGTTTTCAAGTCCGCCTGCAACCACTACTAAAGTGCCCGAGCACATCGACTTTTTGACCATGTGCCGAGGCAGGGCTGATATCTTTAGCGGTTTTTAAAAATTAAAGAAAACGTTCTTGAATATTTCAAATACTAAAAGCTCCCGTAGGTAAGATCGATGAATCACTCTGAATACTGTAAGCCTTAATTAACTTAGATACTATATAAGCCAGATGAAGAATGCTGCTGGTTGGGTAGACAAATATGCCGAGGAAACGAATGCCGTGCCCGCAACATGTCAACATGTCTCGATTTAAGACCCTTTCCGCATGTTACTGTACTAGGTATTTCCTTAGGAAATGAAAGATTTTCATTTTTTAGTTTTGACATATTTTTGTAAGGCTAGATTGTGCTAGAGTTGTTTGTATTTCATCGAACAAATCAATTGCAAAAACAGCCAAACCTTATGCAGCATGGCCAAAATCTCGCGGGGGCTTTTTTTAAATTTTAATAGCACTGGCTGATGGCTCAGAATCGAAATTTGAACAGTTGACGAAGAAAACATTGATAATTGAGAAATCTGATAAATTATGCAGATATAACTGAGTCGCTTCGTTCCTCTCTTTTCATTTATTGACCCTTCATCAGAAAATCTGTAGGTGCAAGGACGTTTCAGATTGCAGAGATCTTTATTTGTGACGACAGCTTTGACTGAACTCTTGTCAGACTTACGTTTTCTTAATTAAACTTTATGTTCATTTTGGAACAAACAATGTACGTCGTAAAGACGAAGCGAGAGTTCGCAAGGGTTGAGAAGTTTTCAACGATATATATATAGCACATGATAGCAATTTCATTGTGTTGTGTTTAAATAAAGTGCCAGTGTTGAGGGCGAGAAGAATTTCATGGTTTTTTCGGGAAATGAGCAATCGCAATTCGTCTGCTTAGTACAGGCAATCACATGATTTTGAGTTGTGCAACTAAACGAGTAAATATTTTCAAATACGAACAAAATAGCACAAACCCAGAGGCGGGTGCAATCTGTAGTCTTTGAAAAAATTTACTTGTGCTCAGTATTTTCCAAACTGCAAAAATCATGTCATTACTTGTTGATGGTATACATGAAAAAATTTCGAAATGAGATTATTGAAATAAATCAGAAGAAACGTAACTAACCTGCTCGCAGGCGGTAAATGTTGTTGTTGCTCAGACGCCATATTGGAAGCGCGTGGGATAGGTCTGGGCCGGGTGACAAAACGACAGGGTCTCCCTCGCCCCAGATCTCCCGACATCCACCCGTCCAATATGGCGACCGAAATACAAGGCTAAAACGCAAGCGTAACACCGGATGGCATTTCATTGGCCATCTGAGACATTATATGATCATTGACCAATCAGAAAGTCTTGCTTGTTACCTCTTTTGTGCACTGTGGTACCTGGAACTGCATTTCTCTTATAGCCAAACAAATGGAAAGACTGACTGCCGCTAAAACTTAACACTTGATGCTTTGGCCCTGAGGGGTTTCCCCACTGGCAAAAAACGCAATGATTTCTGGCGTTTGAGTGTACGAATGAGACAGAAATTGATACTTGTACGGCCTAATAACCAAGAGCCTGGTCACGACTGTATGTAATGCATGAAGGGTGTCATGCTGTCTGTATTAAAGTTAGTCATCGCCAGTTGTTTTTGAAAATATTTATTTTTCTTTTTATAAACCATATGCTGCATAATTATACACTTAGTTACCTCAGTATTTTTCGATATTTTTGTAGCTAAGAACCCTTTGAACCCCGGAGGTCTTGTGGCATTGCATTGGTTCGGGGGATGCGTTTCTTGTGTTTTCCCGAACGGTTTTTTGTTTTTCGTATCCGGCGTGTCACTTTTGTATGCTGTGGGCCTTCTGTTTTTGCTCAGTGTTGCATCTTGAACGTAGGCGGTTTTTCGACTGCCATTGGTAAAAGGCCAGTGGATACCTAAATAAACGTAATGGATTTTGTTTGTCTGATCCTGTGTAATGAAGTTGAAATAATCGTTTGTCATTATACAGAGTAAACACTTGGGAGTGACAGGGTTAAAGAAGGGGTTTTTAGTAGACGTTCATGATGTCAATACTTTTGCCACTATCTCGCGTTAGACAATGCAATTTTTTTTAGTGGCACTCTTGAGTTAAAGGATTAAAATATGCAAAACCGATGCTCATGCCAGAAAGGGACTGGAATCCGTCGACCTCAGGTTTGTCAGTTGAATTACTGTTACGCGTTATCGACGTTACGTTAGATAATGTAATTTCTGACGTTTGAGTGATCTGGTAACGAATTAGTCAGAAATTAATATTCTGACGGCACGGCTGAGAGGCTTGGATTCGGTCATGTGATTTGGGTGTCTATTTAGGGTTTTGGGCGGGTGATTTCTATCGTTCTACATCAGTCAGTCCTTCTGGTGGCTTTCCTTTTTTTGTTTTGATTATGGTAAGGTAGTGTAAGTAATGTATGATACCTTTTCCTTGAGGTTCAGTGCCACTGCATTAGATGAAGAATACATGTCCACCCTTTTTGGCCACAAATAAGGAGTTGTTTTTTGGTGGTTTTTCGTATCTGGCGTGGTACATTATGTTTCCATTGTCTGTTGCCTAAGACTTAGCTCGTTATAGTGTAAATCTCCTTGTATTAAGTTTACTATGTGGAATTGTCCACGTGTACCAATTGTAACCATTAGATGGCCGACTGTACTCTCCTAATAAACTATTTAATTTTTCATGAATCGTGTCAGTGGAGTCAGAATTGGTTGCTTTACTTTCCTTTTACTTTATAAGCGGTCATTATGAACTCCCTGGGTGCATCATCATAACTAACGCACAGAGCTACCAACATCACTTCTGTCTCACGGAAAAACTTAGAGATGTCCTGGGAACTAGGGGTAAGGAAGACTCTCTTCCTCAGAAATGACGATTATCGACAACTCCTAATTTTCTCTGGATTGACTGTTAGATTACTCTGTCCCAGGACTTATGGTAGGAGAAAAAGAGTTGACGGAGGTTATAAATTGATCGAGTTCTTCGCTCTGATCGCTCTGATTCGCTCTGATCGAGTTCTTCTCTCTCTCTGGACCTAAGCGATCTGTTAAGATCACCGATCGTTTCAACTCTTTTCATCCGGCTCTTAAATATACCTGGGAAATTTCGGAAACTTCATTGGCTTTCCTAGATATCAAAGTTTCTATTAGAGGCAACGTGCTATGTACTAGTGTGCACTACAAACCTAAAGATTCACACAGTTATTTGTTGTATTCATCGTCACATCCATCACATGTCAAGAACTCCATTCCTTATTCTCAATTTCTTAGACTTCGACGTCTATGTAGTGATGACTCCGATTTTTCCAGCAAATCAGAGGAGATGTGCCAGTTCTTCGAAAAACGTGGCTATCCTGTCTCTGTGGTGAAAGCGGGCCATCATCGCGCCCAACAATTTGATCGACAGTCATCACTACAAACGTCACAAAAAGATAAGAATGACAGAATTCCATTCACCCTCACTTTCCATCCTCATAATCACGCAGTCAAAAGCATCATTCTTAGTAATTTTAAATTACTCCAAAATGATCCCGAGACTGGTAGAATCTTTTCGCAACCTCCACTTATTTCATTCAAACGCGACAAAAACGTAGGCAACTTTTTAGTTAGAAGCACGCTCAATACTAACGAGCAACCCGGCACTTTCAAATGCGCGCGCTCACGATGCAAAACTTGTCTTTTCATTGTTAACACTAGCAAGATATCGGGACCTAAGCGATCTGTTAAGATCACCGATCGTTTCACATGTACCTCTGCAAATGTCATTTATTGCATAACCTGTACGTTATGCAATAAATTATACATTGGTGAGACAGGTAGACGACTAGGTGACCGATTCCGCGAACACCTTCGCGATGTTGAGAAGAATGACAAGGATGCACCTAAGCCAGTCGCTAGCCATTTTAATCTGCCTAACCACTCCCAAAAACACATGGCTATCTGCGGCCTTTCCCTACATCTAGGTACGACGGAAAGCCGCAAGAATCTGGAACAAAAATTCATCTTTCAAATCCCTTAATCCTCACGGTATTAACGAACGCTTTTCATTTAACTAATATATTCCTATTTTTCACGTTGCCATGTTACCACCAATAGCGTAGCTCCTACTCTACTATATAAACTACACGTAACCCATAATCCCTCGATTCGCTCTGACGAAGGGCTAACGCTCGAAACGTCAGCTTTTAGAATCTCTGTACGGTGGCCAATTTACATTATCAACTCCGTTGATAAAACCAAATTTTTAAATAGAACACACTTGGTAAAGAAGAGAACGCATGTTTTATGAGTCAAATGAGTCAATGAGTCATGAGTCAATGGACTCACAGTCAATATAGCAATAATTTGCTGACTAAGCCTAAGCCCTCGTTTCAGTGATTAGGCCTAAGCACTCTCTGAAATTCTAGCTTTCATTTTATGGTTTAATTAAGTGCACTTACTTGTTGACTCATTGACTCATTGACTCATGACTCATTGACTCATTGACTCATAAATACTTGACACTCGGTAAAGAAAGATTACTGCAGAGTTAAAGAAATTCGAGAAATGACTATTTGAAGGGGTCCAGCTACATCGACACATTGGAGAGGGACACTGGTGCTGCTGATACCAAGGAGCTAGCTTCACTGATGCCTGATAGGAAATTCTGGCTGAGCCGTGTGGTTGCCCGCCTGAGGGCCAACCAGTAGTAGTAGTAGTAGTAGTAGTAGTAGTAGTAGTAGTAGTAGTAGTAGTAGTAGTAGTAGTAGTAGTAGTAGTAGTAGTAGTAGTAGTAGTAGTAGTAGTAGTAGTAGTAGTAGTATAGTAAGAGTTTGGTAGTTAGAGCCACCCCCCCCCCTTAACCCAGTTAAGTGACTTAAGTGACTTAAGATCAAATGGATGACAATTGTACCGACTATTTACCAACACTAATTTGTATATATAAAATCATCACTGAATAGTGGATAAGTATAGTGCTTGATTTTAAAATGGTTAGCTTTCTCTTGAAGTTGGTAAACTGTGTAAGCTTGCTTCTTAAGCCGGTGACACACGGTTCAACATTTGCTGATCAACAAATGTTGCAGCTGTTGTTTAACAAAGGTATGAACAGTGTGTCATGCCGTGTTGAATGTTGAAATATTCCATTCAACACGTTGAGCCTTGTTGAACGACGTTGAACGAAAATAGAGACCAGGGGCCTGCTTCTCGAAAATCCCGAGAACTCTTCGGGTCCGAAAAGTCAGTTGTCAAACTGCAATCCGCTTGCTTTGAAAAGCTATCTTTTAAGGAGGCTCGAAAGGGTTTTTCGTTGCTATAGTGTTTGTGAAACGATGGAAGATACCAAAAAAGGATATTTCATAGTTTAGGCAAACTATAAATATCTTTGCAACTCTATTGTTGGGTAAGACTTTTAGGGCACTTATGACGTCATGTCGGTTACCGTGGCAACACACCAGGTCCACAAAAAAACCCTCTAAATTTCACTTTTCGAAAATTATCTGAAAAACTAAGTTGGTGAACTACCGTTTTTATTTCTTTGTTGGAAATCTCCCTAAATTCTTCAACTTCTTAGAGAGTATGGCAAAAAATTATCTAGTACTGAGAATTTAACATACATTTTAGATAACTTTCCCGGAAACTTTTTTATTATAATTTGTGCCATTGTGAATGATATGTGTATGCAAAAAATCAAGATAGGTCACCGAGCGAAATTTCAAGATAAAGACAAATTTTTTCCGCAGGTTTTTTTTCGTATTTCCGGTTCGCGCGATTTTACGCCGTAATTTCACTTCCGGTGTGTTGTGCGCGCTACTTTTGATAGAAATTTGATTCATTCAGCTGACGCGTGTTTCTTAGTTATGGCGTGTGTAGGTTACGTGCGCGCTAAAAACCCCTTTCGAGCCTCCGTTGTAACGTAAGAGAAACTAAGAGGATTGCGAAGTTTAATGGTTTACCTCGGCATTGCGAAGGTATCAAGGGAATTGTGGCACCTGAAATAAGCCTGAAAAGTTTCGGGACTCTTGAGAAACAGGCCCCAGTTCTATTTCGTTCAACACGTGTGTGCAACATTGTTCAACATTTGTTGAGAAACAAATGTTGCAGGATGGTGAACTGTGTGTCATCGGCTTTAGCGGGTGGTTTTACACGTTTACAATGGCATTTGGAAGAAAAAAATATTGACATTTAAAAAAAATTATATCCTCGCAGTTAGTGATGTGGTAATCTATACAATACAATACATACTTAATTGACCGCTCCCCATAGGGGCTTTTCAGGGCCAATGAAACACAACGAAACAACAGAACAGAACAACAACAACAACAACAACTGTTAAGAATCCCAACTGGCCGGACGCAAACAAGTTGGCTATTTACAAGTGCAGCTGGGAAGTTGAACCAGGGACTACCAGGATCAAATTCAACGAGTGGTTAGAGCGGGTCTTGAACCCGGGATCTCCGGATCTCAAAGCAAGCGCCCTAACCACTGGGCCACACTGCCTCCGTAATCTAGTAGTTAAGTGAAGGGGTTATTGATCAAACGTTCTCAGGTTCGAGTCCTGTGAGTCCAGACAATGGCGTTCGGTTTTTAAAAGAAATATGTTCATTTCCCATGATCCCTATCAAGCTTTCCAGTGTCCAAAATGAATGATAATACTTCACTTGGAGCAAATTGACAATTAAGAATAATTCTTCAATTCAGGGAGAGACTTGGTTGAAGAAGAAAGTCCTTGGCAACGAGAGTCGCTTCCTATTAGGCAGAGATTTAAGAAAATTTCATCCGGCGGATGGAACATTTTACGGTCGGGCGTTGCAAGCCAATCACGTCAAGGAATTTCCGCGCCAACAAAGGAAATGGAACAGGGAAAATAAAGGGAAATAAAATAGAATCTGGGCTTGACAGGGAATCTAATAATGGATGGAATTTCCCGGTAGTTCCAACCGATTTCGGAACATTAGATCAACCTCGCGAGAACTAAATTTTAGAGAATTTTTTTTCCCGGACAGTTACCGTGATTTCTTAACCGCAATTTTAGTGGAAATAGTCAGAAGTTGGGGTGCGAAGGAAGACCCTGGGAACAAGATTGCATATTTTTGGTCTGCGCATGCGCTAATCTCAATGTGCCTGTTGCTCCATCAGCATTAGTTTGCAGACACTTATCACTACATAGTAATAAAATGCTCGACCAAGAAAACCGCTGTGGAGCGTCTCGGAAAAAAATGTCCTCTTATGATGCATGCGTGCACGTTTCTCCCTGAAAACCTCGCAGCATGATGTCACAACATTCTGGAAGGAAGGTTGTTGCGTCATTATCTAGCAAGAACTCGATCACATGAGCACCGGAAATACGCTATCTTCTTGATATTGTGACCAAACAGTTTAGGATGTTTCGCTGATAAAGGAAAGTTTCTAGTTCACAGCGCAAAAGATATTTGTCTTCTTATGTTGACAAAGAGGCCAAATAGATAACTGAAGTCAAAATGAGTTTTTTTATTATTTTCGTGATTGTAACGTCGCTCGGTGTCGAGGGAGGATTAACCCACGCCAGCGAAAGTCAGCAACTGGTGTACCATTTGCAGCATCCACAAGAATTGTTTTGTTCTGCGGATTTCGGTAAGAGAACACAGAAATGTTCCACAATTTATCTTGTTGGAATCAAGAGGTTAAGTTTGATCGGTATTTCCTTCGCATTGCAGGGGGTCAGTGGAGATAAATCTGGGTATTACAGTGGATCCGAATGAACCCTAACTGCCAAAATTCCTTGATGAAGTTAACATCAAATTATAATGAAAAACCTGGAAATGGAGAGCTGAAATAATCCAGCTAAAAAAGACTCATGACTTCATAATTGGTGGATTAACGGAGGAACTAGTAACGTTGTAATCAATGTATAACATGATATTCTTGACAATTGGGTCACGTTTTAGTAAGTGTGTGTGTTGAGGAAGAAGCACTCGGGACGATTGGATACTTCAAAGTACGAAAAAAAGCATAAAGCTTGCTCGAGGTGCAGCTTTATGTCGACAAAAACAAACTCGTGGACGGCTTCATGAGTCTGTCAAGCGACGAATAACAAACGGTATCCAAACCTTCTGGAATATTCCGTAAACACCTTTTTCTTTCTCTTGGCCAGTCGCAAAAAAAAAAAAAGACGAATGAAGGACGACAAAAGAGGCAAAAATCACAAACAAATCTTTCCAGTTTCCTTACTTCTTCTTAGTTGGTAAAAATTGGCAGGTAAAAGGCGTTATAAACCAGAACAAGAACGTATAGTAGGGCTGAGGTTTCTTTAATTCCAAATTTGTACCATAGAATGTAGAATGTATATGATGAAATTGCATTAACTAAAGAAGAAGCCAGGCCGAGCCTGACGATGTATTGGAATGATGATGAAATTACAAAAACCTCAGCCTCCATCTTGTATATTTTTCTTGTCTGCATGACGTCTGTTATACAAATTTGCGGATTAGGTCCATCAGAATCCTTTACCTTTCATTGTTCACTAGCAGGCGAACTTTTACACTTAACTCAACGATTAGAAAAAGAGCGGGCGTAAAGACGAAAAAAAAAACCCTCTTTGTCTTTAGTTGAGAAACCAGTTTCATTTGTGCAGGAGGCTAAATTGTCACTGTCGTCGCATTTGTTGGCAGTTTCCTTTGGCGTTCTCCAGGGATTTAATCAGTAAAAATACATTTTCTAAAAGAAGCCCTCTGTAACTGAGAAGATGTAGGGTCGTCTAAATAGACAGATAGCTGACTGAACTTGATTTCTTTTCCTATATTCAGCCTTCCACGCCAGGGTGTTGTCAAAGAAGGATGTGGAGGAAGGAGTAAAACACAAGATCTGCGTGTACGATTTGGAGATAATGCATTTATATAAAGGAGCCGACTTACTGCCTACAAACCGAACACAGGATGGCAATAGAACTAACAGCAACACCTCAGTGAGCCAAGGGAGTTTGTTGGTACAAGCTTACGCTGATGCGGTTAGCATTGCACCTGGCAATCAATACATTTTAACAGGTGTAATCAAAGATGAGAAGATCCAGCTAAATTTAGGCAGTTGGATCGAGCCCTGGTCAAAGGTCACAACGGCGTACCGCACAGGAATCAGTGGTGTTTATGGTCAAAACTGCGCGTGTCAAATAACGCCTTGCTACGGAAGGCCTTGCAAACATCTTAAGGGATGTCAAGTGTCTATGAGAGGGCTGCGAGAATTTTACCAGGGCTGCAAATGGCGCCATTCCTACTGTCTGGCAAATAAAGAGGGAGCCGCATGCTCTTGGCGTGAGACCGCTGAATACATAAGCTGCGTGCGTAGCATTGAATTTCCTTAGGTAATTGCAAAACTTTGTACGTGGAAAGTCCTGTATTCATATCTATATCTTCTTTTTGTAAATCTTTAACTCAGTTCAGTCTTGAAATTGGAAATAAACTATCTATCTACTTATCTACTTATCGGTACCACACAAGAAAGTGCGCTTCTCTCGCGAAAATCATACATTGCATCTTGGATGCATAATAAGCAATTATTCACCGAAGTGGAGGTGGTTACTGGTGGATATTTACCGAGCCATGAAACGGCAAGGTAAATATCCGCCACTAGCCACCGACACTGAGGTGAATAGTTGTTTTAGTACTAAAACAGTAAGATAAGGTAGTACAAAAATATGATTTTACTCATTTATTCCTGCAAAGATTACAACATTTTCGGGCGCAAATTCCGCGAATTGCTGGGAGGTGAATAGCAAAGTTTCGCCGGAGTTTGAGTAGCCAATCAGCGCTCGCGTTCAATGCTATCCACTAATTTAGTGTATACGAAATAGAGGATATTACATGGCTGTGCGGAGATACGAAATTTCTCTTCGAGTGTTGAAAAATATTTCACGAGTGAGCGCATTGGTGTTTATATAATAATACTAATTAACACTGGGATAATAATAGGGGCACGTGATCCGCGCAGAAAAACTGGGACTATTTCGATAGCGGCTACGCGGTCACAAAGAGGAAAACTAACGCTGGAAATTTCAATTAGTCAAAAGTGCTCAACCTAACTTTTATAAATTTGATATTTTTGCCATTGTAATATTGTTATCGTTATTTCTTGAAGTTTTATCACTTTGTTGTTTGACAGTCTGCCTCGTCAATTCTTGCAGGTTTAAAAAGAAGATGAAGACTAGTTGTCTTTCACGAATGGCCTAAATGATAAAAAGCTCGGCCATTATACCCTAGGCCTACTTCTGAAATATCACCTATTCTATGTCACTAAGTCTTTAAATACAGCGCGGGGCGAAATCTTATTAATTAAAGATCAATAACTTTTTCTTATTAAAAGTTAATTTTCAGTTTTGTCATCTAAAATTCCTACTAGTTTACTCCGTAAAGAAAAAAATGTTGATTTAAAGGCGTTTTTTTGGTCAACTCCGTTTTTATCAGTTCCAGCCATCACGATTCAATTATCTTCCAGACTGAGAGCGTGCTCGATTGCGTTAAACCTGGCTTTAAGGAGCTTTTAAGTATTTCAAGGCGTGGGTTCAAAAATGATGGTTCTTCTTTGAAAAGCATCCTTCCATTTTTAAATAGCTGCGGCGTGATTTTTTTCTTTTATACGATGGTGTATACAATTAGGGAATCGACTTTGCATTCAATTATCAATTGTAGATGAACACATTTAAGCGGAACTCAGTTGTCTTCTCTTTCCAAAACATCTTGCCGTGAAAAACAGTCATGGCTTAATGTTCCAAAATAATCTAGTTCACACTGTCTCATACTGAGTCAGTATTAATCTGTGGTAAATAGAAACTAGTGTAATTATACAGAACCTACATTCGTTCACCTTACTTTTTCAAGCAGAGTACGTGTGTGCTGCAGAATACCATTGTTTTCCTGTTCAGTAACGATGTACTAATTCCTAATTTCGAATTTAACAAAAACAATGAAGAGTAAAAAACTCTCATATGAAAATCTGGAAACTACTGATTTTTGATTGCAAAAAGATATTTGACAGGGGCAAACTGACCTTTGTTGTGAACTCATGTGATATCTTTTGATGTTTCACAATGGCCAAAAAAGGCGTTACCCGATTACTTGCGACAATTTCTCTCCAGATTTCAGGCTAATGGTTGTCTCGACGGTTCCATAAATGTTTCTACAAATTATCGTTTTCCGGCCCTGTGAGGTTCCATTATCATTAAAACATCAAAGGTCCACTAAATGTTATCTCCCAAAAATGAAGAAAATTCCTACAATTCAGCATGTTCTTTTAAATTCGCAACTATGAGCTCTCCTGCATAAAAGTTTTTTCTGTTGCCCATATGTTCGAAATGACATTGGTATTTCATTTTCCTTTTTTAAGCACGCTTGTGTTAACTTAATTTCACTGCGTTAACTTGAAAACCAGAGACCAAAATTGCAAATTTGAGAGCATAATCCTTCAGATGATAAAGATCGGAAGTAACGAAGCAACAATATCTTTCCCTTTTTTTCTGGCAGCCATTCTATTTCTTGGAGAACGCAAGACTAGTAAAATCGGACCACAAAATTTAATGTAGGCTTAATAGGATTTCAATAATAGAACAGTATTTATCTGTTGAAAAAATAAACGGGAAAGTCCTGTTGAATCTGCTGAAACAACAAGATTCGTTTTAAAGTGGGTTACATTAGGGTAAAAGAAAAAGTTGTCCTATGGTCCGAGCACCGGTATAGATAACGATTTTTTACCGATCGCGGGAGAACTTTCGTCTAGTTTTCCCACTGACTGACTATTAGCAATGTTTCTTTTGGCAAATCCCTGTCATACCAGGATAATAGTGCAAGCACGAACATCACACAAATGTGCCGCTATCGCGCTCCTTATCCAAAAGGTGGTGTCCTTTGAAATTTCTAAAGTGTCACTGATATAATGAAGAACATGACGTTATTCAGCTTAGTTTTAGCAGCACATGACCTGATCACGTTTTTCGTACGTATAAAAGCAGATCATTCAATTCATTGCAGCGCATTACGCGTTGACAGTTTCAAGCTTGTAACAAAGGATTGAGAGCCAATTAGCACGATGAATCTAGTAGCGTTTTACAGTATCGTGGTATCAGTTTTGGTAGGTTCTTTGACGACGTGCCAGGCGTGTTCTTGCGCGAAGAGCCACCCGCAGGAAATGTATTGTCGCGCACAATTTGGTAAGTTTCCAGTTAGGCCATAGTAACTATGGTTAGGCTAGCTTCCAAGCCAAGTTTCCACATGTGCTTAACGTTCAGTTTTGTAGAAATCCGGGCAATGTCATTCAATGATCGTTAAAGCCCGGGCGTTAAAGCTCTGATTCTTATGTCAGGAATCAAGCCTTGCCGAGATTTGCCGAGATGTTCAGTTTTCCTTCATTCCAACGTCCGCAATGACGGTATCTTTTCGAGGTTCCGGAAGGGAAAGAGCTTATTATTTCACTAAGCCGATGCCAGGTCATGTTTTTCATCTGCCGTTTCACCTATCTCTAAAAGAGTTCAAAAAGACACTTATCATTCTTCACGCAAACTGTTTCAGAGAATCCCAATCATTCTTATCTGTTTTCAGACCTTTTCAGTCGATCAATTAAAGACTTCATTAAGATGCATTAAATAAAGTATCAATTGGAGCAGACAGGAATTCAACCCGAGGCGGCCATTCAAAGCAACTTAAAACTAACCTCAGTGAATCGTGCTCCTCTGTATCTCGACGCAACTTTGATAAACATGTTGGGTTGCCCACAGTTGAGACGATGAATAAGTGGACTGAGACGATACCTATTTTGTATATTTAGCACTTCAAGTACAACAACAGCTTCATGCGAAAAATCTTACAATTTCTGGTTAGCGCCTGAGACACCATCTACGCCGAAAAGCTCACCAGAAAGTTCAATCAGTCAGAAACTGCATGGCCAAGTAAACCTCAGAAATAGTAACATGCAGCTGTAACAGCAACAAGATGTTAACATACCATGCCTAATTCGGACCAATTCGTGTATATCCTCACTCTAGGAGGACGTGTAAAACCGGTACAATCTCTTTTTCTAAGAACCTTTTTTCATAAGAACGTTCAGAATTTTAAGAAAATGGTAAAACTGTAGTCTGACAGGGAAATTAACTTAAAAAGTTAGGGACGTTTTTAAACATTAACAATGTGGTTTTCTAATTGCATGTTTCTCTAAAGAACAACTCAGTTTGACGTCACAAAAGTAAAGTCGAACTTACGTTGAACTTAGTACACCGCACAATTTTAAGAACATGTTTAGAACGTTTTATGGCTCAAATCGCCAAAAAAATACGATTGTTCGGGCTCAGCCTCAATTTGGACGTTCTGATTAAAGCAAAGTATACGTGTGTTTATAATTGAGAAAGATGACAACATCTCAGCCGTCAGCAAGCATTGCTGATACGTTGCATTTGACGCACGTTCTACGGACTGAAATATGAACCAAAGTTGAAACACTTGGTCACGGAAACTTTTCAGAATATGGTTTATTTTATGGTCCAAGTTTTCGCAGTTATCACTGCATACATGGTGCGCCGTTTCTTAGTTGCCAACTTGAAGGAAACTGTTTTCTAAAGGGAAAAAAGTGCGCTCTCTTGAAGCTTCACGAAACTGAGGAACACCACAAAATTGCAAATTTGAACTTTCTCCTTAACCTCGGTTGAAGCTAAGAGTTCAACAAAATTCTATAATCCGAGTATAGGTTTCAAGTTTCATTCCTCTTGACTATTTATATCCTTTTGACATAGCGAGAACTACACGGATTAGGCCTCCTTTCTATCCCTTATCAGTAGCAACTAACACTCTGACCTTTATCGCTGAAATCACTTTTCCGTTATAAGAGATTGTTGCTGAAGAAAACCCAGTTTTCCTCTTGTTTTTGTTCGATTTGCTTCGCTCTGGCCCACGTATTTTGAAACTAATCATATTCACTTTGGTCCATAAGATATTAGTCGATGTCACGGTGTCCACGCCTTCATGGATCAGTTTAAAGTTCGTGAGGAAATGAAGGACTTGTAATCAAACTATTTCACCAATTCCTCATGCCTTTAGCTCTTTACTAGAGATAAGACCAGATAACACGGCCATTGTCAACCGAAAGAAGCAATATTTCAATTGTCGTGTTTACGGACGTCCAGCTGCTTTCCCCACAAGAAACGAAACATAATGGCTTCCAGCAAGCGTGTCATCAATAAATAATACACAAGACGATAGAAGATTTTGTTTCAAATCTGCATATAATGTATTCTATGTGTTGAATGTTTAACGGAGTTTTCCTTTGCACATTTAAAAAAAAAACAGTATTCCCGGCTTTAAAGAGAATTGCGCCATTGCTCAGCTACTTTTTTCGTATTAAAAATGGCAGTAACATGAAGCAAAGGACTGAAGTTAAGTTACGCGGTTTTGGTGGCTGTGCTTAGTTTCTGGAAGAGAAATGTTAGCGCAATTTTACTGTGTTGTGTTTATTTTCCCCACTGTTTCAGCGCTTTGCAAATATTTAATTTTCCGTTTATTGCCTTGAGGCACGTACCGCTGATTGCTGTTAAGAACATTGTTGACTTTTCACTTACCGCATTCACGCCCCGGAAACTATTAAATTAAAAAAGAAAACTAAAAGAAAACGTTTGTTTTTGCAGAAGGTTGTTATAAAGAGCCTACATGCTAATTATGACATGTTTTTCGGTGGAGTTCAATCGTTCTTATCTGTGTCGAAACAAACGAATGCACAGCAACGATCACGTGCAAAACGGCTGGTCATCTCATTCATGTTTGGGCATAATACAGCTAGCCCCCTCTCCCCCCCCCCCCCCCCCCAAAAGAAAAAAACCCCTTGAAACAGCACACATTAGCCCAGATTTGGTGCCTTCCATCCCAATGTTGTTTCCGCGGGATTTTTTTGCACCGATCTTGTGGGGCATCATTGACGTACCAGCGATGTATCAGAACAATTCTTTGGAGACTGTAGCAGCTTCGCCTTACCCAGCAGCCTCGTCGGGCGTGCTTCTTTAACTTAATTTTAAATTCAATGTTGCTGGATCAAACTCCGTCTAACGTCTTGAATTTTTACCTGTGGTGTTCACAATGATAGATGTCTCTTTTGTTTTCTCCCGTTTAGTAATCCGTGCCAAAATCTTGTCGCAAGAATTTCTCGCAGAGGATAACAAAACTCTAGCTTTCAATCTCAGGGTCCTGAAAATCTTCAAAGGAGAGGCACAATTGAACCAGACCGATGCTATTCAGCGTCACGGTTCGAAAAAACGCAGCTTGTTTGCCAGGGCTCACACGGCGTCAGACGGTGCGCGGTGTGGCGTGACATTAGTTAGCAACACGGTCTACCTCTTGTCAGGGAGAGTATGGAAAAGAAAAATTCGGTTAAATATGTGCAACTGGAACCAGCCTTGGTCACATGTTACTCCGCGACAACGAATGGGAATCAGGAGATTCTATGGCAGTAACTGCGACTGTCAAGTCTCCCCGTGCTATGAAGAGCACTGTGAGGAATTGAAAGGATGC
>OX421450.1:35578112-35580612 GCA_949126865.1 Montipora capitata
ACAGATCCTTTAACCTTGCGGTGCCGAAACTGTGGAACAAGTTCCCAAATATATCAGCCAGGGACTGTACTTATATTGATACTTTTAAATCTCTTGTAAAGACACATATTTTCAAGACCACGTACTTGTAATAATCACTAGTTATTTTACGTATCTTATGTTTTAGAACAGCCGGGTTTTTTAATTACAGACACATATACATCTCAAACATTCTTTTGCATCAAAACTCTTGAAACGTTTCATTTGTAGTTTTAGCAATTATTTAACTTTTTTTCTTATTTTAGTGGTTGAAATACGCATTTGATAAGTCTACTGGTTGATATCTGCGCAGTGTAAATATATACCGGTATAATTGTTATTTATTATATAGATACTGATGAAATTCAAGGATTTCTCCTTTTACTAAAAAATCATATCTTCACTGCGCGCAGTGAGCATATCATTTTTATCTTTCACATGGAAACGAACACGATTAGCCAATAAAACGCGAGCTTCCTCTTCATTGTAAGATATTTTTGTACTTTAATATAATTCTTCTCTACTAAATTAACATTTTTATTGCAAAATTTTACATTAACATGATTTGTTTTCATAACTTTCATATCTTGTTTCATGTTACACAACATGCGTGTTTTAGCAGTTGGTGACCACTTTTTCATCCTTTTGAAAATAGGTAAAACAAGTTGTTTTAAATCTAGAGATT
The DNA here is from genome assembly GCA_949126865.1 of Montipora capitata. Taxonomy (NCBI): domain Eukaryota; kingdom Metazoa; phylum Cnidaria; class Anthozoa; order Scleractinia; family Acroporidae; genus Montipora; species Montipora capitata. The sequence goes on from OX421450.1 coordinate 35,578,816, forward strand.
CCATCAATATCAGTATATATAATAATAGAACATTACATGGCCGCTTGGGGATACAAATTTTATCTTCGAGTGCTGAAAGTATCTCTCACGAGTGAGCGAGGCGAACGAGTGAGAGATACTTTCAGCACGAGAAGATAAAATTCGTATCCCCAAGCGGCCATGTAATATCCTCTATATCATTATTATTTAAAATTATTCTTCGGAGAAATACTTGAATCATTTCCTTGGACCCGCTCATATATAGAGAGGATATTACACGTTAGCAATAGGAGATTACCGTCCCGTGAGATCTTCTTGCCAAGAGAACATAAAATTAATATCGTCGAGCTAACGTGTAATTTTCTTTTTAGTTATATGGAAAAATGATAAATAAACATGGTAGAGATTGAAAAGCAGGCCTTAATACAAATATTGGGTATTAATACAAACACTAAAGGCGGAAATCGTGATATCTTTGCTCAATATGACCACTCGTGTTGCCGACGAAATGTACGCCACTTGGGATAAAAGACGGGAAGTAGTAATTCTTGAGGGACATCTGTCATTATGTTATAAACAATTAAAAACTCGATAGTTGCCTGAATTCTGAGATATGAAAGGGAAAAGAATGCAGGCCTGGCACGCATCAAGTTAATGTAGATAAATACAAGGCCGGCATCGTTAAATGATTTTCGATTTGGATTAACGATTGCAAGATCGGATTGGCTAATGCAAAATAAAATTTTAAAAAAATTAAAACGCAATACGTTTTAACTGACCATCAAATAAATAATTTAATCGGGAAGTCAATATATTAAAGTTAATAGGGAATTGGCCTACTGTAAAAATAAAATAACATTAGGCAAAACTGACATCAGTTGACCCAAAAGATTTCTTGCCTTAAGATCGATGCAATATTAAAAAGCTAAAAACAAGATTTTTTGTTTTCCTTGGTTTTTAAATATGTAGGTCTACAATTAAAATTTTCGTCCGTTGAGTGCAATTGCAAACAAATGCTAAAAAAACGCAAACGCTCCGTGCTTTATAGATCTTTTACGGGTCCGGTGATGGACTGCCGGTCGACGCATTTAGCGGACTAGAAATGCCTCCAGAATACAGCAATGTCTTTATGTCTTTAAAACCTGTATTTATCGGCGCACTTCACATAATAAGGAGACCATCAGTGATAAAGTGTTAAGACTGCGCACAGTCCCTTCTGAGTTAGTCGAACCACTTGTCTCCTTCGCAGCCGCTCGGGCCGGAGTCACGCAACGCTCCCCGTCCCCACGCGAGCGCGCGGAATTCTGCGAATCCTGCAATCTGATTGGCTGTGGGAGCGGGCGGAATTTTTCTATCTTGCCCGCTAAGCCGGCCTGAATCATAGCCCTGGTTGTTTGAGCTTGTGTAATGACCTTAAAATTCCATTTTTGGCACCGAATCCGTTTACATACAGAAGCAAGTGTTTCAAAACAAATTTTTATTAGACAAGATGCGTGGAAATAGAATTCAAATAAAAATATTTCTCTTTGAAACCTTCAGTTTGTAAGTCGCTTTCTGCATTCGCTATCAAGCGCAGTGCGAGTCAACAATTAAACAAGTGATTTCAGAAAGGAAGAGTGAGAGAGAGAGAGAGAGAAAAAAATAAATAAGTTATTTACCAGCTAAGGGTCGCTCCGTATAGCGAAAAACTGTGACCTAGGTCTTCAAAAAGCTGCCCTCGGCCCTGCGGTCTCGGGCAGCATTTTCAAGACCTCGGTCACAGTTTTTCGCTATACGGACCTCCCTTGACTTTCATTTTTATCTAACCATATTGTCATA
>OX421450.1:35588112-35590612 GCA_949126865.1 Montipora capitata
AGCAAATGGCCATTGTCTCCAATCTTCATCGATCGAGGCAACATACACATTTGAATTTCTTGGTGAGCATGTACAGCTTACACAACAACCGGCCGTGGAAAACGTCGCGGACCAGGGGCAAATTTCTCGTAAGGTCCGAAAACTTTTCGAGCCCGAAAAGCCATTTGTGAGACTGCCATCCGCTTGTTTTAAGATGTTTTCAAGATAACAAGAAGCAGAATAACGATAAGAGCAAGGTGACACACGATAACACCAGCCCAATCTCGTTCCCAGAGTCTTCGTTCCCCTTGACCAGCCGGTCAACACAGCGGTCAAATGAGTGCGCATGTTCAAGCCACGCGCGTGCGATTTTGGCGCGCGTGGGAATGGGTTGCATCATTTCCATAGGAACAAGTAAGCGTCAAAATGGCGGCAGATTTAAATTTCGCGGTATTTGTTTTCAATTAGCGGGGATAAGGTGGAGACAAAACAGCTAAGGTTTTTACTTTAACCACAGCTCTTAAAGGGACGTCTCTTTCATATATCTTTTTCAACAAAAAAACTATCTCTGCAACAATAGTGAATTTTCTTGTCGAGTTTACGCGTTCGTAGCAAAACATGAAGACTTGTGTTTTTATCGTGGTAGTTGTCGTCGTGGGCCTGTCTAGGGGCAAATTTCCGGATGAAAAAACCTAATGCCTGAGCAGTAAAACTCGGGAGAAGAACGTTTGTAGACCCAGAATAATTGGACTTAGTACCGAGATGGCTCGAGTGGCGGAAGTTGACAGTGGAAATTTTGTGTGCGCGTTTTATTGGCATCAAAAAAGAACAAGTATCAATATCAGTTCGTGTTCCGTACCCACTCATTCGGAAACTTTGAGTAGTACCCCCATGCCTGAGCGACTATACAGAGATACAGGGGAAAAAAATGCCATCCTATCGTCCAGGTACAAAGTGGTGCACCAGTTGCCCACGAAATGCAGATAAAATATTCCCCTCTAAGGACACATAGAAAAGGCCAAAGAAGAGGAAAACGGTGGGTGGTACCAAATAGGTTCTTTTCTCACACAACATCTGTGTCGTTCTTGTCTTATAACAAAAGTTAAAGCTCAAATAATTCTAAGTCTCTCTCAATATATTATGGTTCTATGTAATATATCACCAATGATTTTTTTTTTTTCAGAGAAAGAGTGAGAGAGATAAGGAGGAGGCGGGGAGGGAGGGAGAGCAAACATTTACCTGCATTTAAATACTAATTTCATTCACCAAAGCAGTAGATACTCTGCATACACTCTGACGGGAGTCGATGGATGTCCCAACCAGAAAAATCACACAGAATTGCAACGACAGAGAGAAGTTGTACTCTTTCACACACATACTTACTTTACGTACAGTATTTTAATTTAATAGTACAACATGAACAGGTATAAACTGGATATTTGGTACTGAAGACCATTTTATTACACTAGCACACATTAGTACATGCAGTTTTTAAAAGGAGCTTAGTGCTTTCCTAGATATCCATGGAACCTTAAGATCTGGTTTGAACTATGCCCCTGTGTGTGTACAACAGACCGCTATACAAAAAAATCCAAGCAAACTGTAAACAAATGATGCAAATGAAAGTCAAAGAAGCAATTCAGATATGTAATCGCTCATAAACAAGTAGACGCAATACCATTTGTCTCTTCTAATCATTGAATATTCCCATGTATTTTTCTCTAACTTTAGCAAAAGTACTGATTATCAGTCTACTGGATGACTTTTATAACATTTACATGTATACCATAAGAACAACAATAGATCTTAAACTCTCATAAGCCACACAAATGGCTACAAGTCATCTGGACATTTTGTATGCACACCACATGCCATTCCACTACCTGACGACAAAGCAAAAGCACACAGCCTAGTAACTGTGATAATCAAGGGAAGACAGCAGGCATGCAAGGGAGGAATTGTGCGAGCTAATACAGACAAGATTCCAAAGACTGGAATGTCACAAATTAAAACCAGCAACATGGAACAACTTCCTTGATGAGCATCAAATCCACACTCTGAAACCAAAAGACACGAGAAAGCAGTTAATTTAGTTTAAGTGCATCATCCCAAGCAGTTAATATGTTCTTGAAGTGTGCCATGTTGTTAGTGACTAGTGAAATACTCCTCAATCAATTCAACTATTTCCATTTTTTCCTGACAATATCCAACCTTTCCACAGAGGGTTTTTTGATTTGAACTCATCCATCTGTCTTGGAATGATAGCTTGGCCTGAAACTATTTTTTTTAACAGATTATGGCTTTTTTAGACCTCCTGCCACATTAGCCCTCACATTGAGCCCACCTGGGGTGAGTAGGGATTTTGTCTGGAATGAAACAAGGTCAATTTCCTTCAGTCAGGGTTTGAGATTTCAGAAGACCTAATTTATAAATTAATCCTTGGACTAGACAGTACACCATTTCTTCTGTTTGCCTTCTTAATTTCCGCTTTACATGTATATATATTAATAGGCTGAGTTTG
>OX421450.1:35595612-35610612 GCA_949126865.1 Montipora capitata
GTCCCTTGTTGCTTGTCTGAATTTTAAGAGGTCTTGTGTCGGTGTGTTTTGTCATTGTTTCATGTTGCTGTAACCGTTGCTGTTGGAAATTTAAAGAAAGGATGTTGTTTGTCGCAATTTCACTTTAAGTGCTGTCACATCTTTTGAGTCCATTTCACTTGTCAGAATTTACCCTGGCAGAGCCTCATACCTCCAGCATGACCTTGTGAAGTGGATTATGATCTTAACAGCTCTGTAGCAGTGCTTACTATTGGTAACCACATATTGTGCGACCAGAATTTGTTGACTGTTTCATCAGTTTTGGATTATGGTCAGACATCATATTGATAAGCAAATGTGGAATTTATTAAGTTTTGTCACCATTGCGTTAATTTATTTTTATAAGTCATAAAGAACATAGACAGCTTGTTGTTGAGTTAAGGACAGTGCCTACTAATTCAAAGATCTTTTTGCCCCGGTTTATGATTATGAAGGAAATGTAGATCTTAACAAGTGTTATTGAAATCCAAACAGAAAATTAGGGGTAACCACACATTTTTCAAAGATAATTCATGAATAATATTTGTAAAAAGCTTTAAAATACAAAGCAATGTATGGTGTTCTTTTTCAAATTGAAGCTTTAATAATTATCTCTGAAAATGCATATTTACCCCAATTTTCTTTTTGGATACCAAGAGTACTTACTGAGATCTACTTTGTTTGGATAGTTTTAAACCATGCAAAAATATCCTTGTATTAATAAGAGCCACCTATGAGACATCCCAATATCTCGAGGTGCGCAGAACGTATGCGCAATAACAGTACAGTACCCTTAATGCAATATTCCTAAAGATTGAACATGTCAGTCTGTAAGGTGAATTTGTAATACCACGTCTGATCAAAACAGTGATTTGAAGGACATCCTGCTAACCAAGAAAACATATTTTAAAATGTCACATTTTATTACTATTTTTGCACGTTTCTGAAGTTTACATGTTGTTGACTGTCACGAAATGACCTTGTTCCAGGTAAAACAAAGTGTTGGTAGCAAAGATGATAGAAAACAGAGAAGTTCGTCAGCATCCAGAGAGAGTTGTCAGTTGCAGACATCAGACAGTGGTAAGTCAGAGTTTCTTGAAAGTTGCTGTTGCAAAAGGCATCACCTGGTTGATTTCCTGGATCTTTTCCTGGGATTACAATAGCCAGCAGATTTGTGTAGTGATCTCTATGTGGCTTTGTAAATGTGAACTTGCGAATACAGGGGTTTCAAGGAAATTTAAACTTGGTAGCTGGTTTGATTGGTATATAACAGTAACCAACTTTTATCATTGTCAAAATGAATTTTAATCTTAGCTTTGAATCGTCGGCTGTTGGTACATTATTGAAACTGCCGCTTATATTATGGTTCAATAATTTTATATTTGGTTCTTTAAAGAAAACGACAAAACTTTTAAGTTTATAAGACATGTTTTGACAGAAACTTCTGTCATCTTCAGTTGATGAATGTACAAAGTGTTAGAAGTTGAATTTATAAGTAGGAAAAAGTGCTGCTTATGCCTAGTAACAACGAAATGTACAAACTAGTTCAATTTTGAACTTTCATATGTTTAAGATTATGATAATGAATGTTAGACAAAATTGAGCCGGTCTAAAAATTTTACACCAAAAAAAAAGATTGAACTACAACACATATAACTGGCCCAGTACCCAAAATTAATAATAATTTTATTTTCTAGATGAAAATGAAGAACTTGACTTTGCTTGGAGCACTGCTACAAAAAACATGACACCTAGAGAACTTAACAGATGGCGCCAAAGTCTTTTCTCTGTTTATGTTGGTCATTTGCCGTGGAATTTTACTAAGGTATTTTTTTCATATGGCTGATCTAACATTTCATTGACTTATTGTGGCTACCATGGAAGTTGTAATGTTGATTTATTCCTTGGCTTAAAATTTCTTTTAATGAAAACCAGTTTCTATAGTTCACTTGCCCTTAATTTTCTTTTGGAAAGTAATAATGAAATTCAACCCAGTGGAAAACAAAATACTTGTACTAAGAATAACATTGAATTTGAGCCCAACACAATTATTGCTGTGAGAATGTCTCAAGCTTTTGGTTCATCATCTCCATGGGAGAAGACTGGAAGACCTAACTAGATGCTATATTTCATCCATTATTTACCCATTGACTCCTTAACGAGTAAAATCGTCGGGTCTAACTCCCAGGGGGCAAGAGTTTAAGTACCCGGAATTTTGGTCCAGCAGGAGTTCGAACCTAGTACCATCAACCCGCCAAGCAGTTTACTTAATTTTAGTAGTTGCTAATTGTGTAATTTTTGTAAATTGTGTAAGTAGATGTACCAGTGTTGTAAGTAGTGTGAATCATAATAAAAAAGCTATGCGTCGAAAAAAAAAAAAAAAAAAAAGCAGTTTACTTAATGAAAATGATTTAAAAGAGCATAATAATCTCTCTTTCCCAGCAAGAACTTATGCAGGTGTTTGGTCGAGTTGGTAATATACAAGATGTCCATGTGAATCCAGGAAAACAAAGTGGTCACACCTATGGGTCAGTATTGGTGTTGATCACTTGCTTGAGAAAGTTACCAGTATTTGTAATAACAGGGATGAGGGGTGCATAGGATTCTATTAAATTTTGCAAAATCTGAAGTCTTGTCTCACTTTTCGTAAAGTAATCATTTATTTGATAATTTATTTTTCCTTAGTTGCATCTTGCATTTCATTGCCTAATATATAAAATTACAGTATATTTTATAAATTTTATTTATTTGATTGTATTTATCAGCAAAGTTTGCCCTAAGAGAAGCACTCATCAAGAGGGCTCACTTCATTTTAATATTAGGGAGCTTAAGCATGTGCGTTTTTGAGACGCAGACGGCAACCGGAAGTGAGTTGTTCTCTCTTTCAACTTGTCTTCACACAACCACATTTATATCGCTAAGTATCTTTTCACTGTTAGAGACCTTAAGTTTAAAAATCTGGGAGAGACCGCTATCCTGGCGAGCGAAATATTCACTTCCGGTTGCTGTCCGCGTCTCAAAAATGTGCATGCTTAAGCTCCCTATTAAGTTAGTGATGGCCCAGTAATAAATGCATGAAATTCTGTGCTGTGGTTTTTAGTAAAATTTACTCATTTGTTCCTGGTCAAATATTTTTGAAAGCAAGATTTTGTAAGTTACCAAAAGTGCAGTATTTTGCTGCTCATATTGTTACTGTGCAATAAGAAAGCTTGGTAGCTCCTCTTTGAAAAGACTTAAGGTCGATTTCAGGTAGGTCCCAATTTATCTAAAGGATGCCATTTTGGCATTTTAAGCTTGAATTAATATTTTATATGTAAGCTCCCAGTGATGAGCTCACTTTGCTCTTCGGGCAAGGATGTAATGTGAATATGTTTAAATAAAAAGATAATTAAAAAAAATTAAACAAAGATTCCCCTATTGTCAGGACAAGGACTGAAAAAAGACAAGTCAACCATTTTCTTCTTCAGGAGTCTTCTCCTAGCTTGATTCTAAAACTTGTTTTTCCCTCCAGCTTAAGTGTATGCTGTTAATACTTCATGCCCACATTTAGTCTGTCCTTTGGTCATTTTCGCTAGTCGCATAATGCCATCTGTTGCCTTTGTGGTCATGCATGTTACTAATCTAAATCACAAGGCAACATTACAGACATACTTTAAATAGGAGTACAACTTTCAAAGTTCATGATTTATTATTGCTTCAATGTTGCTATTTACCTTATCAAATACAAAAGTTTGCAAAGGCATAAAATATTTGAAACTGAAATTCAATGAAATGTTTAATATTAAGATAGACAACAAAAAGCCAATAATAATATCAACTATTTCAGACTCATAGTTTATACCTTTCTTGACTGTCCTTTGTCAAAAATACTCTTCAATTAATTAAATTTATACCAGTTCACATCATCAGTAAGCGGACAGCTCATCAGAAAACCACTTTCTCTTGAATATTCTACCATTTGTGAAGTAAAATGTAAAATGTATCGGCAGACCAGTTTCATAAGAAAACTGTAGTCTGCATGATTTTACGTCAAAGATAAACCACAAGAAAAGTCACAGTTCCTTAACCAGATCCCTCAATAAAATTCCAGTAGGAACATTTTCTAGAATTTACCTCGGATATTCCAAAATGAGAATGTCTATTATCCTCCTAAGTTGAAAATTATTGGATATAAATTAATGTTTTGAGACAACATTGGTGGTTTTGTTTGTTTTGCACGTTTTGCACAAAATAATGCTGAGCTCGTTTGCGGTATACATGCATACATTTGGTTGTAATATTCTGTTTGAAGAGAGTGTTTTAAAAAATAAAATGCTGGAGAGCATTCTTCATAAGACTATGACAAATAGGCATAATCATTTTGAACCAAATTAACATTAGAATAGGCAAAGAAAATATTGACAAACAGCTGCATAGAATACTTTTCTAATTCCCACATTCCACAAATGTATGATATGGACTGTTTCTGTGCTGGTGTTGAGATGGAAAATTTTATGAAAATTTACAATGGTTTCAAACGGCTCAAAAGTCTTATTTACTTTTCCCTTTCGAATTAACACACCTCATTTGCACTAACATTAAGTTCTTCAAAAAAATCTTTTTTCTGCACTAAAACAAGAACAGGACATTCTCATGCTGGTAAAGCAAATTTCCATTTGATAGAACTATTTGTCTTTGACATACAGTATGAATCAAGACCCTGTTCAGATTTGGTGCCTTGCCAGTTCTCTATTTTCCAAAGCTCCATAATACACTTTCTTTGCCCCCAAATTTTGCAGGAAGTGTTGTTTTCAAATGCTCTTGGAGACACTCTATATTCCCAAGAGCATTTGAAAACAATAGTTTATGCAAAATTTGGAGGGCAAACAAATGTTCACAAAGTGTATTATGGGGCATTCGAAAATAGAGAGTAAAACAGATTTTGTTCAGACAGCTACAGCTATACAGTAGTAAGCCCAAAATAGGTGTTAAGTACATTCAATTTAATATTTCTGTATTTTTGTTTACTTTTCCAAAAATTGTGTCCCCCTTTTTCGGTAGCTCCTTTGTACTGGGGGGAAGGACTAGGGAACTAACAAAAAACTTGTATAGTTCACACTGAGGCGACATGTAGCAGGAACAAAATCACAACATGTGCACACACATGAAAATGTTGCAGGTACATGTCCCAAGGATATGTTGCAGCGACATGTCCCCTCATGTAGGCTGATACTTTTATGATAATTGTGCAACACCAATTTTGGGGTGATTTTTGTCCCTGTGACATGTCTCATGAAGTTCAATCTGTCACAGGTACAAAATCACCACAAAATTGGTGTTGCACAATTATAAAAGTATCAGCTCACATGAGGGGACATGTCACTGCAACATATCCTTGGGACATGTACCCGCAACATTTTCATGTGTGTGCACATGTTGTGATTTTGTCCCTGCTACCATGTTCCCACTACGCAACCCTAATGCATGTCGCCTCAGTGTGCACTACACACCTTTTGAGAAGGTCACATGACCAAATAGAACTAAAGAATTTGTTATCCTCTGAAAAGAAGGCAAAATCATGCTTATGTCACTGGGTGCAGTTCAGTCAAAGTTCACTTAAAACCTTACAATTTCCAATGAGACCTTATACAACACCAAATGCACCCCTCTGAAACTTATCATGTGACCGACAACAAATTAAACTACTCTAACGATTTAACCTGCGATTAAAAATTATTGGCAGTTCCAAGCTAAAACATTGCTGTTTTGTTGAGTCCCCCCTTTGCCATTCGCTTCGGTCGCCGTAAATATTCATCGATAGCTCTGATGCAGTGTTTCCAAGTGTTAATTTTGTCGTCGGACGTGATGCCGTAAACTTCGTACACGGTCTCCTTCACAAAACGCAGTCGGTCTGGATCCACGGGTTCTTTTCCTCGCGTTCCCGTGCAATTTCTGTTCTCCAATTCAGAATGGTCGAAAATATGCCTCAGTAACTGCACGGCAAAATTTCCGATTGAACAGCTCTTGCACTTAATTTGGTTGAGGTCTTCTTGAGATATGTACTTGGAAAGAGCTTTACGCACGGCTGGTGGTGCGGGAACAACGTCGGTTTCGTTGTCAGAACCAGGTGATGAATCACCGCTTGAAGCGACCGCTTTCCCCTTCAAGGCAGCCAACGATGGCGTGCTCGAATTTAACGGAGCTTGAGGCCGTGTTGGAGTGTTAATTGGGGTTGTGTTTTCCTCGCGCGGAACTGAACAAGGCTGATCAGCTGGAAGTTGTGCGGCAGCGGAGGGTGGCTGCTCGCCTCGCGAGTTTTCATTGCTATTTATCATGGAAATAATTGGAGTGACGGTCACAGGCGCAGGAACAGTGGTCTGGTTTGGAAGAGAACCTTGTAGTACTGGAAAAAACGAAAATAGTTGCTCCATGCCTCGCATGATCTTGTTCTGGTTCTGAAGTATTGTCGCTTGGTTCACCATGATGGCGCGTTGATTTTCCAATATGGCGGAAAAACGATCTGGATTCATCGATTCATTGGGATCCATAGCCATGTTTGTTTTTGCCGGTGCTTGCTGAGTATCTTATTTCTTATATTGTCTTCCTTTCAAATGCGAAAAGGTGTTACGTTTGCCACTCAAAGAATTAGTTTTGAAGTTGTTTCCTTCAGCGAAGCGCGAGTAAAATGGCTTCCACGAAAGCGAACCGCGAGTAGACCCGCGTGACTCGCTGTTGATGAACTCACGTGGTACGCGCGCAAACGAGGCGTTACGAGGGTGTGATCGGCTTTGTCACATGAGTAGACATGATAGAATGAAACGTAAATAAGGGAGTTGTTGCTGTGTTTTTATCAATAAAAGTATTCTTCTTGGTTCCTTTTGGCAGATAGAATTGATTTTCAAACATAAAATTGTAATAAAATTTGGGGAAAAAAGGTATTTCTGATTTTTTGATAAGATAAAAAATTATATATTTTATTGACATAATTATTTTTATCAGTATAGTTTGGAGATGCATTAAAATGATTGTGATGCAATTACAGAAAATTAGTGACCCTTCTATTGACTGGACTTGTCATTATAGGGAGTTTAGGATGCTTGTGCTAATGACAACATGACTTTTCCGGGGGTGGGGGGGGGGGTAGGGAGTGAGGGTGAGGGGTATGGGGTGAAGGGTTCAAAGGCTAAAACAACCCAAACTTTTATAAGGGCCGATTTACATGGTATGACTTTGTCGCATGTGACAACGGCGTACGACTGAGGCCCACGACATGATTTACGATTTGTTGTGTACGTCAGAAAAAATGCCGTAGCATTTTAAAACATGTTTTAAAATGCTGCGACAATCGTAAGTCATGTCGTAGGCCTGTCGTGAGCTTGTCGCATGCGACAAAATCATATCGTGTAAATCAGCCCTAAAAATGTTAACCTTAGGCCTAAACATTATCTAAAGCATATTGTTTAGATCTAAGGTTAGCATTTTTGTATTTAGGTTTGGAATTATGTGTCAGCTATGGTACCTCTCACCCCTACCCCACCTCCTACCCCTCACCTCCTACCCCCACCCCCGGAATAGTCAAGCTGTGCCAATTATGGCTAAACTTCAATACTGATTTAATATTTAATATATTTGAGCATGCCCTGGTCAAATTTGCACACTGCCCTTGAAAGAAATTTAAACTTGCATGCAATGTAAAGATCCAATAATATTGATTAAATATTACAAGCTGCAAGTCACTTCCCAAAGTAAAGCATCTGAAAGTTGGGTGAGGTCTAACTAGTGTTGCTTTTTTGTTTTGTATCATAAATGTCAAACTGGGAAGATCTGATACCACCATTTTTATGCAAAAGGCCACAAATAAAGCTTATTGACAGAAATAACACCCTAAGATAAAAAATAATTTTCAGAATTTTACAATAAATAGGGAAATTTTATGAAAATCTGTTCAGTGATAGAGATGTGGATGTCAAATTGGGAGATTCCAAATTAAAATTTGGTTTGAGTCTTTGCATGTATCCCTAATCCTCCATTTATTGCATTAAAGAGAGCTTCAACGTTATTTTAATCTTTATAGACTTAGGAAATCACATGTTATACCATTACAAAGCCTGACTTGCCATGAATGAAAGCATTTATACATTTTTGGTTCTAACCTACAATCTTGGACAAAATAAATGGGAAATTTGAAACCCCCCTCCCCCCCAAATCAAGGATGAGAAAATGGCGCATTTTGGCTTTTGCGCGGCTTTATCCTTGCTTTGGGGGGGATGGGGGTTTGCTGTTCCATTTTATTCTGTCCGAGATTGTAGTTCCAAAGCAATAGAGGTCTTATTAGAATGCCCCTGCGGAACTCAGAATAGTATTTTTTCTTTATTGACCGAGAAAAATCTCTTTAGATGTGGCAAACATTTTTCTGTTTTACTTTAAAAACTTTGAATCACTTTTAATTCATTGTAAAACTTCAAAAAAAGTAGAAATTTATGGTGTCATTTGTCCAACAGTGAAGAAGATGTTACAAAATGTTTTGCAGAGCAAAAATTCTTTCAAAACTGAAATGCAAAGCAACATGTAACATATTGCTTCAGGGATCCATGCGTCTTTCTACAATTTGCATCAAAATGAGTTGCCACAGTGTGTCTGCATGTACAGGTCAACATAGCTGTGTTGCTCAACTGTGGGTCTGTTAATTTTATCAACTTTAACCCACTGACACCTCAAATACCCTAGGATTCCCCCAGTTGACAAGTAAAATCGTCTGGCGTTAAACAGAGTAAATTCTGTTAAGTTTGTGCACTCCCATGAGTCAATGTGTTTCAAACAGTTAACTGAAAATAATTATACCCAACAAGATATCATCATGATCCTCCCACCAAACTGGACAATTAATTTTAGGCAATAGGCCACTTCAGTTTCTCTTGGGACTTACAATGGTCCCAAGAGAAAACAAAAACAATGGTTATGCAAAATTTGGGGGGGACAAACAAAGAGTATTATGGTATTTTCCGAAATGGCCTATTGTCTCTCTCAGACATCTGACATCTGAGATGCCGGTGCAGTGCTCTTCCAACTGAGCCAGTTAAGTGCAAGGATGTACATTTCGTCTATAACCCGAACTTCAAATATATACATTTATTATATAAACACCAGTGAAATACCAAGTGAGCTTTCGCTGGGAAACATGTTATCTTCACATGTGAAAAGATCACTGTTGCTATGGTTACATATAAAAATCGATGCCTTTCGCGAATAATTTTAATTAGTATTTCTTTGGTGTTTATGTAATAAATAGAATATTACATGGCTGCTTGGAGATACGAGATTTCTCTTCTCGTTTTGAAAAATATTTCACCTGTTCACCACGGTCACTTGTGAAATAATTATTTTTTAACACTCTAAGAGCAATTTTGTATCTCCACGCAGCCATGTAATATACTCTATTTCTTTCATTCATTGAAAATATATTGAGTCTTTTTTTAATGGAGATTATAGGGACATTTTTTCCCCTCACTTACTGCCAAGTTCCCTACATACATTAAGCTGATACTGCCACAATTTAAGATTACTAGGTAGGCCGATAACTCAATCGTTTCTTCTATTAGATGTAGAGATAATTTAACTTCACTTCTTGGTAAATTCTCTGTTTTGATACTGTAGGTTCGTAAGGTATTGCACGCTGGATGAATGCAATGAAGCAATTTCAGTGTTGCATGGACATGTTCTTGGAAACAAGAACATTATAGTGGAATATTCCAGTGACACTAAAGATAGATTGGGAGGCAAGTCAAAGGATATGCCTGTGGACAGTAAGTTGTTTAAAGAGTGTACAGTTTTACCAATTTTCTTGGTTATGTGATAAAACTGATAAAACCTCCCAGCTGCTTTGGTGGTTCATTTGGTGGAGCAATATGTGCTGCACAATTGCAGTCATAGGACTGTCCTGCTGGGAGGGCTTATCCAGGATCGTACAGTGGTGACAGCGCTCGCCTCCTACCAATGTGGACTGGGTTCGATACCCAGACTCTGCGTCATATGTGGGTTGAGTTTGTTGGTTCTCTACTCTGCTGCGAGAGGTTTTTCTCCAGGTAATCCAGTTCCCCCTCTCCTCAAAAACCAAATGAATGTGTGATGTCGTATTTGTTGATTTGATTTCTGTACAGTGCCTCAGTGCTAAAAACACTTGACACTTAATGAAGTTCATCATCATCATCATCATCATCATCGGGTTCATATCTCATTCAGGTCTGGGTTTTTTGAGGCCTGCTTATAACTGTTTAAGTTGTTCATCTAACTGCCATGATCTTTCTTTAAACTTTCAATTCACATGCATTGTGCAGTGAGTGAGTGTTAAATAATGTGAAATTTCACTTGTTCTAAGAATCATAAAGTATTTGGTTGTTCTGTAATGTTTAAAAAATGAGCATCAGTGTTTTTAGACCCAATAAAACAAGCCCCTGCTGCAAGTTTTTTTTGGAAAACATATTCCACAAAAAGCATACAAGAAAAACAAGCCGAGCCTCATTACTCTTCTTAATATGTAAAGAATTCTAATGAGGAGTGTTTTATTGGGTTATTAAAAAGCTTATGTACGTGACATTTTATCGATATTTTGACAGGCTGTTAGGCTCATGAATTATTAATAAGTTTTGAACTTTGTTTAGCGATTTATTGCCCTGAAAAAAGAAACAATATTGTCAAAATGAATTAAGAGACATTACAGAGCACAGATGCAAAAAAAATTTAAAATAAACTGGAAAGCTCACGAGTGACTAGTCTTCTAAGACTAAAAGCTTCAAGTTGATTGTACATGGACCTATGTAGTTGGGTTGGGGTTAGTGTTAAGAAACATAAGGAACTAGTCAAAAAGTAAATTACAATCCAGTCAAATTGTTTTTACAGGAAAAGACAGTCTGTTAAAAAAAGATTTTCCCAGAGTGGAACCGTACCACCGCATGTCTGATGCAGAAGCTCAAGAGAAAATGATCCTATGGAAATTGCGTAGTTCTGTAGCAAGGCAGATATCTTCTGCGAGAGGATCTGCGAAGTCTGCTGATACAGTTGAACAAGGTATGTCTACAATATACCGGTACTACGACCACAATGGTTTTAGCTAGGTTGTAAGAATAAAAGGGCAGAAAATTTGCACATTTATATGCGTTTAAAGACAAAATATAGGCTGTTTTTAGATGGCTCTTTTGTTGCCATGGTAACCTGCAATGTTACATTAATGAGTGCATCTTGTTAAGCATTTATTGGTGTTTCATATGGCATCATAACATTACCATTAAGTAAAAAAGTTTGGTAGATTCAATTCTTCCAAATGGTACAGTTTGTTGAAAGCATTGAAAGTGGTTTGAGCCTCCTTAAAGGGGTTACCGTAAGTCATGTTATTTTATGATTTTTGGGGGAAACCTTTAGTTTTTTTATGAGCTTAAAACTCGAAAATGGTAATGTGGAATTCCTTTACTGATAAATTATCATTACGTCACAAACAAGATTATTCTGAGAAAAACAGCCATAAACTTGAAAAACGTTGGGCAGCCTTTTTTCAAGATTACCAAAATCAATCTGTTTCAATCTGTGTCCATTTGTGTGCATCCATGCTTCTCTTTGTTTTATGTTGTTCAACGGTTTTAAGTGGTTATTGCAATGTTTCACTCTACTTTTTGGGCATTTTGGGTGTCATGAAATTACATCATTTTGCGTGACAATTTTAGCTCCTTTACCTTTAGTGGACACTATTGACTCAATTTATACGTAATCGGTTATGTAAATGCTAACGCGAAAATGAAATTGGACAACAACAAAAATTGTGAATAAATAAATAAATAAATAAATGAATAAATAAATAAATAAAAGGGGTAATCCGGCCTCACAGGCTTTGAGTCAAAACCCACTTTATATAATATAGCACTGTTTGGGGACTCCAATGCCATTCATCAAAAACGTGAAAAGGAGATTACAGAAAAGCTTTTAACAACCAAATACAATAAAGAAATCATGCAAGTAAAAGAAGATTTGTTACCTTCGTCACGAAGGTTTTCCAAATTGAATGGTCTCCCATCCAGGCACCAAACCTATCCAATAGGGCTTACTTAAATGAAAATATGAAACTGTTCGTAATCGGAACACAAGAACGACAACAATGAGACTCACTTAACATTTCCAGCATCTATCACCTTAGCTCAGAGAAGCAATCGCTCCAACCACCCTCATAAGTTCAGATCGACATATCTCTTTTCCCTCTGCTGTTGTCATCTCCCTCTGGAGTGGTTTTTCCATGGCTGCTCTTAATGTTGTTACTGCCTTCCAAGTGAATGCTTTGCCTGCAACCATAAGACAATATTGCATTGCAATGTAAATATTTATATGTTGTAAATAATTTAATTTTAATAAGGCATTTATTTATTTATTTTTGTCCCTGTTCTATTTCGTTGCTGGCTGTTTTAGTATCCTGTACAGTCTCTCGACTTCCAGGATTATTAAATGTGTATGTAAACTATGTGTGGTCACGTTGGCATACATGGAGGGGTGGACGTACGGTTGTACAGTTGTACAGGTGACAAAACCCAATTTTCTCACACAGATGGGTTGCCATATTTTCTTATTACAATCTCGTCCCTAGAGTTCGCTTTTCGCTTGGTCAGCACCAAGAACGCAGACTCTGGCCACTTTCAATTTATGCACAGTCGTAGTGAAGCTCCATTATTGTAACCGTTGACAACCACTGTTGTTTCAAATTTCTGAGCGTGCGTACATATGGCCGGAAGTCCGTGATTTGCGGACTTTCCCCCCCCCCCCCCTCCCTGCCAGGGATGACATTGATTTTCTTACCAATGGTACTCCGTGTACGCACCTTGGGCGCAC
Organism: Montipora capitata; assembly: GCA_949126865.1. Classification (NCBI taxonomy): domain Eukaryota; kingdom Metazoa; phylum Cnidaria; class Anthozoa; order Scleractinia; family Acroporidae; genus Montipora; species Montipora capitata. Next base: position 35,608,474 of record OX421450.1, read on the forward strand.
AGAGCTCCGCTAACAATTTAGTAAATTTGAATGAATGCTGAATGGTTGGATACTGGAAAACTTCATTTCCTTCTTCTTTGGAATCCACCAAAACCGTCTAGTAAACCGTTAATTAGTCCTTAGTTCCACAGGAGCTCATCTTTTTGTGCATTAGGAAGAAATTAAGAAAGATCATACAGGTCTCCACCTGTCATGCTACAACACAAGCAAGCAATTGGTTGCATATATGTCAATTCTCCTGAATTATCCAGGAGTGATCTGGTTACTGAACAAATCCCTGCTGTAAGCTAATAATTTAGTCCTAAATTTTCCCAGAATCCACAAATTTCTGGCTTCCAGCTGTGCCAACTTGTGAGTGCATTTATGCAGGATTTCATGGCAGTAGATTTTTCTTGCATTTAGTTACAGAAGTAGCTGTTTTGTTGCAAGGTCCTTGGATTTAGGAAGATTATAAATGTTATTGTTGAAAAGATGAAAATCATACCTCCCTTAGTCCACTTTTTCAGGTGTACGGTGCAGTTCAATATTGGGGTGAGCTCAGTCAATTTTTTTGTTGAAGTGGGGAGGGGTGGAGTTAATTTAGGGGGTATGAAGTTACTTGGGGTGATGGGTAGATAACATGGAGGGTTGATACAAAGATGTAAAAGAGTTGACATCTCTGTGGTTGGTCCTAAGTTACTTGCACTGCTGCAGTCGCTTTATTAATAATAATTGTTGTTGTTATTATTATTATTATTATTATTATTATTATTATTATTATTAGTACTGTGAAAGCAATGTACTCCCTTGCAACAAGCAGGGTCAGAATCGACAACTCATACAGTGACAGCTTCGAAGTCCAAGTCGGAGTCCATCAAGGCTCGGTGTTGAGCCCCCTCTTGTTCATCATTGTTCTGGAAGCTCTGTCCCAAGAGTTTCGCACAGGATGTCCTTGGGAACTGTTGTATGCTGACGACCTTGTACTTGCTGCAGACTCCCTGGAAGGTCTACAACGAAAGCTGAGTGTTTGGAAAGCTGGAATGGAGTAGAAAGGTCTTCGTGTAAACATGAAGAAGACAAAGGTTATGATCTCTGGACCGAACCTAGGTACACTAAAAGACTCTGGTGAACACCCTTGTGGTGTATGTAGGAAAGGAGTTGGCGTAAACTCCATTTTCTGCCCTGGCTGCGCACACTGGATCCACAAGAAGTGCAGCGGTATCCGTGGCAGGTTAACCCCAGATCCTTCTTTCATGTGTAACCGGTGTCTGGGCACAGCCCGTCCTATCGATGGAAGGCCATTTGACACAGTCACTGTTAATGAGCAACATCTCGATGTTGTGGACTGTTTTTGTTATCTTGGTGACACCATTGCTGCAAGCGGTGGCTGTGAAGCTACCACTGTAACGAGAGTCAGAGCCGCTTGGGGGAAGTTCAGAGAGCTTCTTCCTCTATTCTGTTCAAAGAGTTTATCCTTACACACGCGGGGTAAAGTGTATAACACCTGTGTCAGGGGCGCCTTGCTATATGCATCTGAGTGCTGGCCCCTGAGGCAAAACGATCTGGCACGGCTACTTAGGAATGAAAGAGCTATGCTCCGCTGGATATGTGCCATAAAACCTACTAATAACATCAGTACACAGGACCTCCGCCTGAGGTTGAACATAGAAGATCTTGGTGCTGTCCTCAGGCGGAAGCGTCTTAGATGGTTTGGCCATGTCCAGCGGAGTGGAGAATGGATTGGGAGAATAGGTGGCATGAGGGTAGACGGTCGTAGGCCCCATAGACGGCCACGGAAGACATGGTGGGAAGTCTTATCTGAGGACCTTAGGGAGTCCCGACTGATGCTTTAGGATGCGACAGACAGGAAGCGATGGAAGCAAATGACCATGCGCCGTCAGACCCGCGATGCAGTGGATAACTGACGTAAAAAGGATAGTGGGTGAGTGAGTGAGTGATTATTATTGTAATAAAAAAAGTAAAACTTTGTACCAAATATAGAATACTCAGAACAATAAACCATTACTCATTTCCCTGCAAAAACCCTTAATTTAAAATTTAAAATCTCCAAGCGATAATTTCACTTAATAACATATCACCTCTGGAAAATAAAATAAAATAATAATCATGATCATCATTATCATCATCATCATCATATAA
>OX421450.1:35613112-35618112 GCA_949126865.1 Montipora capitata
GCGCGTCTGACAGCACATAACCAATCAAAATTCGTGTGATGTCACAGCCGTGTTTCCATACTCTCGTCCAAACACAGCTGTTGACAAATGAGAGTGTGCGTACTATCCTAATTATTTTATAAACTTTCATATCCACTGCAGGTCTTTTGTTTGTGTTGTTGTTGTTTTTGGTCCCTCCAATCTCTCAAATCAGAACACTCACCTTATAAACTTTTCAAACGTTTTCAATTTTTGCCATTTTTTCCCTGTTGTACTGGTACAAGAGTCAAATTTAAGAAAGTGACGTCTACAGGACTACAGGAAGCTAAGAGATTATTTTGGCTTCTTTGCTTTAATTTTTATATCCGGGAGATTGAGTTTCACCTCTTTGTTTTTAGACCAAAGGGCTTTTTTGTGCTTGCGTAACATTTCAACAAAAACAGGTTATTTGTTTTTAGACAATGGCAAAGAAACAATTATGGATAAGATACAGGAAATTGCTGAAAAAGTCGCCGGTCTTGCACCTGGAACATGTGCTGATACCTCGGGTTCAGAGGCCTCAGAGTACTCATCTTGGATTCTTAAAGAGAGTCAAAGGTACGTTAATAATTTTTAATTATATAAACACCAGTGAAATACAATGTGAGCTTTCGCGCGAAAACATAATATCTTCACGCGTGAAAATTACATGTTACCTTCACACGTGAAAAGATCACCGTTACTATGGTTACACAATCGCGCTGTTGTTCTATGTCAGGTCTACAAAAAGTATACTGACCTCTTCCTAACCGAGTTTGAGGTCCGTACTGTAACTTACGGACCGATTTTTTTCGCGTTGATTTATGGCCCAAGCGCGAAGCCGTACTGTAGAATTCGACCCGCAAAATTGACCACGCGCGTACAAAGTTAGAGATATAATAATACAGTGAAATGGCTTCGTATTTCATTGGTGTATATATAATAAACAGAATATTACATGATCGCATGGAGGTATGGAATTTCTCTTCTGTGACTTAGAAAATGCTACATTTTAAAAAAGGTGAGATGGGTATGAGACGATAGATAATGCACCATATGTGTATTGCGGAGTTTGTTTAGTATCTCTTATTCATGAAGCCTAAGAACGTGCTTCTCCTCTCCATAGTTCACGGTCGTATTATAACAACTTTGTGAATTATTCACAAAGTTGATTTTCTCCATAAAGTAAACTCTTCATTATTGCAATCTCATAGAATATCTGTATTGGAACAGAAAGATTTGTGAAGAGTCGGTTATGTAAGCGCCACGGTTGGCAGCACTTGAACCATTCTGTCTATCCGCTGCAGTGTACCATCCACCTAACTCTAACTCTCAAATGTCATCTGACTTAACTGAGTTTTTGATTAACTGTGGGGAAACTATATCGGATTCTGATCCTGATTCCAAATTAATTTATGCATGAAGCAACTGGTTAAGACACCAACCAGACGCGATAATGTCCTTGACGTGTTCGTGACAAACGCTCGACACTTGCGGCCTAAAGTTTCAGTTCATGAGTGTCTTGTGAGATCTGATCATGCAGCAGTTGTCGTCAATCCACGTATTACCTCTAAAGCTGTCAGAAAGAATGTAGTATTTCGTGATATCCGTGACCAGCACAAAATTGCAATGTCCCGTGCACTTGAGAATCACAGCTGGGAAGAAATTGTATCAAGTGAAGATCCTATCAAAAAAGCGCAACTTCTGGAAGACTCACTAACGAGCCTCTTTAGTACTTATTTCCCCATTAAAAAAGTCAGAATGTCTAGCCCTGACCCTCCGTATATGTCTTCTCTTGTCAAGTGTCTCCTTAATATTCGACGAAAGAATTTGCGTAAAGGAAATATCACCGCAAATAGCCATATACAACAACGCATCAACGAGCTCATTCGAGAGAATCAGGTCCATGCAGTGAAAAGTGAACGACAGAAACATCCTAAGAGCTGCGAAAAAATGGTCGGCTACAATCAACTCCGTCACTGGAAGGAAGGACTCGAGTGTCCCAATCAGTACTATCCTTGATCCCGATGACATTAACCGCTATTTTCAAGAAATCAACACGGATGTTGACTATTCAGCTCCTGATCCTGCTTGTTCCATTTCCAGATGGCATCTGTGTTCCAGTTTTGTCTACTTCTACTGTGCAGAAGTTTCTTCTGAACACTAAACGTACTAGCTCTGGCCCTGATGAACTACCCTATTGGTTATGGCGTGACTTTGCCTATGACTTAGCACCTGTTGTCACTTCTATCATCAAACTGTACCAACTTCATGGAAGTATGCTAATATTACTCCACTTCCGAAGGAGACTCCTTTATGCGGGCTGAACCAACTACGACCTATCTCTGTTACCAATATCATCATGAGATTGTTTTAAAGAGTCGTCTATTCCAGCGAGCTTACTCATCTGCGTACTGAGTGCATTGGTAGTGATCAATTTGCATATAAGAAAGGTATCAACTCAACCATGGCCCTTATTAAGTGCCAGCATACATGGTTCCAGTGGTTGGACAAAAAGGCTAGTTCTGTAAGAATCCTGTCATTTGATTTTAGCAAGGCGTTTGATGCTGTGACACATAACATCGTTTCTAATAAGTTGAAAGCCTTGAGAATCAATCCCTACTTACATAACTGGATCATTAGTTTTCTCTCTGGTAGACTACAACGTGTCAAAGTTGATGGTATGGAAACCGACTATTTACCAATAAACAAAGGAATACCGCAAGGAGCTATCCTGGGCCCCATCATTTTCTCAGTGATGGTAAATGGCATTCTGGCTCTGCACCCTTCTCAAAACGTCTTTGTTAAATATGCAGATGATTTGACCCTGAGCATCCCTGTTGGAGATGGGTACGACGATAATTCTGATGGTGAAGTTCAAAATATCGCTGAGTGGGCAGATAACAATCGGTTAGACAAAACATGGGAGATGGTACTTAATGGAAAGTCATCTAAACCACTTCCCGATCCTATTCAAGAGATAAAACGTCGAGACTGGTTAAAGCTTCTTGGAGTAACTTTTCAAGATAAGCCTTGTGACTGGGATAAACACTTTCAATATATGATTAGTAAAGCTTGTGGGCGACTTTACATATTAAGAGCCTGCAAATTTTATGGATATTCTAAGGAGGATCTGCATCTACTGTTCAATAGCCTAATAATGTCAGTGTTCTACTTTGCTATTGAGGTGCACTGTGGGCATATGATACCAAGTACCTTGGCCAAATTGACAATTTCTTTCGTCGAGCGTACAAGTTTGGATACACAAGTAAGCAGTACAAGATAAATGGAATCAGTGAAGAACGCGACAGAAAGATGTGGGACAATATAACTGGGAATTCTTCGCATCCACTGAACGTTTTATTGCCCATGACACGGAGTAAATCCTTAAGGTCACGTGGTCATAACTATGTACTACCCAAAGTTTCCACCGAAAGGTTCAAGCGCACACTTGTGAATAGATGCCTATTTAAATTGGAAATCAGCAATGTATACGAGAGATACTTTTAAAAACTCAGCAAACTTTCACGTTTGCTGAGAGAGTTTTTTCAATAGTATTATTATTATTATTATTATTATTATTATTATTATTATTATTATTATTATTATTTTTATAAGTAATAGTCACTTTATTTCCATGATAAAAATATTTACAAACATTAAAATATCTCCAAAAGGTAAGAACTATAAATTTACAAGCAATTAAGTATTTCTCTGTTTTAAAACTTCAAAAAAAGAAAATAATAATAATAATAATAATAATAATAATAATAATAATAATAATAATAATAATAATAATAATAATAATAATAATAATAATAATAATAACAAACTTCATTGAGCACTCTTTCATACAAACTTGAATCTTACATGTATCTGGTAAAAATAAATAATAATAATAATGATAATGATAAAACTCAAATTAAATAAAAATTTAAATGCCAGCGGTGGCGACATTAATCCGGCAATCGTCAAGAGAGGCTCCTATATTCCGGAAAGGTACTCGGGACCCTCTTACGCACGCATGTACTGATCTTAAGAGTTCAAATGAGATGACAGTTCTGAGCCAATTAATGACGTTGTTATAGGGCTCACCGTCCTTCTGTACTAACTTGTCTGCTAAGTGCTTAAGAAATCGTTGGCACTCATTTCCCATCCCACCGTTCGTTCCGAAAACCAAGGGTGTAAAGGATCCCATCTCGACCTCAAGCACTCGTTGCTGATATTTCCGCTTTTTCTCCTCTTCTTGGTCTTTAAAGACTTCGGATGTCGGCTTGCTCTGGTTACATTTGGAGTTAACATGCGTGACCCTGACGTCGAAAAATGCTGTAACTCCTCTAGACCAGAAATCTCCCGCCTTGATGTCTAAACGTGCCTCTGAGCTGGTAACTGCGCTTCTAAGATGCATCCGTTCGTTGTCAAGAGGTAAGAGGCGTGGCTCCGCCTCCACATTCTTACAAACTTTGGTGATGAATGATGTCAGTAGGTTTCGTGCACCATCATGCCTTTGTGCCACAAACCCTCCTTTTTTACAAGAGAGGGCGTGGCCAACATTGAATCTATCCCCACAAACGCACTGGGCTGGTAGGTCGGTGAGAGGCAAGTTGTAACGTAGCCGCAGAGAGTCTCTGAATTCTTGCTTGTTAAGAGCTAGACCTTGATCTTTGAGGGGGATCGCGTTAAGCCAAGAGCTGGCCCCTTTGTCTCTTGCTTGATTGGCCAATCGAAGAAGATCAGGGGAGAGGATGGAGTCAATCGACTCCATTTTTGCCTTTTCCCTTTCGGCCTTTAGCGCCTGGTGGTGACGTTTCAGCTCCTCTACGGAATTTTCGCCTGTTATCATGATGGTACTCTGAGTTGTTATGGAGTCTACATGTGCGGCTGTGATTGATGCTGATGCGGTAAACTGTTGTGGTGCTTCCGATCTCAGATCCGGCACGCCTAGTCCCCCTTGGGCCGTTGTCAAGGTAGCGAGTTGGCGCACTTCGTCGGGAAGGGGCTCT
>OX421450.1:35623112-35635612 GCA_949126865.1 Montipora capitata
TTTTAGATCAGACTTAAGAACATTTTTGCTTCTCACAATAAACAGTTGTTTGGAATGGATATCCGTTACACATAGTACTATACTGAATTTTTAACAGAACAGAGCACTCATTTTTGAACACAACCTGTTATAAATACATAATTCAATTTTTGCTACAGTATATTATTGTAAATTCATTACACAGTTCTCGTTTATGTAACATAGGATATGTATTTTTTACTTTTTTTGTTTATTTAAGACATAATCATCATCATCATCACGTTACCCCAGGGGAAAATGAAAGTGCTGTCTCAAAAGGAAAGCCATCTTCATCAAGATTTCCAGACCCTAAAGCTAGTGACAGCTTGACTAGTGGGGATTCACAGGAATTCGCAGCCGAAGTGCTCTCGGATAAACATTTGGAGAAACGTGAAGGTGATCAGAACAAAACTGCCAAAGATCAAAATCAACATGGAAGTAGTGAGATACCAAGTGTTTCTCCATCTAGAGTTACAAACGTAGAGTGTGGCAGCAGAAGACTCGGATCATTGAAAAACACAGCAGCTCGAGGACCTGTCCATTACTGTGCAAATAGTAGCATAATGGAGAGCAACATGACCAGATCTTTACATACCCCTAGTCCAGAAAAGACAGAATTGAAAAGGATACAGCGTGAAAATGAGAGTCTACAGAACTGTATTAACTGGAGTGGCTCTGGAGAAACAACTGAAGGTGCTTTATGCAAAGAGGAAAGGTGAGTTCTTGCCCCTCTGTCCAAGTCAAGGACGTCTCTAGGTGAAAAGGAGTTGTGCCCCAGAATTTGTTTGTTTTTGGGTCGAAACTGAGTGGAATGAAGAACTAAGGCTCACACATTTAGGATACCTGAAAATCCTCCAGTCACGTAGAAAAAGTATACCGGGAATTTAAAAGGAGGAACCTGTGGTAATGGAATGTCAGGTATGCTCAGGAAAATCGTGACCCCCAAAAGTAAAACAAAAGAGTCTTTCAGAAGCGAAATCTTTACATTTGTGCCTTATTTCCAGCTGATCAACTGATATATGGCATCGTTTCTTTGAGCGAGCGGACTCTTCTCCGCTTTTTGAATGTTCGTAATCTTCGTAATCTTCGTCTTCCATCAGTGAACTTTGAAAGGTAACCCATTACATGTCAAACTCAATTCCGTTTGAAAGAATAATTTTGTACTGTTGTGATGAAAAAAAAAAAAATTCAAATTCCGCTTTTTAAAACTTTTTGTGTTTCGCTCAACTTGAATTTACCTCGAGAGAGAAAAAATACGGAAACGGACCGTTTCCATGGTAATGGTCCGTACTGTAAAAATCCGACCGAAACCGCCTACGATTTAATTAAACTGAGCTGCCATTGATGGAAAGTAAGTTCTCTACTCGCCCTCCTTAAGTTGTAACGTTTTTTTTCTTGCAATCACCAGGGATGCTCTAAAAGCCCAAATTCACTTAAAGGAAGTGCAGGTGCAACAAGAAAAGGAAATCAACTTGGCCAGGTGTGACAGAAATCAGTTTCCTGTTTTTTCTTGTTGTAGAGGGAGTGATCTATCATATAGTCTTACCCGACTAAGAAGACTTGTTGAAGTTGTATTAGAATTCTGTCGGACACGATCTTGATTTCGCTTCAAGCCGTTTGCTTCGGTTATGAGCAAAGCCAAAGACTGTTTTTAGTAAGAAAAGTAAAGTCTAATGAGCAATGATAGCTAATGAGCTCTTCGATCCTCAACCATTGTGAAACGTTGTACAGGCGCCTTGCAGTGCTTAAGTCTTGATTCATTCATTTTTCCCGCAAGTGACCAAATTCTGGCTATTTGACCTGATAGATACTGGTATTTAATATTGCCAAAATTACAGTTGCATTCTGGCAGTCGTGCGTGATTTATCGATTTGTGTCTTTATGCATTGATTTTAGAAAAGCCGAGCAAGAAATTTTGTATGAACGAGAAAAACTGGAGGCGGCGTTTGATCCACAACTACAGAAAGAGGTAAGCTGAAAGAGCAAATTTTCCAGAATTTCACCAACAAGATGAGATTTTATAGTGCAAAGGTCCGAGGTATCTTCAAAGATAATGACCTACTTGCTGACTGACTGGATCCATCCACCGAAGAACAAAAGAACGTTGTCGTAAAAGAGGTAATTATTGGCCACCGTAGTGGTAAATAAACGATAAGACGTCTAATGGTTTGTCTCACCATGTAGTCACTTAGGTTGTGCATTATAATTTAACAAGGCAACGGTCGTATGGATGGACCGAGACGTTATCTGTCTGGCCGAATGGCCGGCCGACCGACTGATTGACCCACTCATAGAGGGAGGGACTGATATATTGATTTATTGGCTGTATTTGTTTATTTGTTTATTTATTTATTAATTGATGGATGAAGGTATTGATCATCAATTCATTGAATTGATTGATTGATTGATTGATTGATTGATTGATTGATTGATTTTGTAGCTTGAGCGCGAAAAGAAGATCAGCGAAATTAACAACAAGGTTCGTTTGGCCAAACTGAAAAACGAGCTCTTGAAACTCTACGCACAGCTCAATGGAATCAAAGAAAGCGAAGAACATAGTGCATCGTTCGTCATATGAATATTCCGACAATTTGTTTGAGTCATGCTTTGGTTTAAGAAGGCGATTTTATAAAAGAAGGGAATGTTACTAGCCAACAGTGTGAAAGAAACATCGAAGAACTGCGGAATCGAAGTGGAAAGTAACAATCAGGAAAGGAAGTGTTGTAAAATCAATAAATTTCTAAGGTGTTAGGTGAAGTAGTTTTATAACGACCATTTTGCTTCTACAACATGAAAATTTGTCTTTTACGTGATGTGGAAATAAAATTGACGTAACTAATAATTGTATCATAATTAGCCTTCTCATAACAGACTCCAGTAAATTTATGGGACTGTAAAGGACCGTTGTGCAGTCTACAATCGGAAGTTGTTAATGAAAAAAACCTTTTGCAAAACAACTTTTTAAAGAAAAGATGTCATTTTTTTCCCGAACTGATGTGTTTTGCGTTTTTAAGTATTGTTATGATGCGTGGAAAGCTCTAGGTCTCTCAAGTGAGCGTGATTTCCTTGGTTACGGTTGCTACGGAACATCTGTCCGTGGAATCAGTTTACAGTTTATCCCACGCAAACGATTCATACAGATAAATCCCTACTTTTAGTGGTTTAGTGGCTTAAAGATCCCAACCCTACAATTAATTATTTTCGCCCTCGCCGTGCTTTCAGAAAGGTTGTTGCATGATGACTAAATGATTTGTGAGCCCCTGAAATAATCATTGATACTCCTCCGAGACCACAGCATTCCTAATTTTGTTCGGTGCAGCCAATCGCTAGACTCCTTTCACCATGCCCTCGTTCCAGAGGCCCGTTGAAAAAAATAGTATTTCTGAAAAACCGAAATGGAAGGCGAGAGACGAGCCTCTGGTTGCAAGAGCCGAGAAATTCATTTCCAATCATCAAATTGGGACAGAATTTGTCCTTGTTCGTTGATTGGTTCTTCAAATGAAATATATAACTGTGATTGGCCAGGAGAAGCGTGGTTTCTCAGCCGTCAAATCAGCACAGAAATGAGGTTCAGTATTCGCGCAACCAGAGGTTATTTTTTTTCCTCACCGCGCTTCGCGTCTGTTCGCCGTGTATTTTCCCCCTCCAAACGGAAAAAGTGACCTCTGGCACCCAGGGTACTTTCACCAATGAGGCTTCGTCAGACGTTACTAGCGCATCAGGGTAACCAAGGATTTTGTGGCCTTCTTGTAAGAGAAAACTTGAACCATTTGCTCATAGTTAATAGAGAGACAGATTATAAAACCTTCAAAGGCGAGAACAATATTGTCGCAATCGATTTTGAAGTGACCCTGATAGTGTACAATCTTTTGTTTTCGCTTTGCATGGGTTCGCAAATTAGTTGAGGATAATTTAATCGAAAGATTTGATGGTAATCTCCTCGAAAAAGGTATATTTTGTGCACTGTCAAGGCCAAAAATACAGACAAAAACATTTAAAAAAAAGCCTTGTCGAGTTTCATAACCATCTCCATACATTAACTACGATTTGCTGTCTTTGGAATGATAGAGGCACTTTAGGGCTCCGAATATTGTGCCTCCGGCGCCCGAGCTGATAAGTCCGATGGTAAACTTACGAAATCACACTGAAAATACAATGTCTTGAAAGAATGCATGTAGAAGTGAGTAATTTATATACAGGTTCCTTCTAAAACTGAGAGATCTCAATTTCAGAATGCGTCAACTTGAGCTGATTCACGTTGGGCCAAAGCCGGCAGAAATCCCATACAGTCACTGAAACTAATGCCATTCTAGCCCTCCCAACCAAGATCGCGACAAAACGTGAAAATTTTTATAATAACGCTGAATTTTGTTTGTTTTTAAAAAAAGCGATGAGAAGGTCTCTCTGATGAGCATGAGTTCCGGAGCCGAAGAAATAGCTTCCTGATCCCTCTCTAGAGATGTTCCGTTTGACGTTCCTCACCATGGCGAGAGAGAGAGAGAGAGAGAGAGAGAGAGAGAGAGAGAGAGAGAGAGAGAGAGAGAGAGAGAGCCAAATGCCGCGTAGGAACAACATCAACGTGGTCAACGTTAGATTCCATCTACCAGCACCACCTTGTTTGAGAGAAACTGAGGTTGTCACACTTATTGAAATGTAACTGTTTTAACATGGGTGCTTAGACTTAAATACTGTTTTTCATCGCTATTTATCAATAGCCCATTCGGCTTCGCATCGTGGGCTATTGACCCGTGTGGCCCTTGAGGGCGAAGGGTCTAATTGTTTTAGTACCACCCAACTAGTCAGACAGAAAAGGCAATAATAAAGTTAGCAAATGCAAGTTCAAAAAATCTATTTATTTGGGAATAAAACGAAAGAAAGCGTCACTGTTTTCGCTACTCGGGGACTATTACTAATAGTCTGCTAGTAGCGTAGCCAATCAAAATGCAGCGTTTGCATTAGTCCACTAGGTGGGTGATACTAATTCTAGCTAGGCATACTGCGATCTGCAAATGTCGCACACCGGTCTTTTGGTAAGTCTTAATGTTCCGCTTGTATTCCGAAAAGCTAATCTTAGGTCTAATTAGGCCTAAAACGTTATTTATCTCAAAATCCAACCTTTGTCGGTTAGTATTCAATGTATGGTGAGGTCATACATGGACAATCTCCTGTTGCTACGTAGTTGTAAATCGACTCCAGTCTCTCTCGAACAAGGTGTGGATGGAATGTAATGTAATGTTGACCTAGGAACGTTAACCTATCTGTACACGCACACGATGCAAAACTTGTCCCTTTATTTCTAACATGGTTAAGATCTGAGGACCTAATCGATCTGCTAAAATCACTGACTACTTTACATGCATCTCCGCAAACGTCATCTTCTGCATAACCTGCACACTATGCAAAAATATCTACATAGGCGAAACAGGGAGAAGATTGGCGGAGCGCTTTCGCGAACACCTACGAGATGTACTGAAAAAAAACGACGCAAATGCCTCAAAACCAGTTGCACGCCATTTTAATCTTCCTAATCACTCCCACCACAACATGACTATTTGCGGCCTATCCTTACAAGACGGAAACACAGAAAGCCGTAAAAATCTCGAACAAAAATTTATTTTTCAACTGAACACACTCACACGGAATCAATGAACGCCTCTCATTCCATTAATCTATTCACAAATCACGTCATCCTATTTCTACCAATAGCAAAGCTCCTGCGCACACATATAAACCTACAACAACCACAATCCTCTATTCGCTCCGACGAAGGGCTAACGCTCGAAACGTCGGCTTTCCAAATCTTTCACGGTGGTTATTCGACCTTTATCAACTCGTTTGATAAAATCAATTTCTGTTTCAATCTCCCACCGACGCAGTACCACAGTTTCTTTAGAAACTAAATTTTTTTTCTTTTTTTGACGTAAAGTTAGCCGTCCTTCAACGGCTATCGTCCTTCAACGGCTATCGATGTAGAGCTTTAAGGGGAGCAAAGGTCACGAAACTTGATGATGCATGCTTGCAATCCTGCTTGCCTTTCCTCCACTACAGTTCTGTCTTACACCTTTCATTTTCCTCTGGCCGAATAAGAGCTCTTCCAAAAGAGAAGTTACTTTATTCCATTTTCACTCCAATTACATAAAAAAAGTTATACAATATTATATAATAATAATAATAATAATAATAATAATAATAATAATAATAATAATAATAATAATAATAATAATAATAATAATAATAATAATCGCATTAATAAAAATCAAGTACATCACAATGCAGTGGGGAAGACTAAAAGGGAAGTGACCAACCATAAGACGGTGCTCCGTGCTTGTCAACCCATTATGAAAAGAAAATGTATGAATACATAAAAGAATTTGTTAACTATCTACTGACTACCTAAACGAACTAACTAACTCACTCACTCACTAATTAACCAACTAACCGACTAAACTAGCAAACTATCTAATGAAAAGTTAAAATGCCCGCAGTTCAGTTTTAGAAGTTCTCAGTATTATTTCACGGTTTTGTTACGAAATTCGGGAAATATTGGTAAAGGGGAAGCCTGAACAAGAAGCTATGACACTCTTATTCTTCTGCCATTTCAACTTGAGTAAAAATGACAAACAAACTGCGTTGTCTCGTTATGTTTATAACCGCAGTTTGTTTGTTATTTTTATTCAAGAAACTACGAGCTTCTAAAGTTTAGCCTATTATTATTAAATCAATTGAGCAGAGTAGAAGCCGGGATGTTTGCCGCTGTGGGATTTAACGTTGATCTGCGATGCGTTTTCGGGTCTTCGTCCTCATCGGAGTGTGAAGTTTGTACCTGCATCAAAAACAAATATCTGGGAGAACTAATCGCTGACTCATTTTGCCAAGCACCTTCTCAGGAATTGAAAGACGAGACCTTTCCGCGGCGAGGATATGACATCAATTAATTATTACGTCACAAAGACGATTTGCTCGCTCAATTGATTTTGAGTTGTCGATAGTAGAAATTATTGGATTTCTCATTGCGGTATGAGAATATCGTGATACAATACAACCTTAATCGTGGTTTATGTCTTGCTTCTTCCTCTTTAAACAGTGGTCGAGTGAATTGCAAACATGACAAATGAGTCACGTTACACAATGATGTCAAGTTGCATTATCCGGCATTACAAAGTGTTGGTCAACACTTTGTGCAACGGAAATCAGCAGTAAACTTAGTCTCGCGTGTTGTTTCCTGTGCGTTAAACAAACATAGTTATCAAAGCTGTAAATTCTCTGCCCAGACAAACCTAAAGAACGTTAGAAAAGGTGGCCGATTATCATAAAGGCTTTACAGCACAGGCAAAGAAGACAAAGATGGGTTGTCGTGCCTTCTGTCAGGTTTTTAACAAAGAGCGCTGCTCTGACGAACCGCAAGGCAAACGTAAAGATTCTAAAAGCCGCACTCCGCTCAAACAACGATTGTCATACTGCACTGGACACATTTTCAATGATTTGTGCTCTGCAGTGTGGTTCACCTATTTTATAGTTTACTTTAACAAAGTTGTTGGACTTTCCACCACCGAGACAGGTCTTCTCTTCTTGATTGCGCAAGGCTCAGACGCAGTTCTGACCCCGTTCATGGGGATTGGTTGCGATCGGCTCGTTCTAAAACGTCTTTCACATTACGGCAAAAGAAAATCGTGGCATTTATTCGGTACAATTTTTGTAGCGATTGCATGGCCCTTTATCATGAGTCCGTGCTTCGTATGTTCTAGCAGTAGCCCGAGTTGGTTGCCGATGGTTTATTATTCGGTTGCTGTGATCATCTTTCACGTTGGCTGGGCGGCGGTTCAGATCGCACATTTATCGTTAATCCCTGAGATTGCAAAACGACCTGGCGAAATAGTGGAGTTAAACGCCGTGAGGTGAGCTTTTAATAAGTTAAAAAGTAATAAACCACGATGTTGTCGTTCGCCGTCATTGTAGTTATTGTTTCTTTGCATATAAGGCGAGCCCCGTGGTTATAACATATATAGCTACTTGATAGAGTCTTCTCAAGTCTATTTTCAAGAAACAAATGGGTGACAAGGTCAAAAAAGGTTGGAAAAACCCTTGAGGAAAGTTATAGCTATTTTATGACACATCCACTTTCATTTTGTGTACAAATAAGTAGTTAATGAAAGATTTTAACGTTACGTAAACAACCAAAGTGATCGAGTGGATAATGAGAATTTACGTGACGGGGTCGGTCAAAGTACAAAAAACATGTAAAAAACAAATATGTTCGAGTAAACATTGTTCTCTACGGTGGTCAATTTACCATATCAACCCAGTTGATAACCCCTGCCATTTATGTGTTTGAAAATGTACTTTTGTATAATTTGTTCTTGTACAAGCATGATACTCTGTTTCGACCAGTACACCATCATTCTTTTATCTGGGTAGTACGTTGTGGTTGAAGGAAGTTTTGTTCGCTTTTCAGGTCAGGGCTGACTTTTGTGTGTGGTATATTTATTTATGTAGTCACATGGGTTTTGCTTGGACAAGAAAGCGAGGAAGGAATCAGTCCAAACTTGAAACGAGAATTCACGGTACGTTTGCCGGAAACCCGTGTAAAGGACTTTGACTCCAACTCAAGTGTTGTGCATTCAATACGTGATGGGTCTTGATTTGAATGGCCATATTATTTCAAGTTCTTTTAGAATTGTTCTCTGCCTTGCATAGTATTAAAAGAAAAGTAACAGAACCTCTTACCGCACAAGAGCTTTCATTTGAATGATGTCATAAGTACGGTTAAATACCGTTACATGTATTTCTAACTCGGGTACTTCGAATCCCCCGCTTATTCAACTAGTCTTTGTTTTCCTACGCACTTATTCTACCCTTTTACTTCGGAGGTTACTGGTTTAATGAAAAGGTGGTTGACTATCTTCATACCGCTTTTACAGCACACTGTGACAATGGTCTTTGTCCATTGGCACAATTCGAATTCCACAATCTCCCAGTCCGCGGTAAATAAACCACAATTACAAAGCGTTCTCAAACATAGATTTCAGTCTCAGTGGCGGAAAACACTGTAGATATAGAATCCCTCTCTACACTTTTAGATTTGCAGGTAAAGTTACCACTCTTTATATTCAGTCCATGATGAATAGCCTTCCAGATTCAAACTTAAAATAGACTGATCTTCTACAGAAAAGATTACCAAGCACTGCTTATGGGAGTCACTGCAGCCCAGCGGTTAGGACGCTTGCTTTGAGATCCAGATTTCCCGGGTTCAAGACTTGTTCTAACCACTCGTTGAATGTTTTCCTGGTGGTCCCTTGTTCAACTTCCCAGCTGCACTTGTAAATAGCCGACTGGTTTGCCTCCGGCCAGTTGGGATTCTTAACAGTTGTTGTTGACGACAGTTCTGTTGTTTCGTTGATTGTGTTTCATTGGCCCTGAAAAGCCCCTGTGGGGAGCGTTCAATTCAGTACGTATTTGTATTGCATTATATCACGGATAGCTACACATATTACAACTAGTTTCTGAGAACAATTCGAATGAACGTTAGTTCAGGATTTTTGTTGTAATTGTTTGCCTTTAACTCAACCCGACTAATGGTGTCGTTATTCATTATTTCTACAGCATTTGAGCATAATCGTTGTTGGTACAGGATTTTTCTTTTCGTTTTTATTCCACTGGGGAACAGTTGAGCCTGTATCTTCAACAACAGACGAAGATAGAGTCGCTTCAGGTGAGATCACGTATATACCACGAGCATTATAACCTGAAGCTCCAAAGGAGTTCTTTGGTCGTTCTAGTGGTGACGCTGACCGAATATAAATAAGTAACTCATTTTTGTGTCGCATAATTGCTTGGGTTTCCAAATAAATTTGTCTAGGCCAGTTTCGTATTCTAACGGTTGGACTGGATCTAGTATGAAATGGAGGCTAATGCGGGCAAATTAATTTGCATTTGAAAAGATTTGCCCGCATTAGCCTCCATTTCATGCTAGATCTAGTCCAGCCGTGAGAATTCGAAAATGGTCTAATAGCTTCCTTTCTTCAGAGCCATCAGACGCAGAGCAATCCTATGAGCAAGATTCGTTGTGTATCGAAACAGTGGAGAGAGAATTGGTGGAACAAAGCCCCAAAACATGGCGACAATGGTTCAAAGATCCAAAATTTTACGCGGTGAGAGGAATTTAATGAAAAGCAAATTTGTGTCCATCTTGTTTTTCATTTTTCGCGTTTCTTTTTCCTCTTTACTTCAGATGGGCGTGGTCTACACGTGTACTCGCATCACTGTAAATGTTTCACAGTCTTACTTTCCATTCTATTTGACAGACGCTCTTCATTTTCAGAAAGTAAGTAAAACGTAACGCGGGTTCGAATATTTTCAAACTTGAATCATTTAAAATGAGAAAAAATTCCGAATTTATTTTTCTCAGTCAACTCAGACAGGAGCTGATCAAGGAGACCCTCTATCTCCACTAATTCCTTGAGTCAACCTGTTCCCGAGTAAATGTATTTTAAGAAACAGCTTTTTCCCGCGAAAATTATCATTTTTCTCTTGATGCTGAGATAGCTTTGTTTTGATTAGCTTTTACAACAGTGGACGTGCTAAATCTCCCAAGGAAGGCGTTCTACAAATAAATCTAATCCGGAAGGAGTTGACTCTTAGGCCAAGGTACCCTTTCATGAGCTCCAACCTCGGCCCCAGGGTCTCTTTTCTGTGCCTCCTGAGGCAGAGAAGAGAGACCCTGGGAAGGAGGTTGCATAAGTTCCTGACTCAGCGTCTTCTTGAAATGTGCATTCCTATTAATTACTTTGACAGGAAGCCATTGCATATTTTCCCTTGGTGATCCTTGTCAGTGGAGCGTTTTCAAGTGTTATGGTTAAGAATATCAGTAAGAGATTGGGAACCAAGGTAAGCTCTTCGATATCTTCCTTTGTGTTTGTTTGATTGGTGGGTAATAGCAAAAAAGACCTCTGTCCCGTGCGGAAGCTCGACGTAATTAAATTCACGTCCATGATCTTGGATGGCGCTGTTTAAAGCGCATGTTCCTCCCTCTTATGTTAACTGACCATTACTTAAAGCTCACTGTTAATGACTCACGCTCTTGTTGACATGGCGTCCTTGAAAAACGCCATACAATACAATACAATACAATACAATACAATACAATACAACACAACACAACACAACACAACACAACACAACACAATAACCTTTATTTCACCTCGAATTTAAAATAGCAAAAATGCTAATGTCTTAACTCTCGTTTTTGACTCTCCTTCGTCTTTGAAACCAATTAACACGAAATTAAATCAAAGACAGAATAGCAGTATTCTGCTTCAGTCAGTTTTCCATGAATGAGCTCATCTGAGCAAATTTACACTCTTCTGTTTCTTTCTTTCAGTGGACTTTCTGCATTGCAAGCGCAGTTGTCATTTGCGCATGTGCGTGGTTCTATGTTCAGACCATTTCAGCTCGTGATGCTGTATATGCTGCAGCATTCGTCATGGGCAGCGGCAACTCGGTCATGCTCGTGACGGTACTCTCCATGACAGCTGATATGATTGGACTAGACAAGGTAAGACAATAACCCATTTCCCAGTTGCTGTTTGCCTCTGTTTCAAAGCTACAACCTTGCGATGAAATTGTTTTATATTCGCAAGAAAATGTATTACTCATTTTTGTTTGATTTGTCAAACCAATACTCGCTTTGAAACCGAGGCAAACTGCAATTTGAAAATGAGCTGTTGGAAAGGTCCGGCTCACAATACCTCGACTAACGCAAAAAGCGCTCGACTGTGCGTTCCTGGGCAATCTTTAGACCAACAAATATATAATTAAATGAAGCGCCGCTGGCGAAAAGATACTTAGCAATTTGACTGTGGTTATGTGAAAACAAGTTAAAAGGGAAAATAGCTCACTTCCGGTTGTCGTCCGCGTCTCAAAAACCCGCGTGCTTAAGCTCCCTAATAATTAAGCAACGTTGACGGCTACAGCAACATCAACGCAACAAAAAATATTATTATTGGTTGATAGTTGAACAAATAAGCGTACTGCACGTGCGACGCGCATTCTGAAAGATATCTTTGGCGCATTCAGCAAAACAACAATGGTTGCGGTCATACTTGAAAAAAAAAACACAGTGTAACACTAGTGTTGACAGTTCTCTAGTGTCAACGCAGTGGTGTTTTGAATCCCTAGGGGAACACTAAACAATAGCGCTTGATTTAACACTAGTGTCAAACTCCCTAATTTTGCGACCGTAACCAATGTGAAATAACCAAATTTATTGCTGTATGGGGAACGCGAAAATCCGACGAGTAATTTTCAATTTTTTCGTGAAGTGTTCACGTTTTTCATACCAGTTCAATTCCCTGATAGTTGCCAGACAATTGATATCACAAACAATCGCGAAGTTCTTGCAGTGACAAGAAAGAAGTCGTCGTCGTTATTCTTTCTAAAGCCCCGTGCAAAACGGACGCAACTCCCAACAATGTTGGCGTCCCTTT
>OX421450.1:35640612-35643112 GCA_949126865.1 Montipora capitata
TGTTATTATTTACCGTTTCTGTTTTTTCAGTTGAGACAATCCATCAGTGTACTCAAACAGAAGAGGATGGCACTTTTGATTTCTACGCAAACGTTGTTTATCTTCCTTCCACAAATGTATAAATTTACTTCCACATCCAATCAAGCTTATCAAACAAAGAAAATCACAGGTGAAAGTTTGCGGCTTGCCACAGAGGCTGACTGGTATTTGCTCTGATAATGAGTTATATCCATGGCCCGATACATTATCATCAAAAAACAGCTGAAGGAATGAAAACTATCTTGACTGTTGACTATTTGCACAGTTCTACCTAAGTTTAGGGTACTTAAAGAAACGTTTTTCTTCAAACTCAGAAACTCCGAGTTTCTTTTGAAACTTCTAATTCGTGTGGCATAACTGTCCATCTGATAAAATCAAAACGTCTCGAACAGAACTAAGAGGGTGCATTTGGAAATGACACTCCCACCGGAGCAGGACTGGTTCCATGATTTTCTTTTCTTTGTTTTGTGTTTGCAAAACTGGAACATTACTTGGGGTACCAACGCGGCGAAAGAAAGAGGACGGTCTGTCTGTGTAGTTAGATTTATAACTGATTGATAAATAGGATTTTTCATCAAGTTTCAGTGGACCATCATTGGATAAACACGAAGCATGTCGTGTAGAACTAATTTGAAACGCCTTGCACATTCCGTTTTATTTATATCGGTGTAATGGGAAAGAGACGAAAGAAGCTCAAGCAAACAGGGATAAGTTGTTATAAACTTCTCGCCTCCAGTCCCTGTAGGAACTGAATTTTCCCCTCTTTCTGTTCTTTATGTACATCAAAATGTTACTCCCGCTCTCTTAGATTACCCTGTTTCTGGCTTTAGGTGACTCTATTGTAATGTCCATAAGCTTGATAAGAGGAGGCAAAGTTCAGGGTTTTTCTTTTGCTCCGGCGTCGTTAAACGTCTTCAACACGATCGTACCATCACATACAATATTAAATTTACTGTCTTATGGTGTTGCTTCTAACCCAGCTTCGCTCACGTAAATCGTGACATCGAAGGCGCTTGGGAAGGGTCTGTGGATGTGAGAGGGGAATTTAAGGGCTAGTGCATGGAAAGGTATCAGATAACCGTAAAATTGTGTGCCGCCTAAAAAATGGTCAAATGATGCGTCACATCAATTATGTTGTGTCTAATCCAATAGTTTGCTTACGCGTTTGAAACGGTAGTCAAGCAATGCGCTTTATCTCGTTTGCTCCTGATTTATAACAACGTTGAGGCAGAAATTTGACACATCAGTTGAGAACTGCTCAGAACACATTTAATTTGAGCCTAAGATATAGAACAAAATTATCGAGCTCATTAAAAAAATAAGCGAATTTTGTTTATGCAAGTTATCAATCTGCAATTTCAAACGCGTAATAGCAGGGCAAAATAAAGTTTTTCCACGATATCTCTGCAGTTTTTACAATGGGAGCGGCAGTTGTGATGTCCCATATCCAGCATATATGTACGGTCTAGGGATCCTTTCCTGAGCCGGAATTCGGAGCCTGATTTAGGAGAAAAACTGCTGAGTCAAGTGTCAAGATTCAGGGTCCCAAAGGGGAGGGGGTCCTGGAGCCCTGGATTTTTTTGCTGTGAAGCCCGGAGCCCGATCATTTCTCCGGTGTTTAGAGTACAGTCTACTAGTCAACAGTGGAGCCCGGAGCCTTAAAGTAGCTGCTATGGAGCCCTGGGGCCCCGATTTTTTGGCCTTGGAGCCCCGCTTTTTTAGGCCCGGAGCCCTGGAGCCCTAAACCCTTTTGGGTCCCTGAAGATTGAGTTTCCCTGTTTCGTCTACTTAGCGATCGCAGAGCCGAGCAATGTTGTAATCTTTCCAGTGCCGAGTGAAAAGGGAAAAACGAGCTCTCCTTGATGATGAGGCGGTTTATATGATTGATGTATGCGTCAATCACTGGCGTTTTGGGAAATGATAATTTCGTTTAATGCGACCCGTTCAAAAATTTGGGACGGTTTTAAAAAATATCGCCAAATTTTTTGGAGATATACAAACTTGTGCTAATGCGACCCGGCCCTAATAACATGAATTTGTATCATTTTCCTTGTTGTTAAAAGACCTGATGACGGCAAAGGTTTGGCGAAGTTGTGAAACATGGTTTCCATTTCATTGGCACATCTGTCATCCCTTGTTTTTCGACAGCCCAATTTTTATCTTCGGCATTGTAGTGGAGTAATCAATGATGCATTAAGAAATAAAGGGAAACTAATTTTATAAAGCCTTATAGATGAACGAATATGTAGCCCAATGGACTGGCATGCCTCCTTGGAAAAAAAGAAATATGGGGGTTTCCCATATGGACCCTTTTTTTACTCCTCAAATTGTGGAACTGTGTCACCTGTGGCGAAAAGTCTTGCACGAAGGTCTTGATTCAGATTCCTTGTTGTAATGTGAATTTCAATATATCGAAATTTATGAATTAAAAAACAAGAGAATGCATTTCAAAAAGTTAATT
>OX421450.1:35648112-35673112 GCA_949126865.1 Montipora capitata
GACTGCAATAGGCCCACATGCATAAATTGCAATATAACCCTCTTATAAAAACCATGCATTTAAAGTTGGGGATACGGGGGCCTTCCTGCTTTTTTTTATCCTAGCTGTACCTTTATCCCCCTCCGCACTGCCACCCCTTTCATTCATGCTCCCATCCCCTATAAATTAAGAAACTCAAAACAGATATTCAGAGATTCCAACCCTCCCATTTTAGCCGGAAACCCCCTTGTTTTCGGCGAGGATTTCCGGCCTCCCGTTTTCGCTTAATAATTATAGTCCCAGTTTTTGAAACGATTCCTGACCAAAGAAAGATCACAATGCTTTTCTTTGTTTAACCAGTCTTTTTAGCAGGATTCTTTGCCATTTTTCTGTGGTTTCTCAGCCATTTTTACCCTTTTGGCATTGTAGCAATGATGAGCCTGTGGTAATTTTGGGCGTGACAACGCACTGGATTGCCTTTACTTTGGGCATGTGCGTTTATTATTGGGACCAATTAGGGGCTTAGCTTTCACTGCCTGTTAAACACTCCACTATTTGCCATGGAATATGATCGCAAAATGCAGGAAATATGGCATTTTAGAGGCTTATATCTCAAAAAATTTCCCTAGGGGAGCATGCTCCCGGACCCACCTACCTGGAATCTCTGGATATTGGTCATTTAGCTACGTATTCTTAATTAAGTGTATCCTTTGTTGCTTTGCTCGTCTTTCAGCAGTTACGCAACAGCCACTTGACATTTCATGACCTAATGCATGACATAACAACTGTGAAAGGCTTATAAAATTATTTACAATTTCACTAGAAGTAAGCCTGTTTTTCAGCCCAAGCACAAATTTTTTGTTTGCTTGATTGCTCAGGAAATGCTAATGCTGCTTTTAATCACTGTGAAGTCAAATATCACTTTGGGTTCTTGTTTCTTAATTATATAAAGTATAATCTAACTCATTAATAATGACGACAAGTAGCGCTGTGCATTTCTCTCCAGCTTCCCACCCCTTAGAACTCCAGCTTCCTGCTTTTTTCTCTCCTCCCTCCTGTACCCTCCCGCCACTTCAAATGATTTATTTTTCACTCATCCACTACCAAGCACCTTGAGCATTGCATAAATTCATACCTACATGTAAGGTACGAGTTTGGACAATGTGTGAGCAGCCAGCATTAGGCATGCAAGCCATGGTGTGAGCCATGATTGCGAGTCAATTGCGAGCCAAGATGGTGAGTCAACATGCAAATCACACAGTTATTGAAAGCTAACCGTTTTAAAATGGGTGCTTAGACTTAATTAATAAGAGTTTATCAAGTTGAACGCTGTTTGAAATGGGTGCGAAATTTAAGCATGGCTCGCATGACTCACTGGCTCGCAGATTGTCCAGCCCGCTCAGGTACTAGATAACAAAGAAGCAGCTGTAATTAAGATATAAATAAACACTGTTCACAAACTTTTCTCTTGGCCACTAAAAGAATCAATTTTCCATTTCAATAGTTACTCGCCAATTTTCCAGTAGCTGATCAGCCCAAAATTCTATCTTTCTTTACCTCAAGAACATCCAGTTTTGTTTTAACCCTTTGACACCCAAAACCAGCCTAATTAAACCAAGCAGACGATTTTACTCATCAGTGGGTTAAATATTCAGATATAACATTATTATCAGACTAAACTGCAATTATATATACTTTCCTATTTCAGCTACCTCACAAATATTAGCTGACAGCGGAGGTAGCAATATTATCTGTGACAAAAATTTAAGCAGATTTAGTACCCATTACTTACTGTGGTAAAGATAATTCATAATTTTTGATTTGATTTTATATTCCAGATCTGCACTTAAATTAGGTTGTGGAGTTTTCATCTTTCTAGTAACTTGGATTCTTTTAGGACAAAACAGTGAAGAATCTGTAGATGAGTCAGCTCAGAAGCAATTTACAGTAAGCATGCGCAGACATAATTAATAATCTTTTACCAATACATAAGAGACACCCAATCAGATCTGTGGCAATATGGACAATTAAGATCGAGCTAGGACAATGTGCGAGCCAGCGAGTCATGCGAGCAGTGGCTGCATGCGAGCAATGCAAGCCATGACTACGAGTCATGCAAGCTACGGCGGGTCTAAAACACAGGTCACATTCCACAGGTCACTCGTTGCAGGTCATTGTTTTACCTTCTTGAAAGTAACACAAGACTCTCAATTTGGCTAACCCTAGGCCTAAAAACCAACCTTAGGCCTAGGGTTAGCCAAATTGAGAATTTGGTTACTTTCCAAAAGGTAAAGCAATGACCTGCAATGACTGACCTGTGGAATGTGACCTGTGTTTTAGACCCGCCGTGCAAGCTATGGCTGCGAACCAACGTGGCGAGCGATGCGAGTCCATATGCGAGTCACACAGTTATTAAAAGCTATTACTGTTTTAAATTGGTGCTTAGACTTAATAACTGTTTATCAGTGCTATTTGAAGTGGGAGCTGGCTTGCAGATTATCCAGCCCCATGATTAAGATCAGTTGCTCTATTTGAGCATAAAAGAGGGAAGGTGAAATGTTTCCATCATTCTTTTTCGATTGACAAGAAGCAGCTTGCTGTTTCCTGTTTCTTATAATTATAAAACATGGTTTGAAACACGTAGTCACCATGATTATATCTACATGTAACAGTCATTTTTGCGTCTTTCCATTCATGCATGCGTAATGGCATTTCAGTTTTGTTTCATCCCATGCTATGCGAACTGATATTTTATCCATTTACCTTATTTCAGTATCAGTCCATCATCATAATGTTGACTGGATCCATTTTTACATTTATTTTCCATTGGGGTGTTGAGGAAGCTGATCACTCTGGAGGTCAGTAGAGTTTTAGGGAATTTTGTGTGAGTTAGAGTTTATTTTCATGTTAGTCTAGCATATAAACTTTGATCAGTTAAGCGTGAATCGATCAACTGATCTGATCAAGATGAAATTTAGGAGTCATTTCTGGGTTATCATATAATTAATAATACAAGGTGGTTTTCATGTGATGTTATATTCGCTACCAGTTTTATTTGTTGGTAGACGAAAACATAAGATTTTTCATTATAATGAGCTCCTTTTGTTTGTCCTCCTGCACTTACACATAATACACCATATTGGTAGGTGTGTGTCAATTAAGAGACCTACAGTAAACATATTTATTACACATAACATGAGAATTGTAGGGCGTTACTAAACACAGGAACGGAACGGAACGGAACGGAATATACCGGAATAAACCGGAATATGCCGGAATGAGGCGGAATGACACCGGAATGACACCGGAATGAAACGGAATGAACAAGTCTTGGAACGAGTCACAATATGTTCTCACAATTCTTCATGTAAATATATTATCAACGATCGATCTTTTTATTCTATTTCCGTATATCTCCCTCACGTGTGGGTCGTGGGAAGCAGGCAAGCAGCAACGGTAATTAGTTTGTGGTTCGCTGAACTTGATTGTGATTGGTCAATACACAATTGACCAGTCAGAATGAAGTAAAAATGTTCACGGGTTTTCTGACTCGCACAGTGAAAGCCGCCTCCGAGATCCATAGACAAAAACAATTAGAATAACATTCTGTTTCTCTTGCTACTGCATTTGTTCACGAAAAAAATGTTACTTCCACAACAAATAATTATTCATTTAGCGACAAATATACCTGTCAAATTTTTCTCGTGATCGAAGTGTTCCAAAGGTTACAAAAGGCAAAAACACATACAATTCCCTTAGGGAATTACGTGACACAATTACGGGACGGGCGTTATTGAACACAGGCACGGAACGGAATATACCGAAATAAACCGGAATATGCCGGTATGAGACGGAATAACACCGGAAAGAAACGAAATGAACAAGGATGGTAACGGAATATACCGGAACGACCCGGAATGACACTGGAATGAGGCCAATGACACCCACATAAAGCAGAATATACCGGAATGAACCTGGAAATTCCAAAAGTTGGTGTGTTAGTTAGCGCCGACCGATTATCGGTTGTTTCAGTAAGCTTTTGTTGTGTCACGTGATTCCCTAAGGGAATTGCATGTGTTTTTGCCTTTTGTAACCTTTGGAACACTTCGATTACGAGAAAAATTTGACAGGTATATCTGTCGCTGAATGAATAATTATTTGTTGTGGAAGTAACATTTTTTTCGTGAACAAATGCAGTAGCAAGAGAAACAGAATGTTATTCTAATTGTTTTTGTCTATGGATCTCGGAGGCGGCTTTCACTGTGCGAGTCAGAAAACCCGTGAACATTTTTACTTCATTCTGACTGGTCAATTGTGTATTGACCAATCACAATCAAGTTCAGCGAACCACAAACTAATTACCGTTGCTGCTTGCCTGCTTCCCACGACCCACACGTGAGGGAGATATACGGAAATAGAATAAAAAGATCGATCGTTGATAATATATTTACATGAAGAATTGTGAGAACATATTGTGACTCGTTCCAAGACTTGTTACTTCCCCTTTAATGTATTTTTTTTTTCTGTCAGTCTCTCTCTTCTGCAACAATTATTCTTCCACAGTCTAGACTGCTAAAAATTACTTTTTGTTCCTTGTCATTCCGGTCCACGCTAATCAGCTTGATTCTGGCGTCCTTCTGGTTTATTCTGCCTTATTCTGTTGTCGTTCCTCCTCGTTCCGGTATATTCCGGTACCAGTCTTGTTTACTCCGTCTCATTCCGGTGTCATTCGGTTTTATTCCAGAGTCATTCCGCCTTGTTCCGGCATATTCCGGTTTATTCCGCTTTATTTGTGTCATTCCGCCTCATTCCGGTGTCATTCCGGTGTCATTCCGGCTCGTTTCGGTATATTCTGGTACCATTCTTGTTCATTCCGTTTCATTCCGGTGTCATTCCGGTGTCATTCCGCCTCATTCCGGCATATTCCGGTTTATTCCGGTATATTCCGTTCCGTTCCGTTCCGTTCCTGTGTTTAGTAACGCCCGAGAATTGTATTCCATAAAGCTCATTTGTACAAATCTATACGCTTTATTTTCAGATGTGGAAAAGGCTTAT
The DNA here is from genome assembly GCA_949126865.1 of Montipora capitata. NCBI lineage: Eukaryota > Metazoa > Cnidaria > Anthozoa > Scleractinia > Acroporidae > Montipora > Montipora capitata. Next base: position 35,653,147 of record OX421450.1, read on the forward strand.
ACAGCCAATCAGAATGGCGTACAGCTATTTCACATGTGGAAGTTAAATAACCAATCAACGATAGCGTAAAGGCGTTTCCATGCCAATCACTCGTGCATCTCGTTCATCTCGTGCAAATGGTACTCTGTTATTGAATTAAATTAAATTTGCATTTGGTTCTATTGTTAGTGAGTTTTTGTTTCTAATTTGCGTTCAGAAAACTATTTTAATGAAAATTCTCGTCTTATGTGTAATTAACAGTTCACGACATAGAAAGTGCTTTGTACGGGGTTTTATTCACTCGTTGTTTGTGTAAAAAACCCTCACTCGCTCGTTCCTCGCTCGTTCAGGTTTTTGACACAAACAACTCGTGAATAAAACCCCGTATGCCACACTTTCTATGACGTAAACTATATATATATGTCACTTGTGAGGGACTGAGCAATGCATTGGGGGAGGCTGGCCATACGTACAGATGCATTAAGCATCAGTAACTTTAAGCAAAGATTACAGCTACGGTGACAACTATAACACAAAGCAAGTCAGAATAATATTTAAATGCCTTTTTTTTGCCACACTCCAGAAAACGTTACAATGTGAAATCGATCACCAAATTTTAAGTTTTGACAACAAATATGTGAACATACAATGAACCATTCATTTTCTATTTTCATTTGAAAACCATTCTTATCCATCCAATGCATGCAGTTACAGGCTAGTTTGCCTGTATTGTACAATGTGAACAAGATGGAATAATTGCAAAATACTTGCAATAGCACTAATTTATGATTTGGAATGACGTTTTTGTTGACATTCGTTGCCGATGCCTTTGCTTAAACTCCCTTTAGTCTCTGTCAGTTCCCCATCGACCTCTCTTTAAACTGATGGATTGAGTTTGATTTATTGTAGAACATGACAAAGGCAAGTTAAAACCTCCATCTGCAGATTCTCAAGGATGTAAGGATTTAGAAAAACAAGCACTTGATATTGAACTTCAAAGAGAAGCAACACATGAACAAAATGATCAACACAAAATGACTTGGAGAGAGTGGTTAAAAAAACCAGACTTTTACAAGGTAACAATATTGAGCAATAGAGGACCTTTCCCCTGTTTACATAGCCTCATCTAAACACAAGGGGGAGTAATGGGAGAATTTGAGACCGTTAATGCAAACCCCGGGGACTGCAGCTATTGACCAATGAGAGTACACATACTATCCTAATTATTCTATAAAAGGAATTTGACATGAAACTATACATGTAAACGTTTTGTTGTAGAAAAATATCTCCATTGATAGTTGGAAAGATCATCGCAATTATAGTTGAGCAACTTAAGCAGATGTTGCAAATTACTAACTAAGGAAAGGCCAAAAAAATCCAGGCTTGAATAAGGTGTACGCGTGAAGTGCAGACTGCAGACTAAACACCGATTTCAAATAGAGCTCAGTGATAAACAGTTTTTAAGGCTATTAGCACCACCTTTCAAACTGTTAAGCTTTCAATAACTGCAAGTTAGGGTTAGTCTGCAGTCTGCAAGTGTCAGACATGCACTGTCTTGAATATGAGATTCAAACCCTGGTGACATTGCAATTGCGTTGCACTTGCTCTACCAGCTGTCGAGGTACCAAGCCAGTTGGGACCTGATCAATAATTGCAAGTTCAAGTTTATCCCGTCTGAGGTGAATGAAATGTTTTTTTTACAATGTACATTATTCTAAAAACTCCACCTCCATTTGCTGGAAGGAATTAACTGCTATGCTTAAAATTTAAGGAGATAATTCTCATACTCTTAGCAAACAGCTTCACAAGGATGTACGTCAACAAGTAAGCTTACCGGTAATTGTTAATGTTGACCTTAGTTCACCCGCTTGTACGCATGCATGGGGCACCAGCATTTGCCGAGGGTTGTGAAGTCTGGGCACCTGCTTTCTCAGTCTTCTGTCATTTTCATGAAAAGCAATAGTTACAAATTAAAGATATTTTGTTTCTTTTATTTCAGCTTGTATTCATTTACATGGCAACACAAAATATAGTGAATCTAAGTCAGTCCTATTTTCCCATGTACTTGACGGAGACACTTCACTTTCAAAAGGTAATCTTCTTCATCAGTGTTTGATCCCTGTTTACTGTCATCCGAAATACAAAATTAAACCTGTTTTTCTCTCAGCGTGTAACAGGCACTCAAACTTCCCCCATAATTAAAAATTGTGCCATGAACATAAATTACACTGTACGCCAATGCTCACTGAAATGTTCCAGACAATGTAAATTATATTTTTACTTTTTTGGCAATGTAAGTGTCAATGGAAGACACTCAGAGAAAATCTGAGTAAAAGTAATGTTCTCAACAAGGTCAAACCCGTGATCCTTGATCTGACTACTTGTGATTCAGACGATCCACTACTGACTGCATCATAGGCAACTCATGACAGCGAGGCCATCCACATGCACAGCCAGGACTGAAACTGATAAATGTGCAGACACTGTTCAATTATTGTGAGAGAGAGTGAATGCTAAAACCCGTGAATTAGTGAATGAAAAAGTGTATTTTTTTAATAAATACTTGGAAATACTAAAAAACTGGAGTACGTACTGCTCCCAGTATTAAGTCTGCTACAAGCCTAGAAGGCCCAGCAGGCCGGCACTTATCTCCGGTTTCTGTAGCATGATGCGACTAGGTCAGTACCGGTATTTCTACTCCCCCCTGGATGAGATGCTAGTCCATCGCAGGGTGAATCCAGATAGGAAATCTTTTTCCAACCAAAGAAACGATGAATCTAAAGAAGGGTTTGTCGTGGCAACAACTGGGTTCACCAAGTTCTACTGCAGCTCCCTGTGAGTAGGATTCAAATTTTTATAATATATTAAGGAGACTCAAAAGTACGTAAGCCACGCTATTCTTAAGACATAGTTGCTTGCATCAGTTAATTTTTCCAATGTTTCCCAAACTAAATTTGATTGGGTCTTTGAGCAGAGCTGTAGCATACATGTATTGCCAAGCTGGCAACAATTGGGGACTCGTGTGCACATGCAGACACCCTTAAAAAATTGCCTGACAGTGGTATTTATAGTCATAAATGTTTTCCCTACTGAAAGGATATTATTATAGTGTTGCAGTCCTTTTCTATTGCAAACCCCACCTGTATGGAAAACCCTTTGAAGCATCCCTCAATCAGAATCAGAATCCATTAGTGAGCTTTAAGAGACTCGTTTGAGCCAGCTGTACCATTGAACTACTCTCTAAGACTGGTTTAGGACACAAATTTCCATAATGGACCCAATTACTTTCCCTCTTTTTGACTCACTGTCAATAATATATCATGGAACAAACCATTACCCCTTTTCCTCAACAGGAAGCCATTGCTTATTTTCCTCTTATGATCCTTGTCAGTGGTATTTTGATGAGCGCTACGGTAAAACATTTAAACAAATTTTTCTCCAATAAGGTTGGTGTAAATAATACTTCATTTGCATTGCAATTGGCAGCCATGCATTCAATGTTTTGATCAATATTGCTGATCAGAAATGACAGGCAGTTCGGTAATTTTCAAGGAAAAAAACATGTACATGCAGTGTAAGATTCTGCCTGACAATGTGCCATAAACAAGGCACTAGATTTCCTTAAAAGGCTTGTTGACATAATTGAATATGGGGCCCCTTTCTTTTACATCTGTGGGTTTCGTTTTTAACGTTTGGTGAATCAAAGTCTTGAAGACAAAATTGTACATATTAATTTAAATGAAGTCAAACATTGCTCTATAGTTTTGCAAACTGCAAGACACTGAGTAAGAATTATTAGTACGTACATCACTGCTTTTGCAAATTAATGTGGTATAGTGTTGGCAGGTTTAAAACACAGGTCACATTCCATAGGTCACACATATATTGGAGGTCATTTTTTTTCCTATACCGAAGTAACCCAAAGCCTTCAATTTGGCTATAACCTAGCTAAAAGACCTATAAACATCATTTTTAGGCCAAACATGACCTAATGAGTCCTAAGTTCAGCAGTTAGTACACAAAGGTTTTGTAACAAGTGACTTGTGCTTTAAACCTTTTGGTACAGTGTAGCTCCCAATTCTTTAAATTGGGCATTTTGGCTTATGGATTAATATTCCCAACATATTTTAGTAACCAGTAAATGACCAGTTTTCTTGTGAGACTAAATCACTTATACATGTATTGGACTTTTTTGTTCTACACAAAATTTAAATTAGACTGCTCGCAGTCCCTTCTGAGTTAGTCGAACCTATATGCTTTAGTCATGCAAGCGAGCCGAGGGGAGAATGATGATTGAGCAAAGATATAGGGACTGCACGATCTTTTGTAACCGATGCGTTCAGAATCTCCCGTTGCACCAGCAATGGAAAATTTGGATTGGTCCATTGACAATGGACTGCTTCTTGTCAGATAATATGACGCCAATCTGACTCTTCGATTTTCCTTTTGCGGTTTCGATCATAGAGCTAACACAAATATTGAACCCAAGCTCTCCCATCAGGCAAGTACTGTATCTATGTTATGGTTGTGCTGCCAACTGCTTGGTTTCAGAAAGAACATTTTTTTATGAGAGCTTGTAATATCTTAAAGGATACTAGTGACCCAAATCAAACGTCAGCGATCGTGGTAATAGTTCTTTGTAGCATCATTCACCGAATACCAGATTCGGTCAAATAACGATTATCTATGGATAGTTGCGTTCGAGAAGAAGAGGAATTTGTTGAAGGACATGGCTTCAAACAAGTATTGCATGAGTCTCTTTTCTGCAGAACAAGTTCTGTATTCTGACTTCACTGATTTAATGATAGAGGATGAGGGGTGACTGTGGTCCATTCTAAACAAGAATTTGTCCCAAACATCACACCGTCGAAACTTGTCAAAACACTCCAACATTAAATTAAGTTAAATTCAGTAGTTTTAATTTCTGCAGTTTCCTTTCTGAATAGTTGATTGAATTCTACATGCGAATAGATATTCCCACGCCTTTTAGTGTTTACCGATATTTACATTAGCAATAAAATAGGCGGAGCCATCTGTCATTACTTTCATTAATTAGATTGGCAGATTCTGAACGCGTCGCGTACAGAAGATTGTGCAGTCCCCATATCTTTGGTCAGTCACCATACTTCCCTCTACTCGCTTGCGTGACCAAAGTGGGCAGTTCAACTAACTCAGAAGGGACTACGAGCGGTCTAAGACAAAATTGTTATAACGGAGAAGTGACCCTTGCACTTGGCAGGGCAATTCAAGCAATTGTCTCTAATAATTAGAGACAATTAAATTATTATTATTATTATTATTATTATTATTATTATTATTATTATTATTATTATTATTATTAAAAATTCAGGTGGCTCCAACGGGATTTGAAGCCATGACCTCTGCAATGCCGGTGCAATGCCCTTATAAGGGCTTAATGGGGACGTGCGGCCAACCAGGGTATGTTTTTCTGGATTTTTGTCTTGAACAGGGTATCGAATTTATCATTTTTTGCCTTAATCAGGGTATCGATTTATCAATTTTTGTCTTAAACTGGGTTAAATGTCTTAAACAGGGTATCAAAAATCGGAATTCTGTCTTAAACAGAGTAGGAAAATCAGCGATATTTGTCTTAAACAGGGTCAGGGTATGAGGGGCTGAGCTAATTGAAGCCACACAGTTGGGAGCTCAGGTCAATTTATTTGGCTTGTGTGTATACCGGTGTAAGGACTGGCTGCTCCCAACTGTGTGGCTTCATAGTTCAGTTGGTAGAGCATTGCACCAGCATCGCAGAGGTCATCATAGGTTCAAATCCTGTTGGAGCTACCTTAATTTTTCACATGTCTATAATTAGAGACAGTTTGAGCTCTCAAATTTGCTTGCAGCTAATATCCATGAGGGTGGCTTTATAAAATATAATATAAATCTTGTTTACCATAAGTGACTCTAGTAGGCAACATTGATTATCAACTTTTTTCCAGGTGTTGTTTTGTGCTGGTACAGTGATTGTCATAGGAAGTTCTACGTGGTTTTATTTCACCCCTCAGTCACATAGGGATATGATTTATGCACCAACAATCATCATGGGCTGTGGTAACTCCATAATGCTAGTGACATCATTGGCCATGGTCGCTGACACTATTGGTAATGATAAAGTAAGTTAAGTTTGTTACAGTTACTGGTAGTAATGTATGATTCAATCACAAAATGTCTCTGTATGTTTGTAACAAGTAAGTTCTTGCAGTCCACCGGTAAACAGGCATTTCAACGTTTATTTGTATAAAATGAAAGAACGGGCCAAAATAAATAACAAGGTAGTGTCCAGGGTTGTTACTTTGAGTGAATTTGCTCTGCTAGACTAACAAAATTGTATCTCTCGGCATAATACAAAAAAAAAAATCACATGACTGAAATGGTGGAATCAGAAACAGAATTACATGTAACCCAGCTGTAACACAGTGAAATTGGTTTTAAAATAAGCTTTTTTTTTTTTCAGACTTGCATTTTCAAAGAATATAGGGTTTCTTTACAGCTAATAATAACTTTTACTACTAATAATTGGCATTAGATTCTGCACTGATTAATACACAGCTGGGTTTTTGCCAATCAGTGTGTTATTTTTCATCTTTGCAGAAATCTAGTGGCTTTGTGTATGGAGTATGTGCTTTAATGGACAAATTGGCCCTTGGCTTTATTGTCTTTGCATTACAAGAAAACTACCCACAACAGGATTCAACGACAGGGTAGGTCATAATCATAATCAGGTTTTTTATGTCCAGTAATTGGCAAACAAAGGACTGATAACTGGTAAGCTCGATCAAAGATACCAATAAACCAGTAACAGGTTATTGTTGTTAATGTTCCAACCAAAGTCTTATTGGCTGCTGGATTCTTACGCTTGTATGTCCCCAAGATTTGCACATTTGAATACCGGTAACAACAAAAATGGTTTAAAACCATATTCCTTGTCACTCTTGGAAATCAATTCCAAAATATTTTAATCTGTTAAAATCATTTTGGAGTCCTTTCCTTTATAGCTTATTTCCATAGAAGCATGAAAGTCAACAAAAACTCCCTATATTTTGTATGGAAATGCCAGTGGGTTGATGGAAATGCTTGTATCCCAAAAATGAACACTGGTAGCCTCCATTTTTCATTGCTGCTAAGTGATCAGCATCCTACGATGAAACTCTTTAAACAAGGTTAAAATTCTCTATTGGATTCAGAGCCACCTTAACTATTCATGTTTGAAGGCAGCCCTGAATTAATTTGCTTCTGAGAACTTTTATAAATTTTGCAGTCTCATTTAAGGCTGCTAATTGCATTCCAGCAGTAAAATACAAAGTGTTTTTTTAGATATATCGCCAGTTGCTATGGTAACATATTACGTCACACTTAGAAATTGAGCGTATTCTGTTAAGCAATAATTGCTGTTTTACATGAAACCACAACATACATGTAGCTACAGTGTTGTGTAGTAAATCGTTCTAATAGTACAGTTTCTTGAACCATATAAAAATTACGGGGGTGCTTGTCGAAAATTTTGAAAAGAACCCCTAAGAGGTAACAAGATGCTGTCTTGTGGGCGTGGCATGAATTTCTTCCACCCCTAAGAGGAACCAAATTATAGGTTTTAATTAGACAAAGTTTAAAAAAAGTTAATTATCAAATGTGTCCTGTCATGATTTTTTCGGCTCAATACCTTTTTCGGCTCAATAACCTTTTAAGGCTGAACACCCTAAGTGGTACCAAAACCGCTTTTGTAACCCCTAGAAGGTACGAGTAGCACCCCCGTCTTTTTTCTATGGGAGCCCCCCCCCCCCCCCCCCCCCCCCCCCGGGGTCTGAGCCTCCTTAATTTTTTTTAACTTCATATTTTCAGGCCCTGCGGGGAAACCTGTGCTCAGTACCTCAGAGGCGCTTTTTCCGTGTTTCCTGGTGTCGAGGCATTGGTAGCTTTCCTGGTTGTTGCGTTTCTGTATCGTCCAAATCAAAATAAAAATGTGAAGCGAGAAGTGACAGGTCAGTTATGTCTAATACGTCCAGACGCATTAAACATCTGGCCGCACTCGCGACTAATATAAATACGGGACGCACTTAACTTCGACGGCTAGAAATCAAATTCATGATTTTCTTCAAAAGATACTGGGATTTAATCACCAAAGAGGCGGTGTGGCCTTCATTGCTAAGTGCGTCCCAGTTTAGTGCGTCTCGTCTGTACACTAGTCGGCTTAGACGTCTGAGACGATTAAGACGTCTGTTAAGTGCGTCGTCTAGACGCACTTAACTTGAGACGTTTAATTTGTCTGACGTTTAATGCGTCCACCTTAATTCCCTTATTTATATACTAGTCGTCTAAGACGTCCTCTAGTGTAAAATCAAATGGTATACTCGTGAAATTAGGGAATATCATGAAAGTATGTAATTGGAACGATATCATGAATCTATGTAATTGGAACGATTATTGTACCATTGACTCCTGAGTGGAGTGAGAATAAACAGATTTTACTGTCTAACGCCAACAGATTTACTCGTCGACTAGGGTGTCCTCGGGAATCTGAGTAGTCCTGAAATGGGTTAAGGTGACTCCTCAGAAAAAAAAGTTGTCGAACGATTTCCTTGAAACTTTCCCTGAATGTTTCCTACTAATCCCTGTGTTGTGAACTACAATAAAAAAGGTAAGCTAACGTGCTTGCTTAAGAGATATAATGGGCCAATCTCAGCCCATTGATGCCTGTACTGATACTACTCACTTGCGTAATTTCATCGGCTCAGGGTACATGTTGCGGTAGCTAAACGAGAGGGTTTTTAAAGTAACACGTGAAAAAAACACCTGATAGGTAGAAAGGCTACAGCATATGGAACACTGTCTTACATAGTGTATGGAAAAATCACTCAACTTAAAACGACGTCGACTCAAAACGTTCCTGGAGTCGTTGTTTTCAAGATCATAATTAATTTTATATCCCTGGGTAAGGGGCTTTATGTACGTTTTTAGCTATATCTTTTTTTTCCTTCCGATAATTTTTTTTATAGGGGATAATTTGTACAACAAAATTATGCAATAAAAAATATAGGTCACCGTGCTCGTTTAATTATCGTAGATCGAAACAACAAAATTCGCCGTGTTCTCGTAATGCGCGCGCTTATTCGCAAAGAGTTAAGGGTCATTCACAACTTCTTTTACGTGTTTCAGCGAACTGTATCAGCGCGTATGATCGACGTACGCCATATTTACCATGTTGCAAATTTGATCAATTAATAAAATAATATTGACACACCATATGCGCAGTACGGGATGCGCAGTGCAATACTGAGGAATCACCTTAAATTTAAGAGATGTGTTTGAACAGGTGGTATGTCGGCCCGTTTGGTATAATATCCCCCATCTTGAGTCATTCCAATTTTTATCCGCAGCCAAGTCGGTCATTTCTTTTTTTTAAAACTATTCTTCCCAGAAGTTTTATTGAAGATTTTGCGTGACAAGTGACAAAGCGCCACAGGTGGTTTACCATCTCTTGGAACGGAAGTGACAATGGCGTAATGTACAAATGCTGACAAACAAAAGAGGCTAATGAGAGATCTTTTTTATGAAGGCTATGACCCAACGAGAAACTACCCAATTGACTTCTGTCCGAGCGCATCTTGTGATTTGCGGAAGTGACAAGTTCGATTCTCAGACGTCCCGAAACTTTTCGGGTGTTAAAATTCTCAAAGTATCTTCAGAAGGGAGGTATTTTGAGTCATCGATATTCTTAATCGTTTTTGCTTTTTGCTATCTTGAAAGCATGCGACAAGACCGGCTTTTTAAAACAAGCGTATGGTGATTTCACTTGTGACTTTTCTCGCCAGAGAAGTTATCGGGACTTTTCGAGAAACATGCCCCCAATTCGTTCTTCTCCCTATAGACCGCTGTTGCGATTGGTCAGGATATTTAATTTGATTCTCGAACGTCGTGGAAGAAAAGAGGTGCGCCACAAACACTGCTTGTGTTTTTTGCGTTTTAGGGGAACAAGACCGCACAGATGAAATGGACTTTTCCGTTATGCCATTTTTGAAATCAACAGAGGTTTAACAATGTAAGTTTGCTTTAAGGAGTTTCTTCTGTGGTTTGGAGATAAGTCGTGTTCAAAAGTAACGTGAAGAGCTGAATACTGGAGCAGTGATTGAGTTTGAGATGTTTTACCGGATCATGACGTTGCACTCTTCCCAAGCATCAAGGATCCCATATGTAGTTTAAAGAGGCACTGTCATGCTAAATTTACTGTTTTTAAGTCAAAACTGGGTAAATTCGAATTCGAATGTAACGAACTCACAGTAGCTATTCGTATTTAAGTTTTGGCGACTTTCAGAGGACAACGTCTCCAAACGTGAAAAAACTGGCCAATTTTTCTAAGTTTCAATCCATTTTTATCCTCTCCATCCTAGGCTGCAAACAACAAAAAATAGCTTCGGTGCACTTCAATGGCCATTGGCAACAAAACTGCAGCATTATTTCTTGGTCTTCATATTGATGCAAAGACGTCTTTTAGTTTTTTTAATTTTGACTCAAATAGCGTGACACTGCCCCTTTAAAACACTGATAGTGTTTACGGAGAAATATTCAGTATACGTATTGTTTAAATTGAGCAAAAGAAATTCAACAAAATATACAGCAGTTATTTATATCCCACTAAAAGGCAGACGTGCCCCTTTCTTTTTTCTAGGGGAAAGAATCTTACATAATTTTAAAAACAAATTTATTTGAGGAATTCTTGAATTGTGATTGACATGGAGCGGCTTATGTTCAATATTCAAAGTTTTTTCGACGGGTTTACCTGAAGGTCTCAGTTATAAAATAAATCTATGTTAATTAAATTGGTGCAAATTTTAAATTTAATTTATTAAATAAGTTTGTTGGTTAATTGAGCAAAATAGGCCATTTCCGAATTCATGTCTGCCTCCTCTTCAAAGCGAGTCTAGGTTCGGAGTTTACTTGTTTCCATATCTCAAAGTGCCCTTGGACGTGAGGGGCCTGGAACAACAAAACTGAAACAACCCAAACTCGTACAAAAATGCTAACCTTAGGTCTAAACATTATATAAAGCATATTGCATATTTTTGTAAAGGTTTGGGTTGTTTCAGTATTGTACCCTTCACCCACTACATTCACCCCGGGCCCCTTATGTCCAAGGGCACTTTGAGATATGGAAACAAGTCTTTACCGTTTTTCTTATGAAAATTATTTTTTATTCATATTTAAAGTAGAATTAATTTTCACTGGCTTACTTGAGGGTATCAGTTTTACGTTTCTAATTTATAAAATAGATATATGGAAATTGAATTGGTGCAAAGTTGAATTTATTAAATAAAATTTTGTCAGAGGTTAAGTTTTAGTTGTTGTGAATTTGTTTTCGGTTGAACCCAAGTTCCTTAAGAATTTACTTCCTGGGCAGATCTTCATCTTGGCCAGATTTGTTGTTTTTTCGCTATTTAGCTGTTATGCTATCACTGCAGTTCTACCACTACCACCACCAGCAATATAGAAATTACAACAATAATGCCACTGCTACTAATGCCAATTTATTCAATTTGCGCGCATTGGGTATAAGCATAAATGATCACATGATTTCGAGTCAGTGCAATTTGGAATATATAAGCACGATTATTATATGGCAAGCAATTCTCAGGCCAAATGAAACACTCTGATTGGCTGGTTTTCGGTCGGATTTTATATTACGGACCATTACCATGGAAACGGTTTGTCTCCGTATTTTTGTCGCTCCCGGGAAATTCAAGTTGAGCGAAATACAAAAAGCTTCAAAAAGCGGAATTCATTTTTTTCAGCACAACAGTACAATTATAGCAAGTGGAATTTAGTGTTGCATGTAAAAGGTTACCTTTTAAAGTTCGCTGATTGAAGACGAAGTTTACGAACATTCAAGAACATTCGGAGAAACGTCCAATCGCTCAAACAAACGATCCCATATGATAAACAACTTGCTAACCTCACTTGCTCGGGACTGTACTGGGGAATATTGGGCCTCGGTCGTGTTTTTTATTCTGCCACGACCTCGGGCCAATATTCCCCAGTACGGTCCTCGCACTCGGTTAGTAAGAGGTTAGCATTTTTTTAAAGACGAGCAAAATTGCGTAGTCCTAAGGGCGAGTCCAATTTGTAGTCTCGGAAAAAATTTATAAGTGGTTATTTATTCCAAATAGCCCGAGAAATAATGTGATTACTTAGACATGACGTACATGAAAAAATTCGAGATGGTTAAACGGAAGGAACGCATGCCACACGCGTATCTTGCAAAAATTGTGCTATCCAGGACTCGCAGTTGATTGACCATCAGAGACTTCTTTGATCATTGACCAATCGGAATGCCTTGTTTCCTTTTTTGTGCACGTTGTTACCTGGAAGGTGCATTTCTTTTAGCAAATCAGAATGGAAATATATTTCCATGTATATTGTCAGATGGTAGATGCCCAACGAGGCTTCCGCGCGAATTGTAGAGATTAAAGAATGCTGCAAGGCCGAAGTACTTTATATATTTTCCGTTCAATGACTAATCAATTCTTTCTCCCTGGCCGGTGTGACCCAAGGAGAAAGAATGATTGACTTTAAAGTGATTGTCGACGAATACAAAATGGCCCTCAAGTACGATTGTGCGTATTTCATAACTGGCCAAACAAGTCAGCGTTGTTCTCGAGGCTGACGGAAAGAATCGAGGCGCCGGAGAACAAAAATGGAAGTACCATCGTACTGCGTCTTCGCGAAATGCCAAGGCGCGCTTTAATGCATCCAATCAGATGCAGACCCAGGATTACTTACTTTTGCTAAAACACTTAGTCGCTCTGGTTCCTTCACTGTTGCCGGGTAGAATTCAACACGACAATCCTTGAATTTGATGGAGACTGAAATGTACGCATTGCGCACCTATTTATCACAATTCCAGTGCACTTCACCTGCCAAATACAAGAAAACCTGCCGGTCGTCCGTAGTAAAACTGCTTGTCAACACTAGTGATTTTGGGATGAGGCCACCTGAAATTTCCAGGCCCTAGTTGTTCAAAAGATGGATAACGCTATCCAGCGGATAAATCACTATCCATCGAATAGCGCATTTGGTTTCGCTATCACTTATCCACTTCAGTGATGTATTATCCATCGTTTGGACAACTGGAGCCAGGTTTCTGTAAGAGACATTTGCTTAAATTGTTCAGTTGAGGTCGAGGATCAAGGAAGGTCAAGGTAGACCGTCAATTTTACAGCCCCGGCTTTGCAATAGTCTTTTTTTCTTACAAGAAATTATAAGAAAATCCACAAGCATGGATGGCGCAGTGGTGAGAGTACTGGTCTCCCACCTTGAATGTGGCCCAGGGGCCCGTTTCTCGAAGGTCCCGAAACTTTACGGGCCATTTTCGGGTGTCACGATTCCTTTTGCAACTCAAGAACGGAGAGCATTTAATTCGTCGAACTTCACAGTTAATTTTCTTTTTGTTACCTTGAAAGCATGTTAAAAGATCGGCTTTCCAAAACAAACGGTAGGCAATTTCACAGATTGCTTTTCGGGCCCGAAAAGTTTTCGGGACTTTCAAGAAACGGGCCCCAGGTTCGAGTCACATGCGGGTCGAGTTTCTGCTCCGGGCGGTGTTTCTCCGGTTATTCCGGTTTTTCCCTCTCCTCAAAAAACCAACCTATGATGTGATTTCTGTACAGTTGCGAGCAAATAACCAAGGGTCCCCTGGGGACACTCTCCTGGTACTTAAAAGTCAAGCACCTTCCTTTAAAATTCTGGCCGTTCCCAATAGCGTAGTTTTCTGCAACAGTCCAATTCTTACCCTAATCTCCAATTTTTCACTGAATCCATCGTCCTCTTCCTACAGCCCCCACAACACTTCCAAGAGCTCCTACAACAACCGGTACTGCATCCACGTTTTTTACACTCCACGTTCTTCTAATCGTCCACTTCAAATCCTGATAATTTTTTATTTTTTCAAATTCCTTTTCATGTACCCTACTATCTCCAGGGATAGCAATGTCCGCAATTATACATTTTTCTCTTTCTTACTTAACTATTATTATTGTTATTATTATTGCTTTGATGATCCATACGATGTTTTTGAAATTCATCTTTAATCAAGACATGTTTCGGATGAAACATCATCCATCGCCAGTTGTACAATGAGAAATAAACTAAAGTTGAGCAATAAATAGTGTAACAAAGTGAGATATAACATGAATAATTAAGGATGAAGGCGAGAACAGAACAACCACGAAACAAAACAGAAAAAACCAGACTATTTAAGCTAAGAAAAGAAACTAATTAGTATGAAAGGGATAAATTAAGATGTTTGACTTGGGAATTTAAAGATGGCTGCTCCCAAGGGATATGCATGGCTTCTTTAATTTTCAATTGGACACGTGTGGAAGCAGAGTCGAGGATTTTAAAACAGTCTTCTGAACACCGGGAGCGACAATTTTCAAAACCTCTCAAGTGCTTAAAGATGTGGGAATGTTTGTCGGAGGCGAGATGTTCACGGATGCGAGTGGCGAAGTGTCTATTGGTTTTATTATTATGATTATTATGATTATGATGATGATGATTATTATTGTTGTTGTTGTTGTTGTTGTTGTTCTTCTTCTTCTTCTTCTTCTTCGTCGTCGTCGTCTTCTTCTTCTTCTTCTTCTTCTTCTTCTTCTTCTTCTTATTATTATTATTATTAAGTGTAAACATCAAAGAGACATGGAAATTTTTTTATAGAAACGTTATTACACGTATACTTCCTCTGGAAGTTCATTTTTGGTCAGATATGGTTAGCCCCTTATTACTTCCTTACATCAGTACCTTATGCGTCGATTTTCCAATCACCTAGAGCACAAATGAATAACTGGACATTTTGGGAAAAAGATTTTGGAATGTTTCAAAGGTATTGTGACCAAACCACGTATCCAGATATTTTTTCAACCCGCAACTTTTTCTCTGCGGATTCAAAACTTTTCACGTCCACACGTAACGTATTCAAATCGAATCCGCCCGCAAACCAGGACTCCTCTTTGACTATTGTCAACTGCAGAGTAAAAAACGAATTAAGACATTTCTGCTTACAGTACTCGGAGTTGAGGATGCTTATGTTGATGCCTACTAGTTGAGAACAAAATTGAATAATCATTACTAGCGTACCCTATAATTCTGTTGATTCTATTCTTATTTTCTTTTTCATTCAATTATTTTAATAATATTGTAATAATTATGCTACGTTTCTTCAGTCTGTCTATTGTGTAATGGCCTAATGAGTATCGTGAGGTTTCATTTTGTCTTAATATCGTTTCTAGTAAATTTAGTGCCATTACACTGCACCCCTCGATTAGCATTGCTGTACGCGTGCGGTGTTCATTGTAAAATTTAACAATAATTTTTGAAAATCAACTTGAAATTGAACTTGAACTTGAACAGAGCATGCGTCATCAGGCGTTCGAGTACGCGACAAGAAAAACGAGATAGCATTTCGTTCAGCAGTCATGCATGTTGAATATTTACGCGGTAAAGGCTGAACCTGAGTTTGTAACGTCATCGGCTTTGAAAATATCCGGATTCGACCGTTCACACGTTCTTTGCGTATTCAAAAATTCCACTCTGGAGAGCAGATTTTAAATGTTGCGGATTCCTGATTCGCCGTACACGTGTGGACGGAAGGTGAATCCGCAAAATAAAAGTTGAGTATTCGCACATATCTGGATACGTGTGGACGGAGCCTAAAATGCCGAAACAAGGAACGAAACTGTGTAAACATTTTTAAAAAAGAATTACGTTATTAAAATGTTGAGGACTGCGTCAGGTTTTATGAATATTTTATTAACCACAGAAAGATCTATGTTGATTTGGTCTTCTCTTAGACCACCAGGGAATCAAGAAACATAAAATCTGTTGCGAAATTAATTCTCGATCGATCCACTGAAATCACGATGGTTATCCACTTTTAACAACCATAAGGAACTGAAGCCAGTATGAAGATTGACAAGTCTCCAAAACATGGCCACTTCTCGTGATATTACAGCAGCGTCAAGCAACAGTGAAGTTGATGGCATAAATGATGATACAACACCTCCGATAAGAAACCGTATTGCCTGCAAGACAGGTCATATACTCAATAACTTGACCTTGAGTGTGTGGTACAGTTACTCACTCCTCTTTCTTCAGAATGTCGCTGGACTATCTCCCGCGAGTGTTGGTGTCTTATTCTTTACTTCTGAAATCCTGATGGCCCTAACGTTTATGGTTATAAGCCTACGCTACGACGAAAGATTATGGAAGTCGTTTCCCAGGTACGGAATTCAAAAGGCTCGACACTTAGTTGGTTCAGCGGGCATACTTTTTGCTTGGCCATTTGCCTTTACTCCCTGTTTTATTTGTGGAGATGGTAGATCGTATTTAGCGTTGGGGATGTATTATCTGATGCCAGTGGTTTTTCTGTCAGTCTGTTGGCAGCTGACTGAATTAAGCTACGCTTCTCTGCGAAAAGGGATACGAGCAGAAAATGATTCCGAGACATCAAGGTAAGAAATGCCCCTGAAGTATGGTTTTATTTGAGTGTTACATTTTGTATTTAGGAGATCACAACTTGTTTCGCTTGTCAATTAATTTTACCGGAGGAAACTCAAAACAATTAGTAACGACAAGGTCCTCTTTATTACCTCTGAATAATAGCGAAAAAGTTTTTTTGGTCAATGGACAAAAGCGTCCATTGATCTGAAGACGTTTTTGAGATGCCGTGCTATCTTTCTTTTTGCTTTCTGTTTTCTCAAATGTGTTTTTTAGAGAGGCTATTTTACTGGATATAAGATCCAAATAAACGCTTGGTTAAAAGGGCTGTTCGTGGGCATATTACTAGGGTAATTTGTTCTCGTGCTGAGAGACAATGGAAATCGTCAATTAGGAACACGAAACTTCCTTGTTTCATTATTAATCCACAATATTAGATGGAAAATTCTCACATCCATTCTCGAACTATTGAGCGCTTTTTATTAAAAAATTAATTGGTACAAGTTCACAAATTTTCATTCCTTACCCAAGAAGAAATTCGACGGATTTTTGAATCGATGTTCCAGAACGATACCTTTTCTTAAAATATGTTCTATATGTGCAATTTAATGAAAAAATGTTAGGAATTGCCTTATTAATATTAAGCATAGCTTTCTCGCCACCATAATGATAGGAACAACTTTCTTACTTAAAAAACGAGCGAAAACAATGACGACGTTTTTTTTACCGTTCTAATTGATTTTCAAGTTCATAACAAATTCCGCAGTGACAACGAGTTTGAAATTTTCTCCTTCCCTTCTCAGCTTTTCTTGCCTTTGTTAATTTACGGATTATTGTTGTTCTCGGTGTTGGATTTTTAAGCAAATGGTTTAGTCTTTCGGTTTTTAAATTGTATATGTTTGGAATTTCTATGAACTTGAACTTGGACTTCAATATTACCTTAGAACGGTGGAAACTTCGTTATTTTTATCGCTCGTTTCAATAATTAAGCTCATTGAAAACTTTCTTCACTGCAATTATAATAGGAGTAACTATCTTTTGACCATAGTGAACATAATTTCTTCAGTCATCATGCAGCCGTGCAGTCTCTCACTAGAGCTCCTACTTCCCATAGCTTCCCAATAGATTGTGTACATGTATCCATAAATAGGCCCTTATTGTAAAGAAAACTGTACTTTTGGCTTGAAACTATTCACATGCAACGCGCACACTAGATGAAATTTCTTCTCTATTGTTTGTGATCGCTCTTTGCAGGTCCGTCGTCCGTGTGTGCAAAGTATGCCTTTATATAGTGTTATGGTTTTTACTGCAAGAAAGCACAGAAACTAGCCTGAATTCAAAAATCAGCGAGCAATTTACGGTGAGTTCGTCATGAAGGGTTCCTCTACTGACTTTTAAAAGGTATAAGGTAGAGAGACATGATGAGAGGGTGTAGTCGGAGATAAACGTTTCACTTCTTTCATATAGCTACTCTGTCTCATTAGAGTTTTAAGAAGTCCAGGGCTGACAAAAAATAAAAGGTTCATGAGCTAGAGTAATCTCGTACCCAGATCTCACTCTGTCACTGGAAATGTGAGATCTGGTAAAGTTCGACACTACATCCTTTTTCATTGGCTACTAAAAAAAAGGTTGCGGCAATGCAATCTACGCTCTGATTTGCTTATTTCGTGGGGCACTTCAGTGAAGGTAAAGTGAAGGTTTAGTTTTCGCAAGTGCATGTGCTGTTTTGAATAAATGCCAGTTGTGCGGAGGAAAGTTTTGTTTTTTTCCGACGCCGGAAAAGCTTTACAGTTGAGGAAAATCATTTAAAAAATTGCGACGTTTCTGTAAATGGTACCGACGAAAGCCCCACGTACCCTGCCACTCAAATAAAGTTCTGCGTAGCTGGCTACGCGGTACGCAGAAACTAATAAATTCAAGTTGAAGTATGTAATTTATTCAAAACAGTATTTCTCTTTCTTAAAGTGTGACTCGCGAATTAAGTACTGATCAATTGTGAATTTTACGGTTAGATTAACTACATTTTTCACGAGATCGTGTCAAGAAAATAGCGTACGTTGCAGTGATTAGGTCTAAGCACTCTTAAACATTTTAGCTTTTCAATTTACGGTTTGGCGAACTGCAGTTTGCACGAGATCGTGTGAAGAAAATAGCACTCGTTTATTGATTAAGCCCAAGCGCTCGTTTCAGTGATTCTGCAGTTGCTCCAACAATTAAACAATCTCGACCGTTCAAAAACAATCGCCTGTAGCGCTTCTTTCTGTTTCGGCTTAAGTTTTAGGTTTCCTTGTCCTCTACCCAAAAAGAATCTCTTCAAGAATACTCTCGAAATCCATGTTTATTCCGCAAAATCACCCAAAATCACAACAGAGAGTACGAACATGCGCAGTGATAGAAAAGCCCGTATTTCGGGCCTCGCTGGCACTGTGCATGCTCGAAATCGAACTTTACCAGATCTCCCTTCCGTATGACCGTGGGAGATCTGGGTACGAGATTAGAGCTAGAGCAGTTGTGTCGCGACCGATGTTGTGAGGTTTTGTTTAGCACGCGTGGTCATCGCCAATGGTGCTGCAGTGCAGTCCCCGAGTTCGCTTTCTTGTGTTAATAATAATAATAATAATAATAATAATAATAATAATAATAATAATAATAATAATAATAATAATAATAATGATGATGATGATGATGATGATGATAATAACTTTAGTTGAGTGTCAATGGATTAAGCACTAGAGCACTAATTGGGGACGCTAATGAAATTAACTCAAATCAAATCAAATATCGGTTTTTGTGGAGAGGGGAAAACCGGAGCCACCCGGAGAAAAACCTCTCGGAGCAGAGAAGACAACCGGCAAACTCAACCCACATATGACGCCGAGTGTGGGAATGGAACCCAGTCCACATTGGTGGGAGGTGAGTGCTGTCACCACTGTGTCAGCCTTGCTCCCCTGTTCACTTGGTTCGCTTTGGGCGACAATTTTTTTTCCACCAAGATGTCCCAGGCAAAAAAATGACCAGCGCAGCTTTCTAATAATATTTAAAACTATCTAAGAAAGATCATAAAGGACTTTATCTACTCTTAATTTTATTTAAGTTTATTGACGTCTTGTCTTACCTTTTTTAGTATCTAGTTCTCATTCTCCTTCCGATTGGCTTCGTTTTCGTCCTTGCGTTTCATTTGACTATCCTAGAACCCAGACTACAGAGCGCTGGGCTGAGAGAACATGAAGAAGAAAAGCTTGAAGAAGGTAATGTATCCAATCACAATCACTTCCAGCACCAGTCTAATTAGGCAGGAGCCTGTGTCACAACATTTTTGCAGACCCATCTGCTTTTAGACTACCTTTTTCATGGGAAAAAAACAAAGGCAGTTCCGGCTCGACGACGCTATGACGTCAATACAGTTTACGTCATTGAAAGTGCGTCGTATATGGGCTTTTATTCACGAGATGTTTGTGTCAAAAACTCCGAACGAGTGAGGTAC
>OX421450.1:35678112-35683112 GCA_949126865.1 Montipora capitata
AAAACGAGGCTAGTAGGATAATTATTATATCTATAGATTTTTAGACTTTTATTATTTTAATTGTGTTTTGTGTTTGTTTGCGGCCATCTGAAGCATAACGGAAACTACTTGCGACCTCCTCCGTATTTTCTCGCCGCAACGGCCCCTGCCTGTATTGTAGTTTTGCGTCTCCGGTATCAGGGCTTTTAACTTCAATAAATTTTCAGTAAAAAACGAAACATTGCATTAATTGTGTGGAAAAGCTCAGACAGGATTTACCAATCTCTTACAAGGAGGTCACCTTAGATAACTAAACCCTAAACCTAAACAAAACCATTAAAAGAAAAGTTATAAAGGGCTGTCCCTCAGTCGGTGAATTAATTCATTTTCTCTCAGGTGATGAT
The DNA here is from genome assembly GCA_949126865.1 of Montipora capitata. Taxonomy (NCBI): domain Eukaryota; kingdom Metazoa; phylum Cnidaria; class Anthozoa; order Scleractinia; family Acroporidae; genus Montipora; species Montipora capitata. Next base: position 35,678,496 of record OX421450.1, read on the forward strand.
AATTTGCACCACTGCCGCCATATTTGGCACTTCTTTGTGGTTCTACCTGCACACAGAAAAGCGAACCTCACTTGTTTACGCGCCTACGGTCATATTTGCCAGTATGTCCTCGCTCGTCACCATGGTAACGCCAACCCTGCATCAGGAGCTGACTGGGAACGAAAAGGTACACACTTGAAGCCCTCTCTCAGGCTCTTTAGCAGCCACGGGAATTTAAGTAGGTTTGAATGCTTTCACTTCTTTGCTTCAGCAAAATACCAATTTTGTTCATGGAGTATTTGAATGCTCAGAGAGAGTTCTGCTGGGAGTATTAGTTCTCACGATTCAATTGCTTTACCCTGATAACACGGACAGGTAAGAAGTTTTTCTTTTAAACCATTTGTCTGGGTTACTTTTCGTCGATTAAGATTTAAATTCCTACGGCGCAAGACATTGAGGAAATGCCTGGGTAACGAGTTAAAAAAAAATTGCAATTCTGATACCGAGAACGGTGAAGGGATATAATATACAAAGCCAATATTTCGAAAGACACTACCTTTCTTCATTAGTGTTTTACATTTTTTTGTAAAACCCTGACGAGGAAAGGCAGCCGTGCCTTTCGAATATTGGCTTTAATAATTTTGTATTCCTACACCGTTCAATAAGCCTTGTTCTTAATATTTATGAATGAAAGAAATGTATGTTTGAAGTGCGGCTTCGCAAATTTCCCTTTCGTAAACGGTCGTTGCCATTTCTCAGAACGGTCGTTGCCATTTGAAACGGTCCATGCCATTTATAACGGTCGACTACACACTTCACTTCACTTCAAAGAAAATTAAAAGAAACAAACTCAGAAAAAATATTAACACGACAAAAAAGGAAAACAAAAACATTTATAAAAGAAAAACTAGAGCCCGAAAATTTCCAGATTCGAACTCGGGTTCTTAGCCCTCACCCTAAACAGAACCCTAACCCGAACCCTAACTCATATGACCAGCGAGACACAACTCCCAGTACCCGCAAGACCTAATGGTGTAATTCAGAGCTAAAAAATGGCATCGACCGTTTCAAATGGCAACGACCGTTCAGAGAAATGGCAACGACCCTTTACGAAAGGGAAATAAGCTGCGGCTTCTAGACGGAAGATTGAAGTGATACTCGCACTTTTAAGTGCGATCACTTCATTTGTTTTTCGTATATTTATATTTTTAATTAAATGATCCTTCACAACGATCCGGCGCTTCTGTTTCGTTAGGCAGTTTGTTTGTTTTAACGATTTACAAGTTCTTTTCCACAGGTATAGCACTCCTTTTTGGTTCACTCCGTTGATCACCCACGGCACTGTGCCCGATCCTTGGACTACCCCCAGGGAGTACTCCACCGACCACCCTATAGACTGCTCTGCAATTTTCCGTCGCAAAGCGACTTTGCTTTCGTTTTTCACACAACCCAAAAATCCGACACCATAAACTGAGTTTAAATCGCGATCAATGCTCCTTTTCAATCTGTACCGTCAGTTTTAATTGGCTGTTCCTTTGCTTTGCCAACAGATCAGTAGGTGTGTTTTTACGAAGTGCTTTTCCAGCAGTGTTGGCAACCTCTGTTGTTGTTCCAATGATTGTTGCGACCGCGTTTATGAGCTCAAATGACTCCAACGAAGGTACACTCCTTTTTTTTTAAACATAAGGCCATCCTCTTTTTTTTCTCCGTTTAGCGTCCTTCAATCGACCCAAATTTTTCCCATTAAAAAAAATGTAACGACGTAGTTAAACCATTCCAGTTTATAGTAGTTTCGGTGGTTGATCCTTTCAAAGTCAAAGTCAAAGTCAATTTATTTAACGTCGGTAGTTCCTTCAGTTACGAAACTGGTATCAAAGGAAGGCGACGGTGCGCCTTTCGCCTCCTTCCCTCTGTCAGTGCTCCGTTTCACGGATATTTAAAGCTTTAGCTACACGGATCAGAGGAACGTGGAAACAGACGTTGAAGTCACCGAGGATCGAACTGGGGACTCCTTGCTCCGAAAGCCGCGCACTAGCCAAGTGAACTACGCCTGTAAATGTTGGTTTTTGAGGAGAGGGGAAAACCGGAGTACCCGGGGAAAAACTTCTCAGAGAAGAGTAGAGTAGAGCTCCCATGTTGTCTTAATTTTACAATAATATCAACCGACTTTTCCGCCATATTGAATTTGGGTTCACGTCTTGTCGTTTTCCTGGCTCTGCGGCAATGATGCTGGGGTACCAGGCCTCCGATTCCGAGACTACTTGTGATTTTTTGTTTTAGAAAGCAAAAAGGGGATGGCCTAAGAACCTTTTTTATAAGAAGGTTCCGGCTAAGATTAGTTTTGTGTAGTTTCCTCCTCCTCGTTCTTCATTTTTCTAGGCACTGACACGCGTGCTGGAGATCTGGTTGCTGCTCCCCTTATAACTTCAGTGAGCCCTGGAGAAGAGAATGGACCAAGCCTTCCCTTGATGAACGGCTATGCCGACCGTCTTGGTATGAAACATTGAAACAATTACTTAATGCCATCGAGGGTGGGAAAAGAACACCTTCGTCAGATTTTACAAACCTTATGGTGTATGTAATAGCACAGAGTAGTCAGTCATCACTTAAATGGCTTACAAATTCAGTTTTTAACAGGAATGAAAGATAAAAATCCTGAAAAATCCATCCATGCACGCCATCCTAGCGTATTTCTCACGCTAGGTTCGTCTAACTGAAATTAACTGGTGTCCTGTTCTTCCGCAGCGCGAGGCTTAGTTCTCGCAGGTTTAATACTGTGACGCAAACCTTAAAAGATTATCAAAAAACTCTAACTGTCAATAAAACCCTAAGAAAAATGTCCAAAACAGTGTATATGTTGCCGGTCAAATTCGGTCTCAGGTCGAATCCGTTTTCACCTAGGTTAAATTGGTGATTCTCATTTTACGTATGTTGAATACGGTGTGTACTCTAACTAGTTTAAAGCAGCTATCAACCCCCCAAAAAGGACTGAAAACACCTATACCTTCCCTCATGATCAAGCTTTGTCTTATGTATCGTGTCATATTATCGGCCGGTTTCTGTATTCACGCACTTATCCATTCAGTCTCAACATTGCAACATAGTAAGGGAACAAATAATTATACTGTTCAAATTTCCCAGCATGGGAAATACTTTTAATTATTTTAAAAATCTTAATGGTTAAAAACAATGATTTTATGCATGGGAAATACTTTTAATGGCAAATACTTTTAATTATTTTAAAAACCTCAATGGTTAAAATCAATGATCAATGGTTAAATCTCAATGGTCTAGCCTTGGGGTTGTCTTTGTTTTTTCCTGTGTGATACAACATTGCTTTATAAATACACACCATATATATATATATTTATATAGATAACTGCAGCACAGTACTGTTACTTTCGGCCTTCTGGGCCTCATCAGTGCAGTGCTAATGTCTAGGATGGAGGTTAAAAAGCCACCCCGCAAATGTCCCACACATGTGGTACATCTGAGCCATGCCAGAGTGCTGAAACTAGCGAGCATGCGCAATTGCTAGCGGCAATGACTCATCCTAGTAGAGTGCTCAATTTGGACATGAAAGCAAAAGCTCTGTTATGCCAAAGAGCAATATCTAACTGCAGACAGTACTGTTTCGGCCTTCTGGGCCTCATCAGTTAGGATGGAGGTTAGCTTAAAAAGCCACTCCAAATGTCCCACACATGTGGTACATCTGAGCCATGCCAGAATGCTCAAACTAGCGAGCTAGTGAACATGTATATGTATATAATCAATTCTATCACGTATTTGAAACTTGATAATGATGACATGGAGTCATCAAAACGTCGTTCACTTTTTATATCCCTCATTTTCATTTTGAAATGCTTTACGAAACTATAAGAAATTTATTTATTTATTTATTTATTTATTTATTATTTATTTATTTATTTATTTATTTAATATTCCCGTCGCAAAGGAAGAAGTCTTGCCCATTTCCTGTAGCCACATTTACCCTGGATAATGAACGAGTCTAACATACACTTATATCAGTAATTCCAAAGGTTGAAAAATAAACAACAAAGTTACTGAATAATTAGCGTTTTTTTATGCTTTGATTTATGAAAATTCCCCGTGCAAAACATGGGAAATACGTCAAATAGCATTTCCGAGGCCCTAAAAATATATTTTTTCTGGGATAGAATGCCCCCAGACCCTCCTTGAGGCTAGCGCCGAAAGCGATCGTTTCACTACTCCTTCCTGTGCGTACCTAAATGGAAAACCCACGCTATTTCCCTGCTGGATTGTTGTTTCAAAGGATAAAGATGATTGTTGAGTTGAAAATGTTGAATATAAGCATTCTAATACAACATTATGAATGCATTGGAGAAACTGGCTGAGCTGTTCTGCTTTCATAGATAAGTTGGGTGGCTGTCAAATGTATGAAGGAGAGAGAGGGGGTTGAGATATAATGATGGATAAAGTTCGGGGGTTATGTGATTGTGGCCCCCTCAAGGCGCATTCAACCTGAGAACGGGTTTTACCGGCAACATAGGTGCTTGGGATACGTTAAAATAACCAAGGCTACGTCAACAAGATTCGTCCCTTCTTGATCCTCAGTTTCTTCAGAACGATCAACTCCCGCAGTGGACATTGAACAAA
>OX421450.1:35685612-35710612 GCA_949126865.1 Montipora capitata
TTCAATCAACTGTCGTAAAACCAAAACCAAAGTTATTACCTTGGCCAATCAAAAAGGTCGGAGACAATCCAGTAAACCAATCAAAACTCGAAGTAATTACACGTAGCCGACACAAAGCGCGGGAAAATGTGCACGCGCGAGCCACGATTGGTTTTGGTTTCACTTCTGATTGGTTGAGTGAAGTAAATGCAAAACCAAAGCAATTCGCTAATTACTTTCGACACTCAATTGAAAACCGCTCTATTAAGGAAAAGAATCAGAGAAATTACTTTTTTGGTATAGGCTTTCAAACCCTTTTCTTTCAGCTGTTTCTACGTCAGCGGATGTTGCTTCATATAACGACTCTGAAGAAACTCGGAGTCGGAGCCAGGGAGTACAAGGTTTGTCATTCAGGCCAAGAATTTTTCGTAATGTCAACTGATTTATATTGGTTTAGTTGTTCACCAAGTAAGCGTTGTAGCGCCCTAGCGCTCTAGCACTTCTCCTTGTCATCAATACGCAGGCTCGCCAGGGGATGGGGGCGAGAGGGGCGTTCTCAGCATTGCCGCATACGCGAACACCTTGGCCCTGAGGGTCCTCTGCTTTAGTCGAAATGTTGGAGGATGGTCCTCCCGAGCACCTTCCCTGGATTTGCCACATCAGGAGCCTATAAGTAGGAGCTTGCCTCTCCCATACAAGCCCTATGAGTCAACCTTTGGGCGTATCTTTCTATTTTATTATTAGGGAGCTTATGGTACACGCGTTTTTGAGACGCGGACGGCAACCGGAAGAGAAAATTTTGCGTTCCAGGGTAGTGGTGTCTTCCAGATTTTTATACTAATCATCTCTAATGGAGCAAAGATACTTAACAATGTAAATGTGGTTGCGTGAAGACAAGTTAAAAGGGAAAACAGCTCACTTCCGGTTGCCGTCCGCGTCTCAAAAACGCGCGTGCTTTAGAACGCCACGAGCTCTTCGGCTCTCCATGAACTGTTTAGAATGGCCAATCAAAATAAAGTTATTGTCAAACAAAGACAAAATAGCACAAACAATTGCAAATTGATGTAAATGTGACTCTCCTACTAAAGGCTTAGTTCTAAAAATAGAAAGACACCCGCAACGGTTCACTCAAGTATATAGTGCATAAGGTTAGGTTCGCCGTTCTCGTAAATTATAGTAACTAGGTTGATTTAGCAACAGAACGGGAACGTCAGTGGCGACGGCGCGCGCAGAAAAGACACCAATGAGAATTCAGAATAGAATAGACTCCACTCTTTTCTTCTCTATTCCAAATTCTCATTGGTAGTTTTGCTGCGCGCGACGTCGCCACTGATGTTCCCGTTCTGTTGCTAAATCAGCCTAGTATTAAAAGGTAGTAAATAATAATGCCAAAACTATCAATTTTGCGCAGTATAAGGTAGCTATTACCCACAAAGAATTGTTTCTCGAGTGCTCAATGCCGCTTTATGTCTGTCTATTTGCAGATATAGAAGACGTTAAACGAGCGCTTGAGGAACTACATCGACTCCCGTCAACAGATTTGTAAACTGGAGCAACACCTTACGAGAGCCGTGATCAGTAAATTAATTACGAGAGGGTCAACATCGCCGGTACCGGACCACCATCGAATATTCAACATTTAGTTTATAAGTGGCATGTAGACTTAAGACAGCTCCAAGGTGCAGATCGATCCTCTTTTGGTTTTAAATGCAAAATAAAGCTTAATATATATATATATGTTTAATGGTTACATGACAACGATAAATTGCAAAATAGCTATAGCGTGTTTGAACCATGATAAATTGATAAAAGATTATGTTTTTTTTACTAGTTCATAATAATTGACGATTTCATATACTAGGGTCCAAGTAGGCCATAAGTGCGACAGAAACTCAAGTCAACGGGCCTTAATCGCCTTACCGTGCTTTAAGTTTAAGATTTGCTCCGGCAGGAGAATAAAACTAAACTTGAGATCGTACTGCGCTTTCTCTGAAGACACCTCGTTTTTAAGGTTACAACTAACTTGGGCATAATTAAAGCCTTCTTATGAACCCGCGTAATGTGTTTTATCCGTTTGATAGTTTACGTTCGCCTCATAAATGCATATTTTACACATTAGCCATCCACCATTTCTGAATGTCTACTGAAGCAACCCACTTTCGACCACTGAATTAACGATTACAGCAGTTTAGAACAGTGAAGAGGCCCTGCCAGGGTAAATTCCGACAAGCGACATGGCCCAAAAAGTAGCGACAGCACATAAAATGAAATCCCGACGAATGAGATCCTTTCCCAGCAAAATTCCGACAGCGACGTCAAGGCCGAGAATTAGCGACAAAGACTAGGTTTACACTAGATTATTCGTTAAGAATCCGGAACGTTTTAGTACCGGATTGGTTTTGCCGTTTACACACAAAAGGACGAATCCGAAATAAAAACTCTTCGGTTTGGTCATGTCTCCGGAGATTTTGAATCCGGAATTTAAAGTGGGAACTTGAATCCGAAAAGTTTTGAATCCGGAGAGTTTTGTCATGTAAACGATTTTCTCTCGAATCGTCCCTAGAATCCGGATATTTTTCCTCCTGCGATCTTTTAAGTTTGCGGTAAAACCAAAATGGAGGATCGGCTGGTGCTAACAATGCTGGCGGTCTCCGGGTGGCTAATCTTGTTGCAGGTTCAGGCGATAAATTTTATTATGTGTCCCGCAATATTTCTGAGGAAACGCGAATTATTATCGTAAGGAAGTTTAACAACTTCGTCATCTGTCCAGCTCAAATCAACGGCATCTGGATCGCGATCGACTCTAGCCTTCTTTTTTGGCGGCATTTTCACTTTGTCGAACGACGAAACAACACTGAGCTTGGTAACCATTCCATCACGAATGTTCCCGGAGTTGTCGTTGTGTGTAAACGGTCAGGAATTCAAATATCCTTTCAGTGTAAACGTCTACGAATCCGAATACTCTAAAATTGATGAATCCAGAAACATTTATGAATCCAGAAACATTTACGAATCCGGAAAAATCTCCTCTAGTGTAAACCAAGCCAAGAAAATCAAAAAGGAACGGTGGTTTGGCATATTTTGACCTGTTTACACGAATGAAATATTTCGGATTCAAAGTATTCGGATGCAAAGTTTCCACTTTGGATTCCGGATCCATAAACTCCGGATTCGTGACAAATCTGGGAACTTTTCATACCGGATTCATGTTTGTGTGTAAACACCAAAACGAATCCGGTACTCAAATGTTCCGGATTTGTCACGAGTGGTCAGAGTGGGTCTTGAACCTCAAGGCAAGCGCCCTAACCACTGGGCCACACTGGGCCTGTTACATGCTCGATACGCGAAACCGGTTAACTGTGGAACGCCCATCAAGTTTGGAGCTGGAGGAATTTCCACATCACGGCCGTTATATGACTTTTCTAAAGTGACGTGATCACACCAAGTAAAACACACTTGCCCTGTACGTTGAAAAACAAAATCCGAGGACAAGAACAAAAACTTGATAGGGATAATGGTAATCCACGGTTCAGCACTGATGTTCAATTCGAAACTTAGATAAATCTGTTTTCATTAAAATAAAATAAAAAACTCTGAGTATTGTTTTTCTGTGGTGAAGATAAAACAAACTCAAATCTAGAAGAAAATAACAATTGATTCTTTTCTTATTTTCTCTGCTATTACACGGTTTGGGATGCAGGCTTCCAAAGTAAAAATAATCGTCGATTCGGGGTAAATTAGGAATTAACGATAACAGTTAAATGAGTTAAATTGATTCAAAGAAAGAATTAAATGTTGTCAGAAATCTTCGATTCCAATCCCGCTCGGTACTTGTTTGACGTATCGGGAAATTGGTGTGTAAATCGCGGCAAGTAATTTCACCCGTGTGTTTTATTTCAACTTTATTTGAAATTAACCCACAAATCTTACAGCATTGCATATAAACAAACTTAACTCGTGGTAAAACTTTGTGTTTGTGATTTAATTAAAGCAAATTAAAATGGAATATTATTGGAATTTCCGTTAGTTATCCTGATACAACAAGCCTACAAGACATTGGTTATTAATAAACAAAAAGTGTTCGAACTTAGTAATACAAATGAGGTTACGATATGATATTCCATCTAAATTGGACGCTTACCACTGCTTCGAACGTTGAATCAGTTATTGTGGGCGCTAAAGGAGTTCGTTCCTAATATGAAGGACTTTTTACAGCCGTTAAAAATTGAGATTGTCAGGAATATTCTACTTATCTTGCACTTTTGAGGACCACCGCTGTTAGAGCATACCACACTTTTAACCGCTGGCATATTACATTGGCGCTTATACTCTTGAAACGTTTCGGAGTCCTCACATCTTATTCATACTTAAAATGGTATACAGTTACATTTATATATATGGGTTATTGACCAAGCATGAGGTCAAGATGGCTGGATATTGGCCAAGTTCTTTTTTTGCGTGTTTATGGACCGAGACGAAATCGAGGTCCATAAACCCGCAAAAAAAGAACGAGGCCAATATCCAGCCATCTTGACCGAACAAGTTTGGCCAATAAAGGATTTAGTATACGGGATAAAACACCAAACAATGATCTTCGATCTTTCGGGACCAAGCGAGAAATCCCGAACAGGCAAGATAGGTCCATCTTGCCCGCGCGGGTAGCCAATCACAGTGCAGGATTGGGTTCATCTTGCCCGCTCACGGAGCTACTCATATAATAAGCTAGAATATTATTCAAACCTTTTAACGCACCCTAAGAGGAAACAAAGAAAAAACCATCGCCCGCTCTTTGTAACGATTCGTTATTTCTAGTATTATCAGCCATATCCTAGGAAACATTGGTCATAAAGTTTCCACGTTGCTTTCTCCAAAGAAGTTTGCTACATTTTTTTTAAATTATCGAGCTCAGTTAAGATTTCAGCCAGTCAGAGACGAGACTGAGACAATGAACTTTAGTCAGTGGTCGCAGTTGTTTTCCCGCCAATAATGACGGCTACAATTAGTTGCTTTGAGATACTATTGGCTCCCGTCTGAGTTTTCTGATTGGCCGTTATAATTAAGTAGGATGTTCTTTTTCAACTTCCGATTGAAAACTCTTACATCAGGGAAGAGAGAACGACAAAGGTGACACCTGATCGCATCTTCTGCCCACCCATGCACATGTTGCCCCGTTCCGGGAACACTGTTGGTACTTCTCCCTACATACGTGGTTGACGTTGCGGTTGTTGTGAAATCCTTCGCAGCCAGGCAAAAGTTGCCGACATTTTGGATAAACGCAGAGGCCCATCGAACAACCGCATCCTTTGTTATATTCTCCGCGCATGCCCATCAGCTGCTTCCAAGTCACGTCTTTCCACTTCTTTTGTAGATTGCAAAATTTTGTGTATAGATTTCCGCCAAGGAAGGTGCCGGTCAAAATATAATATCCTTTCGCCAGGTTTACAGCACAAGAGCCGAAGGATGGAAGAGTGTAAAGTTCCACAACAGCGTATCGGTGAGACTCGAAAGCCGAATGACCTTTAAACGTTTCCCTGACTGTTAATGTATAGGCGTCGTAAACTATCCCAGGGTATGGATTATTCGGCATCACCGCATTGGTGCGTTTAGACTTGACGTAAGCAAGAAGAGCTGTGAAACAGAGGAAATATCAGCATCACTACCTGCTTTTAATAGTAAGGGGCACGAGTTTGTGGAATGGCACCGCATGATGTGAACAATTTATTTATAACTACCTAGAAAGAAAATGTTATTGAAAATGTTAGCTGTTATTTAATCCTTTCATTCCTAAGACTGAAATGTTCATTCTCCTAACTAGTACCATAGATTTCTTTGTTAGGTAGTCATGAGAATTTGGTGTTATATCAAGATCACACCTCCCAAGCTGATAATTATCTTCATTCTCAATACCTATCTGACTGATATTTCATTGAAATTGTGAGGAGAATTTACATGCTGGTCGCTCCTGGGAGTCAAAGGGTTAAAGTTATATGGATGACATTTTCACTGGCTCTTAATCTGTCTAATTACACCTTACGGTTGTCATCTGATTGTCCTAATCAATTATCCTATTGTTGCAATCTTGCACCATTTCTCTATGTTTCAACCAATGTATGTCTTCCAGGTTATTGGAAATTATGGCGAATCAAGACGGTAACGAATTTTTTGGGAAACAGGAACCATATTGACGAAATCAGACAGATCTCAAGTTGTCTTGGTTTTGTTAGCCTGTTCCAGGCTCTCGGATAGTAGGGTAAGCACGCGTAGAAAGGGAACGCGAAAACTCGGAGCCTGGAACGGGCTGTGGTTTTGTGATCTTTAACACAATTTTTAAGTGGCAGGAAGAGGTCACGTGAAGAGAGAAACATTGCCTTTTGAGTCCATAGTGTCAGGCTCCTGAGAGCGTAGAATTCGCGATTACAGAGAATTGGAGCAACCTGAGTGTTGCATGACATTGACAACGAGAAATTGTAAAGAGAATTATTATTTGGTCACGACTGAAAATAAACGCAGACATTTCGTATCCTCAAGTTTGGACTATAACGAACATATATAAATGGAAGACAACGTTAATGAAATAACTGTTTAAAGAATCATTATACCACAAATCGTGCCTAAGGAGACGATATGTCACAACTGGGGGACCCTGAGTCATATTGAAGTCACTTTGCACCTAAGGTTTCGCCGGCATTCTTTGTTGGCTCCAGTCCAATCGTAAGAATGCGAAATCCGAGCGATTGACAAGAGTGTGGTATGCACGTCCAGAAAAAGAAAGCATCGAGGTTGGCACTGAATGATAACGGAAACGTCAAAGCCTTTCGTTTACCTAAATGCTGAGCATTTTATCAAGGAATGCACATGGTATTTTGGAGCGCGGAGCAGAACTCAAGCACAATAGTAATTGAGAAGTTCTTAAGATTGAAAGGGTCATGAAATTCACTTTGATATGAGGATAGCTATGTTCATCGATATTATGAAATACATGCCACATATCGCTTTGGCTAACCATAACATGATTAATCCTGTAATGTAATTGGGTTTCTTTGCACTCGGTGTGGGTCTCTGTCGTGCAGTGGTCATGAGTGGTTTTTGGGTCATCGGCAACCATTTCATGAAAGGGTTTTTTTCACTTTGCCAGTATCACGATGAGCAGAAAATATACTTAACTACTTTACAAAAAAAAAAGCACAAACGACCTCACGTTCACGTATGGACTATCTGACGGAAATAAACGCCTGAGCAGTTAATGAACAAAACTTACCGAAATCTGCGTCGCAAAATTGCTTCTGTGGGTGATTTCCCAGCGGCATACAAGAACAGGAAAAAGAAGAGGTTACTGCGCAAACAACGACGAGGAACAGTTGTAAGATCAACATATCTCTTGTCTCTTCTCTTGCTATATGCTATGCACAAGGTCAAATGTCTTTAAGGACTTTGAGGTCAGTCTTGACGAATATGTGATGGAAGCTCCGGTAGAAGCCAGTTTTTATATCATTTTATCATAGCAACAGATCATGGCTACCGAGACATTTCAAAGTAATTAAGCACTATGACGTCAGAGGCTTTGTTGTGTGAGATGTTTGATGGTATCAGTCATATCGATAAATATTCTGCCACCAAAACATAAACAAAGAAAACTGATGAAGAATGCATAGGCAATCTTCAACGTTTCACCTTATAAAGAAACTAAGACATTTATTGAAGCATGGTACAAAAAACTGAAATTTTCCCACGATGCGTTGGATTGTTGCTAGTCAGGAAATGTCTTCATTACCGGAGCTGAAAGGAGGCATGTTCGTCTAGCTTAGGACTAGACTAAAAGCGTTTCTGAAATTGTTTTACCATGTAAGGTTTCTTCAAATTTTTTTTTGGACAGGCTAGAAGATTCGATCATGACCAATAATGATTTTGCCCCAAAGGAAAGAAAGGTCGGCTTAAACTAAACGATAATTTATTTGGTGGTGCCGGAACGTTTTCTTAAATGGTTAATTTAATGCTGTTTGTTTGTTTATATCTCTTTTCACGAGGTGAAGACATTTTGCACAAGTTAAAAAGCTGTTAAGTGCTTTTGAAAAAATAGCCTCTTTAGTGAGCCGATGAACATTTTTCTTAGAAAAAGAAAAACAAACAGACTGAGGATGACTTTTCCCGTACACTAAACTGTAAAAATGTATGTTACGTTTTTTTAGAGAGTAGGAGAATTTCAGCGAGGTGTGACTAGAAAAATTGATAACAGTTCGAAAATGTCTTCACGAAGCCACGATTATTGGATTTCCGGCTAATTTACTCTTACTAATCCCATTGAATTCCACTTATGTTTTTTTACGCCCTCGATCTTTTAATTTTTAAAAAGGACGCCGGGGTGACTAATTGTTTTCATTGTCGCATTTTTATGGAGTCTTGAAGGAAACTTGAACAAATTTGATGTGTTTTACCTAAAATGAGCGATAAAATCAGTCCTTGAGTACAACACTAGTGATAGTAACCATAACAAACTTTAAGGTTAAAATAAAAATATTTGACTGTGACGTTTGATTTAATTGACAGTTAAAAGCCCGAGCCGCAAAAGTGTGACGTCATTCTCCGTCTTACGTTACGCTTTCTTCTGATTGTGAAGTCTTTGAACCCAATGTAATTTTAAAACGACGATGAAATAATCAACAAATAGGCTGTGTAGTTCTCGAGCATACCTAATCTAATCGCCAGCAAGAAGATAATGGACAGTGGCGAATCCAGACCTGCATGTGAAGGGGGGAGGGGTGTGGTCCACAATGGGACCATGCCAAGTGGGACGACGCCTTACGTACTCCATGGGACAATTTTTTGGATCCGACCTTTGTCTCTCGCCACCGGTAAAGACATTGAATTATAGTAACTTGGTATGAAATCAACAAAACAAATTCTCTAGATTTTTGGCTTTTCAACAGTTAATAGTTCATAGTTACCCCTCTGACGAACGCTTTCTTTTTACTGTCTTTTAGATGGAGGTGTTGAACATCAGATAAAGGAGCTATTAAAAGCGTTCGGGCGTTTGGGGAATCAGTGAATACCGATGTTATTGAAAAACGCAAATCGTCTGTAAACGAATTCGCACTTTTATTCACGAGACGGTGAAAAAACCTGTGCCTTTTGAAAGAAACAGAGAACTTACCCTAAAAGTTGTACTAAAAGTACGATAACAGTTTGAACATGTCTTTAGGAAACAATGGATAAATTATTTCACTTCTGGCTGATTTTTTAAACTTATTCGCTGTTTCTAATCCCATCAAATTGCTCTTTTCCCTAAATAAGAGCAGGAGACCTACGCCTCTTTGAAGGGCGATGGGTTTATTGCTTGTCATGTCGCGTTTTTATCATTTTGACTAAATATGAGCGATAAAATCGGTCAAGAAAGACAACACTAAATAGTAACCATAACAAAGATTAAATTACGTTTTTGTACGTGAGAATGTAAAAAAAAAAAAAAAAAGTTTGAAGGAGGACCCTTGAGTAAGGCGCTTAAGCAGAAGAGTTCATCTGTTTCCAATTTTGAGTTTTTATGTCGTATCATTGTCAAACACAGCTACTGACACAACGGCAGTAACCTTGAGCTAGTACTACAGATGTGATAAGGTAGGGGAGGCCGGAGGGTGGACAAGAAAGAAGTTACCCCAATCGATAACAGAGAAGTAAGAATTGGGCTACCTAGAAAAAAAAGGACGAACGAGAGTGTATATGTCACAAAGTTTCCAGTGTAATAAAATTAAGACTTCTGTAAATGTATACAAGGTTAACTCCAAGTTTGAGGACTTTTATAAAGCCCCGTGCGAATGTTGTGGGTATTGTTGGCCAACAATGTTGCGTCCATAGAGTGAAGCGACCCTCGCACTTAACTGGATAATTCAAGCAATTGTCTCTGATTATACCGATACCGATACCGGTGCAATGCTCCGCTACAAACTGAGGTATGACCGCAGACGCACAGCTGGGAGAAGACTATAACAGAAAATTGCTCAAATTGTCCAGTTAACTGCGAGGATTGCTTCCCCCCCCCCCGCCCCCCCCCCCCCCCCCCATGCTCTATAAGCCACACTTCAAATATATATACATCCATTTCATTCAATGGTGCGTTCGTTCACGGCATGCACGGGCCTAAAAGTTTGACCAGTTTTCAAACTTCGTACAACAATTCTCAACAATACGCAACAATATGCAGCAGGGTGTACAGAAGTTGTTGGCCAACATTGTTACGTTCGTTTGCACGGAGCTTAACGTTACAGCTACATGTCTGATGTGCAACGTAGGTATTTGAAAACGTCGCAGCAGGGAGGCGAATTTTTGCACGCGCAGCGATTCAGTGTTATCTCCTAGGCTTTTCCTTTAAAATGAAAATCTGCTGTTAGTTAGTTTGTTCGTTTTTATCCACTTCGCTTTTCAACGTTTTTATTTATTTAACGTAAGATTTAACGAGAATTCTTTTCTCTGAAAAGTAGATCGTAGAAATGTATCGGCTTACTGCTTTTTTTACAGATACCCAAATTCTGTCACGGATCAAGACATCTTAACCGGTTGAGTGCTTTTAGGACTGTCAAATAATGCGTTGCCAAGGCCTTCAGCCGGTTTGTATTAAAGATTCCTACAAAGTGCTTTCTTTCAAAAGACCTTTTTCAAGTAACCTGGCTGAAAATGTATGCTATCCATTTTCTAGGAAGGTTTGGTATTTTTACGGTGCGTATTCCCTACCGGTTCAATCCAGAGCATCATTGATAAGGACTTACGAAAACAAACAAATGTCAGAAAACAGCTAATGTTAAAGGTTGCACCATGCCACAACTGTTCTTTGTTCTTGATGACAAATACACTGTTTTCATGACCTAAGAAATGGCATAGATACAGAAAGAAGGGCACAGGAAGTTATTCGTCCAAGACTTCTTTTTGTTTACTGTAGTAAGCTCGTAACGCCATGCGTGTTTAGAAATCCCGGCCATAAGAGGAGGCAAAGAGATTTCTATTAGTGGTTGAAATTCGGAATCACCAAAGACAAATCCGGTCAGAGCTACGTAGATTTGAAACCGGAACAGCTTAATGAAGACAGGCAAACAGCCTAACCTTCCTCTGTATATTATAAAACCCAGAGACAAAGCTAGACAGCGACAGCATCTGCATGCAAGTATGACTACATAAAGCCACTCTACCACACTGCTACATAATCTTGAAAATATTTTACTTCGTGAATTAATCAATCAGAAAAAATGATAACCTGAGGGATGAGACAAATTAACATCCACCCATTTCTGCGATTCACTAAACAGCGCGAAAAGTAAGGCAAGCAAGCGGACAAGGTTATTTTTAGCTGTTTCTTCTTTGTGACGTCATGAAATGTAAACATTCGTGCGGCACGTGCAGCACGGTTTTAAACACGCGAAGTTTTTGAGCCAGTGATGGAAATGGTACTTCCAGTTCTTTTTGGAGAGAAATTTGTTACAAAAAAACTGGTAGTGAGGCAACTCGCTCAAGCTAACAATTTTTTTTTATTGTAGCAAATTGTATTGCTTTGTAAGGGATTGTTATCGGTTTGCATAGCAAGCCAAGAGAGCTGTCAAATCGCCCGAAACATGTGTTGCTGTTCTTACCCTATGGAATACGCTTTTCCTAAGTACTGGTTATACTACGGAAGTGTTAAAAATACATCGCGTATATGGTCACGGAAATTCAACATCCGAAAAATAATAATAATTTATTTCTAGTGCATTCCAAAAAAATGCCGAGACCGAAACAAAAATATTTCCTTAATTTTTGGTTATTGGTTGTAAATACAACCTGTGAGATAGAATGGAAATCGTTTTCTGTACCGGATGTCGCAATTTTCAATATTTCGAGAATTCTCCAAAGGCGGACCTTCATCTTAATCCGAAGGTGTGGTGTGAAAGCACCGAGCCCATCTATTAAGACAAGAATTCGGGTGGAAATTCCTGAAAAGATACTTTCAAAATTTAGGACTTGTTCTAAATTTAGAATCTCTCCCGGAAAAGATCTTGTTGTTGTGAATTTCCACGCGACATTTTCGAAAATTCCGTTGAAATGGAAAGCGCCCTGAGGGTGCGTTTTTAAGTGCAGGAAAACCAGTCAATACTCGATGTATCCCCTCCTTGACAATCAAGAATTTGTAATATTTTGACAGATGGCCATTTGACCCGAGAGTGTGGCTCATAAAACAAAGGAACGGGTATAACGGTTTCTGCGGACTGTGCGACTTAATAGGGAGTTTAAGCAAAGACGACGGCTACGGCTACGGTAACGCCACAAAGCAAGAATATGATTGGTTAGCAAAGGAAAAATAATCGCACGTGCAGCACGAATTTCTTGCATTTTTCTGCCGTACTCCACAAAACAACAACATCATTTTGAAATCACCAAATTTTAAGTTTTGACGACAACGTGAGCATATAACCACGAAACAGTTATTTTCTGTTTTGACTTTAAAACCGATCGTACCCATCCAGTTACAGTTGTAGTAGACCTGTATTGTAGAAGGTGAACAAGGCGAAATAATCGCGAAATGACTTGCGATAGCGCTAAGTTATATTTTGGACAGCCGTTTTCGTTGCCGTAGCTGTAGTCTTTGCTTAAACTCCCTAATATGTGCAGTGGTAATCGCTATAGCTAGACACCAAATTCTTTTCCCCGACCAGTAGAGACGCTCTTTGTAAGATGATCAAGGTCAATCAAGAGCCAAACGGAGCTCCTTAATTTGAAGCCCTGGCCAAACGAGAGCGAGAGTTGATGAGAGTTGACGAGAGTTGAAACTCTCGTTTGGCCAGGAAATCTCATCGACTCTCGAGAGCTCTCATCGAATTTGAACCTGCTCAAATTTTTCACGAGAGTTCACGAGAGTTTTGTCTCGTTTGGCCGCTCACGAGAGTTTGAACAAGAGTTTTGCGGTCAGCAGTTACTGGTTTGTGTTTTTTTTCCAGCGCGCTTATAGATAAATATGGCGTCGGATTCGGCGAACAATCACATGACTTTTGGAGGGCATATAGTTAATTTGTGGCCCGAGTAGCATCATCTGCGCTCGAGCGGAGCAACATACATCTTCAGAAGTAAACGTTAGCTAACATTTTTAAAAATATTTTTTGAAATATTTTTTCTAATCAAGCTTCGTTGGCCAAAGACGAAAAGTATCTACGATTTAGTTTACTAAAGGATGCTTATTCCTCATTTATGCAAAATTCCCTCATTAGTTTTTTTAAAGCATTTGCTTACTTAAAATAATTGAAACAGCTGTTATCATAGCTTTTCAACAGCTGAGTTTTCATAATTCGGCGTTAGACGTTTTTTAGTTTTCCCAAATTTTGTCGGTTGAATTTCTGAGTTTTTTTTTGATTGACGACCCATCAGTAGTCGGAACTATTTTAATTCCAAATTTCTGCAAAATATAATGACGCGTTTGCGAGAAATTTGGTAAAATAGCCAACAGCTGTCGGTCTCTAATTTATTGAGCGAATGCGCATGCGCAGCCTTTTGCGACGTGTGTCACGTGTCCCATGAATTTCAACAAGCTGAACCTCATGGTACGGTCGTCACTTATTTCCATCCCTCAAACTGACATTTCCCTTTTTATTCAACTTACACGACGTACAATCTACTTTCGACTTCAAATCTACTTCAACGAAACAAACATTTTAAGGTAATTCCCTTACGTACTCCAGGAAGGGTACGAAGCTTTAATCTCAAGACACGAAGATTATGCCAAACTCATTGATGATGATGACGCTTATGCGAAGTTGAGTGACTTGCCTATTGCCAGGAAATATTTATGAGGCTAGAAGTAGATGCTGAAATGTTTATTGAAAGTATAAATCAGTCTGGTTCAAATAACTTAAAAGAGATTGGTGATTTGAGTAAAGGAAAAGAAAGCGTTTTAAGCAATGGAGCACATGAAGCGAAGGAATTTCAAATATGCTGCCTGGTAACACCAAGCAAGGAGTCTCACAGCTCTGGAATGACACTTATTTAGTCCATTGACCAAGCCCCTTCTGGACATTAGTGCCAAACAAAGCGCCTCTTCAGTAGAAGTAATTGACAGCGTCCATACAGCTGATGACATGCAAAATCACGCAATGAAGAGCGTAAAAAACGCTACACTGACACCGATCGCTACTACAGAACAACTGTCACAAAGTAACTGGCACCTGTACGTTCAAAGTAGAAAAACCGAAGCTAAGTGTTTTATACAGGAAACGTAAGAGATTATGCGATCTTTCGTTCCGATTTGAAGCACGCAATAGAAGCAAAGTACGCGAAGAGAGATGCAGTAACGCTCCTGCGAACCTGCTTACGAGACAAACCGCTAGACCTGATTAAAGGAATCGTTAACGATTAGGATGCCGCGTGGGAGTATCTAGATTCCATTTATGGCGACCCGCGATTCGTATCAGACACTGTAACACAGGATGCAGTCCAATTTAAAGCCTTACAGAAAGGGGAAGACGCGCGATTCTGTGACCTGGCACACCTTGTCAAACGATGTTACAATACTCTGAAAGAAGTCGGACTTCCCAGCGATACGGACAACAGCCACATGCTGTCACTCATAGAGCAGAAGATGTGCTTTCTGCACTTACCAGAAGTTAATAGAAAAACATGAAACGAAATAGACAACAAATCCTGGAGAATATTGGATATGGCCTGTGAGTAACGCCATAACCCACTTTAATGAGGGACCAATTAAAAAGGAGCATAGATACAGCAAGGTTAAATAAACTAAAGCTACGTGTAAGCGTACCAGGGTGGCCAGAAAAAACCTGCCCCAAAAAACCCCTTAGGAAAAAAGGGTACAGGAAATCTGGGACGGGCCAGGCACAACTCACGTCCCCCGCCAGGACTGTAAATAAATTACTGAAAAATTACAAAGCCAGCAAAAGCGAAAATCTAATTCTGAATAAACAATCGCCAGTGAATACTAGCAAATATATATAAAAAAAATAAATAAATAAATAAAAAAATAAAAAAAAAAAAAAGACAATGAAAAACGAACAACAGAAACAACCAAATTGATTAGCGGATTCGCACCTCCAACCAGCATGGATATCTAACAAAACATCAGCTATTTTCCTACAAGCCGGATTGGACGCTGCACCAGACTTCATACTGTGCGTACCGTACTTAGAAACTTCCCTAACAAGTAGCTTAATATGCTACTTAAATTCCACCCTTAAAGTGGTCATAGAAACGCCCAAACTAGAATGAAAATGCTCCTTAGACTTGGCTTTCATAAATTTACGAACTAATGGGAACGCAGTGGAAGACTGCGGCAAAATCTTAACCAACCGCTCGGTCACAGCCATAGGACAAGTAACCTTGCCAGATCTAGCGAGAACAGCAGTGTGGCCTTCCCTGTGCTGATCGTTTTTCATGACACTCAACAAAGAATCGGTTAATAAGGCCGCTTCAAGCCAAATCCGGGAACTTAGGATATCTGAAAGAAAAGAAAAAATATCGTGAAAATCAAACAACTACTGCGCCAAAGACCAAATAAACTCGAAGCACGCCAAATAAGGCTCTAACTTTGCTAACTCAGGCTCAAAATATGCCAATTCAGGCCCAAAATATGCCAAATCAGACTCAAAAATGTGCCAAATCAGGCTCAAAATATGCCAAGTCAAGCTCAAAACATCCCAATTCAAGCCCAAAATACGCCAAATCAGCTGATTTGCACCTCCAAACAGCATGGACATCTAACAAATCACCAGATAGTTTCCTACAAGCCCGATCTATGCCGGTGGTTTTCGCGCTGAGGCACGTAAACTGACTTACGAACACAAAATATAGAGACATCACCAAAGTGCTATATTCTTAATCTCGTCAACGCGAAAAAAGCCAGCAAAACCAACTAAAAAGGGTAAACAAAAAACGAAGATCGGAAAGCGAAGAGCTAGCGGCAAAATGCGCAGCAATCGCCTGTACAGTGTTACCGACAGCGGCTCCATAGGCTGAAATGGGCACGCAAGCATTCTTTTGGATCCTTCTAAAGTAAACCTTACTCAGAGGGATGGCTAACAGGACAAGCCTCGATTGCGTGGCCCCACCTAATAGCATAAACGGCAGATTCTATAGAAGATACACCAGTGTTATTCTCAGACGAACGTTCAGCTAATTCACAAATAAATAATGCAATATGCAAAGGTTTTCCTGGATTAACGAAGACACCAATCTTCGACAAAGCCCACTTGCGCTACCGCAGCCAGTCAGATTTGTACTTCAGCACCGTGGACGGAGCCTTAGCACCCAATTGCAGATCAATGAGGCCTGGAATCATGTCACTCAACGAAGAATTGGTCAATGAGGCCGCTTCAAGCCAAATCCTAGAACTCAGGACATCTGAAAGAAAAGAAAAAATATTGCGAAAATCAAACTACTGCGCCAGTGACCAAAAATACCGATACAGGCACAAACCACGACGAGACCAAATAAACTCGAAGCACGACAAAACAGGCTCAAAATGTGCCATTTCAGGATCAAAATGTGCCAAATCAGGCTCAAAATATGCCAATTCAGGCTCAAAGTATGCCAATTCAGGCCCAAAATACGCCAAATCAGGTTCGAAACACTATCCGTAACACGACCAAAAAACTTACCCGAAATCCACACTCAAAGCTAACATTCTGAATTTTGAGCAACTGCGAAAAACGGAAGGGTGAGACTTATAGATCTGCATCTGGTCTCGGCCTTCCAAAATGAGATCGTGTTTGGCGGGAAGCACAAAAACCTCCCTGACGAACGACTCAAACCGTGAAGGTCCATCACAATAAAAGAGGCCAAAAAAAGGCCCATGGCCATTCCGGAATAATCAAAGTCCCACGACCAGGACAAGCCGAAAGAACTCTGAACGGCGTTCACGACGAGACCCACCGGAGGGCAAACCCT
The DNA here is from genome assembly GCA_949126865.1 of Montipora capitata. Lineage (NCBI taxonomy): Eukaryota > Metazoa > Cnidaria > Anthozoa > Scleractinia > Acroporidae > Montipora > Montipora capitata. The sequence continues at coordinate 35,702,494 of OX421450.1, forward strand.
GTTACCCTCTCCACTCCAATCCTGGACCAAGGCATCAACACCGGTGCAACCGGGAGAAGCAAACTTGGAGTTGAAACGCGGAAGCAGAGAGTTATAATAGGAGGCAAAACGGTCGATCGCTTGGGGACCCCATTTCGCATCAACCAGTCGAAACACGGTTGATTAACCCGTCGATCATCCTTGTCAACGAACTGGGAATCCACTGCTCTACCAAGGCAATACCATGCGAAAAACAAAACAAAAGATGCTCAGAGCCAGAGAAGATGGACCTTAGAGCTACCAACAGAAACTATCCTGGCGGCACTAAGACTGTGATTAAAAATTTTTACCTTCTTGGGCTATAGGTGCTCAACAAAACAAAGCAAAACATAATAAATGGCTTCACTTCGCGAAAAACTTTGACCCAAATCGTCGATCGTCGACCGCTGGCCACAGAGCCGTCGAGGAAGGCGGATAACCCTCCAAAGTCCTTCCGAAGGCTACGTCGCTCGCGTCGGAAAAAACAACAGTGGACGAATCACGGGGAGGCCGAATGGAGTAAACACTAAACAATTCAATGTAGTTAAACCAAAACTTCAATTCCTCTAGCTGAGCGGGAGGGAAGCGAAAAGTGTGATCCCAAGCCGACCTAGGCTCTATAGCTAAGTACATCTGCCTAGTCAGAAGACGGGAAATAGGCCCAACCGCCAAGGAAGCCGAAATAATGGAACCGGCGATCCTGGCTAATTCACGGTAGAACGATGAATTGATTTGAATGGCGAAAGCTAAAGCTTGCAAACTTTCTTCTTAGGAATCCGAAACGTCATAGAAAAGGCGTCGATCACAAAACCTAGCCACTCGCCCACTTGCATCGGAACCCAGCACGACTTCCCCTCATTAACAAGGAGATCGGAAGAGTCAAGATCGTTTCGCTGAGCAAAAGCTGCTGCGACGTCTGATGTCCTATCGGGCTGACTGCCGTCGTCGAGATAAACAAAAGATTTATGCCCCATAGATCGCCAGCGATTAACTAATGGACGCAACAATTAGCGAAACAAAAACACGCACTGCTGAGACCGAAGCAGTAAAACCGACCGAAGGGTAAAACAGTGAAAGTGGAATACTTAAGTCCGCCGCTTAAGGGCCAAGCAAAACCTAGATACTTCTGGTGTTCCGGAAAAATATCAACTTGGTGGTATCCAGATTTGAGGTCCCAGGTAAAGAACCAATGCCCTTCCTGACGAATTTGCGAGAGCGAGCGAAGGTCCTCGTACTCAAACTAAAACGAACGAGACGGCAATAAACGTACCTAAGATCGATCACCTAGCGAAGTTTCTTGTCCTCCGCAACCGTCAAAGGGCTAACTCAAAAAGGAGACTACTATGCTCCACGATACAGCCATTGTCCAAAAACTCAGAAATAGCACGAAGAACAAAGTCGGGATGCCTAAGAGCCGACGAATATTGCTTAAAAAACACAGGGCTGGATAACTGACAAAAGGAAGTTGATAGCCATAGGAAAAGGTATCGAGAGTAAACTGAGGAGCGTCTAAGGTGGATGCCCAAAAACTAACGGAGGAATTTAAACGGCCTTTAACTCCTGAACAAACATTGCCGAAACAAAAATCATACGAAAAACCGATGGACAGCAAAATCACACTCAGTGAAGAGTGAAAGTCCTCTCCTGCATCTAGTCGGGCACGTCTCTGAAGAATCGGACGACTTTAAACAAAAAACACTAAAGGGGCCGAACTCCCCGCACTATAGGAAATCAAAACAAAAAATACTATAATCAAACTGATAGCTGGCAAGGGCCAAACAATAAATTAAGCAAAAACGAAACTGTGGGAAGTAGGCGTACACAGACCCGAAGGATGAATACGAATGAAAAAGACACTTATATAACCATATGCAAAATACTTAACACCGCTTAAATACCAGGACACAAACAGACACCATAATGCACCTAATTAACCGTATAAGATCGTGCAGAAAACAAATATCTGCTAAACTGCGTACCGCAGATATTTTTGCATTAACGACAGGAAGGTCTGGGCCAGAGATTTGGATAGGGAAAAAAAGCCTGCTACACTGCATGCGTTAATGAGCTGGATGACTTGTTATTCGAAAAGAGTAGGGGACAGCGTTCCCGGTGTTGTGGTCTGACCTTTCCAGCATGTGGTCGGCTTGGCAGGATTAGCTTGAAGGGCTTCTGTGTGAATGAGACCACAATTGTGTATAACAGCCAGAAGTCAGGCTACTTAGCCAAGTGCTGGAGCCTCACTCAAGCACTCAAGCAATTCCATCCTTGTTAAAACTGAGGAATTCTACTTGAATACAGTCAGGGACAATACCAGCATAATTGATATGGACAACAACTGGAATATTCTTCTATTTAAAGAAGCTTTCTATATAAAAACTAAGCAGTCTGCCATTAACTCTAGCTTAAAAGCTAGCCGCGATTTATTATAATTCAAATAAGTCTCCTGTATTTAAATCACGCGCTCTGTAAACCTTGATTTGCCTGATGATGATTTACTTGCATGTAAAGTAAATCGAAATATGGCAATAACATCCGTATAACTCTGGATATCGCCATGAAAATGACTTTGTTCGGGTTGTCTTTCGTACTTGTCTGTTGGTCCCGGATTTTGGTCAAATATCCGAAATGCTGACTACGAAATTTACAGAGGTCCCGGATTTTACTTCATAAGAGGAAGTACAAAGGAAGCTATACTCCCTGTCCTCTCCGCAAATATCGGCAACAGCAGCAATGGGCCTGTTTAAATGAGGCAACATGCTCTTAGACTCGGGTGCACAAATAATCTTAATCCGTCAGGAGACCGCAGCTAGAAACTCTCGGATTAAAAGGAAAGGATGTGTCTGTAACAATTGCCAAAGTGGTTGGCGAAGAAGAAACGATGAAAACAAAAGAGTATAAAGTTCAGCTAACCTGCACTGATAACAACAAGCGTTTTAGCGTCAAGGCCATCGGGATGCACAGTATCAGCGAAGAGATCCCAACAGTAAAAACGTCACACCTACCGGAGCTTCTTGGTCTGCCGAACGCAAGATTTAGGTGCGGCAAAGGACACGTTGACCTGCTAATCGGTATTAATCATGCATACATGCACGCAAGCACGGAAGTCTCCACTGGGGTGGGTAGCGTTTGGAGGACAACCAGAACAGACCTCCGAAACGACCCGCATTTTACACGTGAAGTATGCCTCTCCAATAGATCTAGCTGACCACTAGGCGACAGAAACTATGGGTGTGGCAGTGAACCCCTGTGTCTGCGATGCACACAAGCTGACCAAAACAGAAAGAGAAGAAGCTGAGCTGATAGAGGAGTCATGTATCAAAGTTGTCAGCCAGTGGATGATACCATACCCTTGGAGAAAGGATCATAAACTGCTGCCAGACAACAGAGATTTGGCAATGAAGCGCTTAGAGTCAACCGAAAGACGCCTGAAAAGAAATCCAGAACAGGTTGAAGCCTACTCCAAACAGATGGAGGAAATTGAAAGCACGAAATTTGCACGATAGCTGTCAAAAGAAGAACAAGAAGCCTATACCAGGCGGTACTAAGGTCAGAGAAAAGGAGTACACCTGTCCGAATTGTTTTCAATTCGTCTTCTGCATACCAAGGGCATTCACTGAACGATTACTGGACGAAAGGTCCCGACCTTCTATACGGCTTATTTGGAGTTGTCTTAAGATTTAGAGAAAGGAAAGTCGCCGTCATGGGTGATATCTGTAAGATGTACTACAGGATCCTAATTCCCGAGAGAGATCAACATGTTCGCTGCTTCGTGTGGAGAAGTATGGAAACAAGCAGAGATCCAGACGTGTATGTCAACAGAGTGATGAAGTTTGGGGACAAGCCAGCTCCCGCCATGACGCAATTAGTGCTAAGAAAGACAGCTCAAGAAAACAAAGCCGATTACCCAGAAGCAGCTGAGATACTAACAAACAACGTGTACATGGATGACATATGTGAGTCAAAGGATACCGTGAAAGAAGCTAGAAAACTGACTGAAGACATAGATAAGGTCTTAAAAACGGGGGGAATCAACGTTAAAGGGTGGATCTCCAACGAAGTCTCTGTTTCACTACTAGCTTTCTCTGCCAGTAGGGCAGTAAACGTGTTTCAAGGAAATGGAGGTTTTGGGAACCTTGTGGAATTTCAAGACAGATAAGTTCCACTTAAAAATCAGACCAGATCTGCTGAAGCTAGTAGACGGAGCCATTGAAGAACCAGTGAAGATGACAAAACGAATGATCCTAAGTCAGGTTGCCAGCTTCGTTTTTGATCCGAGCGAAAATAGGCCTGTAACAACTGTGGCAATTGGGACTAAATTGGGACGACGAGGTGTCACTCACAGTTCAGGATAATTGAATGTCACTGTTTCAAGAAATGAAGGAATTGGACACCGTGTCCTTCGAAAGATGCCTGACCGTATCCAATGCCGTGGAACCGCCAATGCTGTGCGTCTTTGCCGCTGCATCACAGGAAATATAGAATCTGGAACGCGTTTACTCCATCACTGACCCTAACCTATGAAGTTACTTTGTCAGTAGTCATTTATGTACTTGCAAAACCAAAAGAAACCTTGCACGAAAAACTAAATTAACAAGTGAATAAATAAATAAATAAATAAATAAGTAAATAATGAGAAATAACGGTAAACTGCTTTATGCAACATGATTTAAAGCGGTACAAGTTTTAGGATGGTAAAAGTGTAAAAAGAAAGAAATGTCTATCGTGATTTGTACAGATCGTAGACAAACTTTCAGTTTCAATATTCTGATTTCAAAACTTGCTTCTAGAACTTTTTTTTAACCGGTTCAATGGGGATCCAGACAGATAATTTTTAATTAACAATTAAAGATCGCCACTTCCAACGCTTGCCGACGACTCTGCGGTTAACTATCAACGTTCCGTTGCGTGAGAACCAGAACCCGGACTGCGCAAAGATCCCAACTCTTACCATGTAGAAACAGAAAACAGAAGGTGAGCGAAACAAACTTCATTTCATAGTGTTTTCTCTGATTAGTATAACAACTCCTATTTTAAAAAGGGACCAGAGTAGATTCCGAAAAAAAAAAAGGTGAAGCGCACCCGTGACTTTTCTAGTCACAAAGTAAACTTGCGTGACACTCTCCCTTTTGGGTTACTTTCGAAAAGGTAAAACATTGACCTGCAAGTAGTGCTAGTGACCCGCATACTGATAGTGACCTATGTTTTAGACCCCACCCAATTTCGGTTCATAAATTTCTGGGACACTTGATGCCACATATCAGTTCACCCCTTCCCCCCTTTTCGACTTTTTCCACGAACGCCCAAAGTTATAGCGCGATCAACATTGAAAAGGGGGCAAGGGGTTGTATTATGGGTTGGTGTCACCATCCTTTTTGGTTGGGATTGTAGCTTAGCAACTGAACTAAACGTCATAGCGGACCGAAGAAGGGATTAGCATGCATTTAATTTCATAACTTACACTTTAAGTTACCACTTAATAACATTTTAAAGAAAAATTTAATCCCATCAAGGCCAGGCGAAACAATCAAGCATTACTTTCAACATCTTCTCTCTCTCAACTTTGCAGTGAAATGGTTTTCCGGCATGTGTGACTAGGGGGGCGATTACATGAGCCGGGCTGGCCCGGTTAGGCGGGCTGGCTCGTTTAGCTGAGATCCCGGCACGTCTGAGAAATACACCAAAAATCAAGTTTGCAATTACATGGAAAAATATCAGCTGAGATCCCGGCATTACGATGCCGGGATCCCGGCTAAACGGGCTGACATTTTTCCATGCAATCGCGTTCACCGGGACAGCCCGGTTAGTCGGGCCAGCGATTCTAACCACATTACGCCACTTTAGAGCAAAATGGCCCACGGAATAATCGTTTTTTAATGTTTAAATAAAGGATAAATAAGATAGAAAACCATACATTGTAGAATGGTGAATTTTAATAACAATTTAGCTAGACAAACGTCTCTCCACTTCTTGTTGTTGTCGTTATCTTTTTTAGTCCAAGCCGGGCTGGCTCATCTCATGTAATACCGGGCTAAAACTCATCCCGGGAAACCAGACCAGCCCGGCTGACCGGGCTAGCTCGGCTCAGAGCTCAATCAGCCCCTAGGTCAAACATTTTCATACGTTTAAATTCTCGGCTCGTTTAACTGCCAATCGTGTTGATACATTAATTTTTAGAATTTCAACGGTTATGAGAAAGAAGCGTAATGCGGACTCACTTCGTCAGACGTTTTCCTCTTTCGTTTACGGCGTTCTTGTGATGATCCACCATGATGCCGGACGACAAATACGGTTCATCGTTTAGCCGCCGGGCTGGCTTTAACTGGCTTAACAATAAAGCCCATGTATCCCTCTAAGAACATGGACCACCACTGTGGACCCGGTCCATGGACCCCTTCATGGACCCGGTCCATGGACTACCCCTGTCGACCACCCCTCATTTTGTACAGTTTCAAACAGAAAAATCTTTAGACGAGAAAGAGAAGTCATTCTAGCAATTATCTGGACAATTTAAAGGGGCTAGGTCACGCAATTTTAGGCAATTTCAGCACTGATCGAATGGTCATAGAATTAACTAAAATATTAAAATAATGTTCAAAACTATAGAAGAACTCTAACAAAACACAGGGAAGCCAAGAAGGGACGTGGATGGACAAAACTGGAGAGGATTGAAAAGGATTGAATCTGAGTAAATTTGGAAAACGTCGGCCCACCTTTTTTCAAATTTATATCAGTCTATATCAAAATGTCATTTACACAGCTGGAAAATCATTCTCAGTTGTTATGTGGCCGTGATTTTGCAAATGAAAGACTCTAACAAAACACAGGGAAGCCAAGAAGGGACATGGATGGACAAAACTGGAGAGGATTGAAAAGGATTGAATTTGAGTAAATTTGAAAAACGTCGGCCCACTTTTTTTCAAATTTATATCAGTCTATATCAAAATGTCATTTACACAGCTGGAAAATCATTCTCAGTTGTTATGTGGCCGTGATTTTGCAAATGAAAGACTCATGCTCTGCCAATTTGACGTTTAGAGCTCATAATTAACAAAATTAAACAAAATTACCTAAAATAACGTGACCTAGCCCCTTTAAGCAATAATTATTGTCTCTTACAGAGACATGAAAAATTCAGGCCGCTTCAACGGGATTGAACCCATGACTTCTGCGATTCCAGTGCAATGCTCAACCAACTGAACTATGAAGCCACTCAGTTGGGAGCAGGTCATGTTTTGCACACGTCGTCCTCTTGGGGCCTTGACATGCCTTTTTTTGCCTGGCATGTCTTATGCCACGCTGGTAGGTCTGGACTCAGCCGAGCAATTGGCTCAGTTGGTTGAGCATCGGTTACTGTGCGGGAGGTCGCGGGATCAAAACCCCGGCCGGACCAACACATAGGGACTTTAATTTAAATAACTGAAGAGGAAATGCTGCCTTAGTAATGACGTCTGCAAATGGTTAGACTCTCTAGTCTTCTCAGATAAGGACGATAAAACGTAAGTTCCTGTAACGGCCAAAGAAATACTTTGTCATTGGTTTTTTTCTTAATTAAACGCGTCAGGTTGTGCGAGAAGATCTTCGTGCGTAGACGAGGATTGCGTGTACATATCACGCGAGCATGTACCATGTAGCATGTAGGTATGTGTGAAAAAGCAGTCTGGCAAATTTCCCCACAAAGTGTTGTTCATTCACCCTGAAAAGCCACTAGGGAAGTGGTCAACTACATATTAGGTGGTATAGGTGTCTATCATAGACAAATATTTAAAACAGTAGCCCCGCCATACCTAGGAGCGACGTTTTCACAGACCACGATTTATTGACGTCATAGTGTCACCGAACGAGAACTGTCTTTGTTTCTTGCGGAAAAGGTAGCCTAAAAATAGATTGGTCCACAAAACTGCCTTGAAATTGGCTTACTATGAGCTGAGAAACGAGGGGTCATGTTGCAGGGACATTTTGCAGCGACATGCCGCAGCGACAAAAAACTTGTATAGTTCACACTGAGGCAAAATGTAGCAGGGACAAAATCACAACATGTTCACACACATGAAAGTGTTGCGGGTACATGTCCCAGGGATATGTTGCAGCGACATGTCCC
>OX421450.1:35725612-35735612 GCA_949126865.1 Montipora capitata
GCCGGTGCGTCTACAGAGAGCTAAAACTGCCTTGACTTTTTTCTTTCTTTGCTCGTGTTCAGATGCCGGTTGTTGAATATGGGTCGATGGAATTGATATTGAATGAACTAAATTAAAACGAATCTGAACAAGAACGAAGGAAAATACAACACATGAACAAGTACTTCATCAACAAGTTGCTCAAACTGGAATCAGCCTGAGATTGGAAGGGTTTATTCTTGCCTTCAAAGGTCTTAGTAATTCAGTAAGTCACTATTGGTCGCAGTAATATCACATATACATAAGACGAAGTACTAACCTTCTACCAGAAACCTGTCAGTGAGAGAGGGCCGGTTTAGACGCTCAGGTAGACTTCAACAGCGTGAATTGCACGGATCGGCATCGAATCTCTTCCTATCAAACCATTTCAGAGCTTTAATATACTATACGTAGGAAAAAATTGGCCTTTTATTATCACTCGAGAAACACCGAGGACGTTTCCAGATGCTTTACCCAAAGAGCAATCTTTTCTAGTTTCTAGAAATATAGCGATTATTACAGAAGTCTTATCCCAACCAACGGTGACGTGCGACCCAGGGTAAGTGCGTTGTTATATGTTTGTTATTATTATTGCCCCCGCAAGGTTTTGGCCAAAACCCGAGGAGGCAACCTTAGAATTCCCCGCGTAAAAAGGTAGATATTGTAGGGAGAATCAATCTCGATTTGCTCAACCGGGCGCCAAAGGAGAACCGCAGGGCTGTTCAGAAATTGATTTTGTCCGGGTGCAAATCAGAATCGGAAACAGGGGCGACATGTTCATCATGTACTTTAAAAGATGTATCTCAAGTGCCTTTCATACTATCTTAGGACGGGGCAGATGTAGTGAACACTATTACTAGTTAGCTAAATGTGTACTAGTGAATCTTCCTGTAACAACACATTGATATGTCAGTGCAACGTGCACTTTCCAATGGAATACTTGGCTTGCGACAAGCATCGTACGCCAGAGATGGGATAGGTGTAATTTCCATATATGAAACGAATCCTGTGTTCAGAATAAACGTGATCCAAGAAAATAATTTAAAATTCTAAACACTAATAAGTTAATTTCTTATTCTATGTGGTCGGGCTGACGTTGCTCAATATTCTTTCATCCATTTAACTTCATGCCGAAGTGATCATTTCTTTCCGAAATCAATTCAAGTTACAAAGAAATTGCAAATACGGTGATTAAATATTAAAATGTTGGCTTAAAGCTGAATCGTGTTATTGTTCAAAACACTTTGCGCCACGATGGCTGAAAAGTAGAAAAGACGATGCATTTTTCTTGAAAAACTACTTACTTACCGGTTTATCTTTTTCCAAATAATTGAATATTGCAAATGACTGTGCACGTTGAAAACGACGCGGTAGGCTCCTCCTAGAATCTCTCTGACTGTTCGGCGTTGGGAAAATATGCAAAAATGTTAATAATCTCGGCCAAAAATCTAAATGTATATTTTGATTGATATTTTTAAGATATTAGCAGCAACACTGAGATGACCATCGCAAACCATATTGTAGACACTGAGCTGGGGACGTGAGCAAAAAAACACAGCGCCAAAGATAACATGGCTGCAGACGGAAATGGCTCTTTGAAGCACTAATTGAAAGAGATAAACAAACTTTAGAATCATAAAAACATATCCACAGCTGCTGTTGCTTTAGTTGTCGATTATTAACGAAGAATTGGGCGGCAATATTCAGTGATATGTACACATTGTTGGTCTTCAGCCGCTCCAAACTGGGAAACGCTGCCCGAGAGTTCAAAACTTTTATACTTTCGTTTCGCTTGATCTGCAATCCAAACCAGGGAAAGCTGTATCGTTTTTTAACACAAATGTTTCTCTAAACAGTCACCAAGATTTTTGTGAAAATAAAAATACCAGTGCTTACTAATTTCCTAAGTTCTAGGAATGATAATAAACTCCTTTAACTGTGTGTCAGGCGCAGTTTCTCGTTTACCACTGGGTGGGTACGAGACGTACAAGTATCTTCTTCCTTAAAACGCACCTTTGGTATAATTTATTTTGCCGGGCTTAAAACAGCTCCTTAGAATCGTTAAAACTTAGTTTTAGTAAACTACAATAGGCAAAAACAAGCTGGCAAGCTTTAAATCTAAGAGTTTCTTGCTTGTACATGATTTAAATCCAGGAGGGCGAAGGTAAAATACAAAGATGATGTAGCACCCACTTGTGATTGGTTGACTGGCAATTTTATTTGAAAGTGCAGATGGTTTATCTTTTAGATAAAAAATATATTACTGTTATATTACTGTTGAAGACTGATCTGTTATGATAAACTTATCCGGCTCATGTCGCCTTATGATTCCATGATGTGGGAAAGAGTACATAAAATAACAGCACATACACTAGTATTGAAAAATAATCTTTTGTCTTTTTTAGTTTAACAAAAATAAATCACTGAATCTTTGGCTTATTACTCCATCGGTGATGTCAATAAAAGTGCTGTCCCCAAGGAGGAAATGACTTGAAAATTTTTTTTGTGGTTTTAAGTTAATTGATCGTATTTGACACTTCAAATGTTTGTTAGTAATGATGTCGCAAATGGCGTGTAATATTAAAAAAACTGTGATATTTTTATATTACTTTCTTAATGCAAAAACCAACAATTCATAGAAGAATATTTTTTACCATCAGGCAATTAAAAAGAAGCGATAAATGCAAGTTCTTCAAGGAAAACTAGAAAAGACAAACAAGAATTTGCCTCACTGCATTAGCAACGGCTACGACTGTCTGCATTAGCGATTAACATCTTGTCTATTTTAGTTGGCAAACGAAAACCAAGAAGCGGAAACAGAGCAGTTGCACATTTGTCAAAAACTACACTTAGACCAATTTACTGAGGATAAAGAAATACATATTTCACGTTTTCTGTACTAAAATGTTTGTTCCAGTAAGACTGGTCTCAAAATATAAACCTTTCTTAATAATTTAAAGTGGTTGTTTTTTTCTCCGTTCATAGTTAATAGAGGGAATGGTTATGAAACTCGACAAATTTCTTGATTGTAGGTTTTTGCTTTCTTTTTTGGCCTTGACCGTGCACAAAACACAATAGTTGTTTACTCCGTACTGAGGAATTAACCAATAGAAACGTATTGGTTACGTAATTCATGCATAGTGTATGAGCTCAAAACAAAATATTGTGCCCGGTCGTGGACTTTCCAACCTAAATCTTGGCATCTTTGATTGCTCCTTTAATTTGATGTTTGCCGAGCTTCAAAACCAGTCCCCTCTATTAACTATGCTCCGTTCATGAACTTTTAAACATTCTGATTGTAAATCCCTCTTTTTAGCTATTATAACTCACTGACTTTATAGTTTCTTGGCATCAAAAAATTGAACAGATACTCGAGACTTCCCTTGAGCATGGCGCCGTCTTATGAACAAAAATCGTCGTTGATCGCATAAATGGGATGTCAGACTAAGTGCCGCTGAGAAACTTGGACTCAAATTAATTTCCAATAGAGCTTGAAAAATCTGTTGAGAGCTATTACGAGGAATCTCAACGACACTTATATCATATTTGAAAGATTCCTGGGGTTTGCGGAAGCAGAGATGATGGATTGTGTACAAAATCACGGTTGTGACAGAAATGGTGGTACACTTTATTACAAATATATACTTAAGGGCCGAACAAGGAGACGAAAACCTCGCAAAACCAGCCGGTTCACGCGTCGAAGGCGCGCACAGAGCACCATAAGTAAGAAAATATGGTACCGTACAACCGTACGACCGACTGTACGTCCAGCCAGGTTAACTTGTTGCAAGAATAAATAACACGGGAGCTCCGCTTTTAGGCTTGGCTAAATCTGTAAATTAGCTTCGTTGTGTTTTGGCCGCAAGTGAAAATCCCGACACCAGGAGCCCATTACCCGGAGCCTCCATCTTCCATATTAACCCTGAGTCAACCCTTTCCCTTATCTTTCTATTTTTAGAAGCACCTCGCAGGGGGGCTTTAATGGGTGTTTTCACAACAGCCAATCATAAGAGACCTATGGTCAGCCATTTATTACGTCACATACGTATGTGACGTATGTGAGCCACTTCACGTACGTTCTCAGTCACATACGTCACATACGTCAAAATGTAGTAGTTCTAAAAATAGAAAGATACGGGACAGGGTTGACTCAAGGGTACAATACAGATGGAAGCTCCGGGTAATGGGCTCCTGCCAACTCCTGCTAGTCCCCATGCGAATCGCGGCCCACTCGCGGCCAAAACACAACAAAGCAACCATGGTACCTGCGTTAAAATATCCCGCCAACCACGCAGGCTAATGCCTGAGCACTTGTTCTAGAATGGTCAGTTATCAGTGACATTCGAAGGTGACATATGCAAGTGGCTTCTTCTCCTTGCCAATCTAATGCAAGGTTATGTATTTGTCATAAAGTGTCCCACCTGACTGGTCACAACCACAAAATTACACACATATACACATACTTAATTTACCACTCCTCAAAGGGCCTTTTCCGGACCAATGAAACGACAGAAGAGATAAACAACAACAACTGTTATAAGAATGCTAAAGAATCCCAACTGGCTGGAGGCAAACCAGGGCTCGGTTGTTCAAAATCCGATTAACGCTAATCCCAGATTAAAAATTAACCAAGGAGTTTATTTCTCTATTCCCAAATGCTGTTCAACGCTGATATTCGGCAAAAGTTAACATTAGAGGAAGTCAATCTTGAAAAACAAAAATAAGCAAAAGAAACTTTCACCAAAACGTTGAAAAAATGAAACCATAGTTAACGCTAATCCTGGATTAAGTTAATCGGCTTTCGAACAACCGGGCCCAGTTGTCTATTTACAAATGCAGCCAAGAAGTTGAACCAGGGACTACCAGGAACAAACTAAGCAAGTGGTCAGAACGGGTCTTGAACTCGGGATTCCCGGATCTCAGGGCAAGTGCCAAAACCACAGGGCCGCACTCCGATGCGGGAGTAAATCGATGGTTCCTTCGACCTCCCATTCGCACGAAGCCTGGTTACCAAGATTGACACAAGTGAATAAAGGAAGGGAGGAAGAAAAGGAGTGTCAGAGCAGGGGAGTGGGGGAGAGGACTTGAACTGTTATAAAATAAACTTAAACAAATACATTGGCGGTTAAATACAATGGTTTTGACCCTCCTTCAGTCATTTCCTAACAGCGCCTGATGCATCGACCTCAATTCCCGGCAAAGTTGTTCTATGAATGTGTCATTGTATTTTCATCTCAGTTCGTAAGCCGAGCATTGCTAGTTCTCATACCTATTACAAGCTAGTTTCTTTGACATTCATTACACAACACCACTCGGTTGTCGTTAATGATGTCACTTATGACTGTTTCCTCAGTTTGGACTGCCGCGTCTACGCTGTGAACTAAAACAAAGAAAAAAAAAGTAGATAAGAAATCTGACTTGACAGCGCCTTCCCTTGAGTTAACAGTCTATGTACTAACTACTGATGTAGAAAAATTACTCATGCCCCCGCCCCCCCCCCCCCCCCCCCCTCAAAACCACTTTCCCTCTCGTCGTGTAAGGGAGCATGTCTCGCTTTCGGTGGACACTCTTTCGATAGACCCTTCTTTATGTCACGACTACACTTCAGTTTTACAACAGCTGTAACTAAAATTCCATATTTACTCTCGAAGCTTCGCTTCTCGGTCAAAAATTCATTTTCTCTAAGCCGCGGACATTATCAGTCGACATACCAGCCGCCCAAAGGGGTGTATTATGCCGTACGGATCCCGCCAAGTGTTGCCTAGCCTGCGTACCAGGCGGGAAATGCTATCGTTGGGTTATTGACAGTAACACGCGTTAAGAAAGTTGAAGTTCGTTTTGCTGTGTTTCGGCCGCGTGTGTTATGGTGACGCCGCTTGTCACCATTTCACTCGAGGCTGTGCAGGAATGTACAAAAAACCAAGAAGAGACGACTGTTACTTTTCTAATGTTAAGGCTAACGCTTAATTGAGACAAGGAGAAGTCGTTTTACAGCTTTCCCACCCTACGTCTGAAAACAGGTTTACTTACCAACTTTTTTGCATCTCACAGTCGCTGGTAGGAACGCAATCACAGCCAAGAAACCCAGAATGGAAGCAGCGCCGAGCACCCCGGAAAAGACAAAACGAACGTACTCAGATGAAGCTCTATGTAACAATTAAAACAACAAGAGATGAACCGGCTTTTAAAAAATTAAAGGAGAGAGAAAACGCCAGATATTTAGGGTCCTTTAAAGAAAAGCTATTAAGGGTTTTCAGCCGAAGACACGGACCTATAGTTTTGCGCAATGGTCCTTTCATCCTCTCCCTTGGCTTATGGGCTGCAAAGAATAGCTCCTGGGAACGATGTTGTTTGTAACATTGATTGCTTTAAGTTCTGAAAATACAGATTCCAACCACTCGGTGCTGAGCGAGAAAAATTGTGTTCTTTAGGAACGAGAATGTGGTAATTTATAAGGTAATTTAGGCTTCGTGATATGCGCCTGCTCTTCACTTGTTTCTTCTTCGAGAGCAAGTCGTGGCCTACAAGAATTACTGACGCTAGGCGCGTAAACCCAGTTTTCACGTTGCGGGACCGCTGCTATTTTCGGTAGACAAAAACAATAGACCTCTCATTAAATCATCTAGTTCACCCACCAGCATTTGTGCATTACACAATTAGTGCCATCTCTGTTTCAAGAGATTAGTCGCAAACAACTTCCTTACCCTTGAGTTGGAAAGAACTCCTGAGTGAAGAAAAAAGCTCCTCCACAAGCAACTTTGCCCAAACTTCCCATCGATGCAAATACGAATGCTCCGGAGTCTTTACTCTCGCCAATCAGCTCTCCGGCTAACGCTATTGATGTCACATACATCACAGATCCACCGAAACCCAACAGTACTGCAGCGCAGTAGGAAGCATTCCTGTGGGATATAGTCTGTACATAAAACCACACGGAGGAGCCAGTTACCGAGGAAGCTGCCAGACAGTATGTCCACTGCAATAGATTAATAGGTATACGACTTTTGAAAGGTGACAATAAGGGTCCTCCTCGTAAAAATACAACCTCATTTCCAGGGTCTTTGATCTCCCTACTCCAGATGGAGTGAGGTAAGAAAGATTTTTTCCCTCTCTTCCTCTGGGGGACCCTCTGGGGTGAGAAGATGAAAGACCCTGGGAACGAGGTTGGTAAAAATTCAAAACTGAAAACGTCTTCACACTGAGTAATAAATTTTAGGAAACTTTTAACAACAAAGACAAGACTGGCGACGGAGCATAAAGGCTTATATTGGCCTATAAACACTTGACTCATAGTACTTGCTCATGAAGATGATTTGTGCTGTTATTTAACGATTTTAGAACTGTATTTTACTTCTTCAATTCCACGAGTGACTTAGTTCAATCTTTATTCAAGCCTTTAATCAGAAATCTAAGGCTCCGTGTAAACGGACGCAATAATATTGGCCAACAACTCCCAACATTGTTGGATGTTACATGCTGCGTCACTTTGAACACCCCGTTGCAAATTGTTGCGCGTTGTTGGGATTTTTTGCACGAAAATTGAAACTGGTCAAACTTTTGAGCCAACTACTCCAAACATTTCTTTCTTTGTTCCGTGATCACCGAAGCGTGGGGCAAGGATGTTGGATCCGTTTGCACAGCCCTTCCAACATTGTTTGGGCCACACACTCCATTACATATGATCTTCTTGGAAATAGGAACGCAATAACATGTTGAAAACAAGATTGCAGCCGAATTTTGTTAGTTTAAAAAGTCTTTTAAAATGGTCGTATCCCGCCTTCCCCTAAAGAACGTCATACACA
Source organism: Montipora capitata (assembly GCA_949126865.1). Taxonomy (NCBI): domain Eukaryota; kingdom Metazoa; phylum Cnidaria; class Anthozoa; order Scleractinia; family Acroporidae; genus Montipora; species Montipora capitata. The sequence continues at coordinate 35,733,433 of OX421450.1, forward strand.
GCACGTCCTTACATTGTTAGCAGTTGTTGCATCCTTTTGCACACAATTGCCAACATCATCCAACATCTGCCGAACCTACTCCTCCCAACAGTGTTGGTTGCGGTGTTGGGTGCGGTTGGGTGCAGTGTTGGGTGCGGTTGCTCCGTTTGCACGGAGCCTGACAGTCTTGCAAAAGGGGCGACCATTACGCAAGACATAATAAAATTGATTAATAAAAATATGCTACAATAAATTCATTTCAGCATAAGATTACAGGTAAAATGAACTACTATAGATAAGATTAAGAAACAGAATATGCTTCTCACTAATTAAAGTCTCAAGTAGAGCTTTTTTGAATTGATCAGCGGACACAATGTTAACAATTTTCTTTGGCAAAGCGTTCAAAAACAACCATGAGTTTAAGAATGGGGAAAGAAGGTTATGGAAATGAGGATACAAAAGGAAAGCGAAGGATTGTCGCACTTAAAGAAAGTTGTAAGATGAACAGCTCACAAATGACTTCATAGCGTAATGGTGGAGTATCATAGAATGCAAGCGCACGGTCCTGGATACCAGTCCAGAAAATCTTATTACCGATCATAATTATGCAATCGCGAAATGACTCCAAAGTGTTCTTCTTTTAATTCCTCGCTCCCCACATCCGCCTCCATCTCCCTCAAGCATTAAAATAAATATCTTTGCCAGTAAAAGAGGGTCAATCACCTTGGCTCCCAGTATCTTGTCAAGTTGCTTCGCGCCTAAGCTGGAAAAAACTCCACTTGCTAGGATAACGAGAGGAAAATAAGCGATTGATTCCTGGAAACCATAAAAATGGGACATTTTATACACATAAGAAATAGATCGCTCTCGCAAAAACGATTTGTTCTGTGACAAATGTACTATAACCGATGCATGGTCCTACCTTCTCAAATTCGAGTGTATCCATTAAGTACATTGGGACATAAGAGAGACTGTATACTTGAATAACACGAGTACACATGTAGGCGAAGGAGATCTGTGCAAGGAAAAGTCAGCAATCAGTAATATCAATGGGGATAGGATTTTGATATAATCATTTTTTCCTTAGAGCAGTCCTCAATAGAATGTCGAGGAAATTTTGTAATCAGTTGCTTTAGATTGCATGTGATTGGCTTTAAGAATCTCGTGTCGCATTGTTAGCCAATCATGGGCAAACCCAAAACGTATCATGATTGGCTCAGACGCGCTTTCCCGCGCTTGCTCGCGAGCTGCATGTGTTGGACTTGCGCCATCATTAGTTAATTTGCTTGTCTACGTCTATTGTTATTGGCCCAAATTCAATTATGCGGGCTTCAATAACTAGTTAAATATGAACGATAGTACCTTGTAAAACATTGGATTCTTAAACCAGTCAATCCAGCTTTTACTTGTTTTCCTTCTTTCATTGTCTTGCTTGTTTATTTTGTTGATAATCACATCGACACCGACGAAACTTGTACCTATCTCCTCGGGAAAGGAAGTTCTTCGACTGGGTTGAGGAGAGAGATGTCCGAGTACAGTTTGACATGAAGGTTCTTTATTAGTGTCCTTGTCTTGTTGTATGTCATTGGAACCGATAGAATCAGTTTCCGGCGAGGAGGCGTAACCCTCACTGACATCTAAATCTAGTCGTTCCTCTATTGAAATGTCGTTTCGAGGATCGTCAAATTTTCCGTTTGTTTTCTGAGGCTGTGCTTGATCATGTTGGGCTCCCTGTTTGTCTTCGTTAACAAAAGTAAGATTTGAAAAGTTGAATTTTTCGATGTTTGAATGCTCACTTGTGTCTTGCTCCAGATTTTTCTTTTCACTATCTCTGACCAGTTCATCAGAAGTTTTGAAACCAGGATTTGAAAAACTGAACTCGTAACTTGACGCCTGTTTTTTTTTATCTGTGAAGTGCAATTCATCTGCACACTTGATGAATGAATCACCGCAACTTTCATCAAAGCCTGTGTTTCCAACCACAATGTCATCCTCTGTGAATTCTTTGCCAGCAATATCCAAGTGCAAGTCTGGTAACTGTGAGTTGGAACCCACCGGCAATGCCACGTTGAGGTCTTTTTCGTCGTACAAACAGAAAACTCCAACCACCTTTTCAGGAAGCTCCGCTGTTGGGTTTCTGTGTCTTTCTCCGCTGATAAACTTATCTGAAACATTTCACAATCAATCAATCAAAGCAATGG
>OX421450.1:35740612-35743112 GCA_949126865.1 Montipora capitata
CGTTCGCTGGACTGACGAGAACGAAAAAAGCGACATCTGCCATGGGTCGAAATCCACTGTGTTGAGCTTGCGCGTCGGTTGCTTAGCGACCGAATCCTCACGTGATACTTTATGTTGTGTGGGCTCACTTAGCAACAGCGGACTTACTGTAAAGGAATGCGCGGGACACAGCGGGCTCAAGTCACAGTCAGCAAACATATCATGGGGCATGCGGTTTAAAGAGTGCCTTCCAAGGTTGTGGACGGCGGTTGAGTTTCGACCCACGGCAGACATCTCTTTTCTCGTTCTCGTTAGCCCAGCGAACACAAAAAGGGGTATCCAATGGTCCCATTCAATTTGAAAGTGCTCGCAAAATTTGGCCTTTGCTCGAATTGCTCGCAAAAATTACACGGGTGCTCGCTTGCTCGTGCTTGCCAGATTTCTGAAAGTGCTCGCATGCTCGGAATCTCGTTAAAATGAGCTCGATTGCTCGAAATTTCAGTACTCTTTGACCTTCAGAGCTAGTACTAGAGCCTGTCAGCTGATCTGTACATTGGTTAGATTCTAGAAGGCTCCAAATAAATAACGCTTTATTGCGTTGAATCTTTTTCAGTCAATCAGCGGGAAACCAGTCTGCCGATAATTGAAACTGAAGCCCAAAATGCTTGTTAGACAGATGTCACGTTATTTACATTTCATAAGAACTATATAACCAAAATACCACACCTTCCATTTTAGCGTCGGGTTAGACAGAGATGGAAACCTTTAGATCGCGGGCTTTGGATCTACAGTAGTAGATCTCCTTGAGATATTTGAGAGCTCTTGTAGTTCTTGAGCGTTCACCCAATGACTCACGTGAAGCTACGTGACGTAATTTGTCATCAAGAAAGAACAATTGGCTGTAAGCTGCTGGGATTGGTTGAACCGCCTTAGCTTTGCACCTATTGCTCTGTTTTGGAGGTGTCAGCGAGATTATTAGCTATTACTCGGCGCAAATTCCGGCTAGCGGAAAATTTACGAACTACTCGAAGTGCTCGCTGCTCGCAATCTGTATTTTTCTAAAGTGCTCGCTGCTTGCCATCTGCATTTTCTTAAGTGCTCGCTGCTCGCAAGAAAAAATTGATAACTGCTCGAGCTCGCAAAAATAAACACACTGCTCGCATGCTCGCAAATGCTCGCAAAGACCATTCCATACCCCTACAAAAGAAAAGGGACTCTGCTAGCGGGGAACATGCTGTATTTCTTTCAGCAAAACGCTTAAACCACGCATTTTTTAAAGCAGACGAGGGGGCGTTCTTAATAGACAGTAGGAATTTCCAAGTGGAAAATCTTTCACCAAGAAAAAATATTCTGCTCAACCACAAGTTTTTGTAAACCAGTTTAAGCCAGTTTAAAGCTTCCTGTCACCACAATCTCGATCTCTTTCGTTTGCTATTCTTTGCGCAAACAAATTTCGCAACCGCATGAGATCTAAAATGCAGTCATTTCAAAAACAATAGATTTTGTTTCCCAAAATCTGAGTTTATTTGCTTGTAGTTTTGGTCATTTTGCCTTCAATCCTTTTTTCTAAACTTGATCGAGCATACTTTCTGAAACAAACCCCCATTTTTTTTGTCGGTCACAATTCTCTCAAACCATGAAATTATATCAACCTAAATAACACCATCGGATGTATTTATACAACAATGTAAACCTAGACAGTAATATTGCTGCCATTTTTTCATTTGTTTGGATTATGTTTACCGTAGCTCACAAAGAACATAGAGATCTTTGACACACTGAACAAATTCAAGGTCATACGGTTCCGGAAATGTTTTCTTATAGCGAGCAGTGGGTCTGTTAATGTGATAGGAAGCGAGTAATGCACGATATAACAAATAAGGGCGTGTCTTTTCTTTTCACGTGAGGTCACTTCTTTGAAGCACGTGGTTTTGAGATCGTCTGATGAAATGTTTTCTTGTCAAAAACTTGTTTCAATCGAGGTTTTCAGAAAGTTATTCGTCCAACTCTAAATGTAATTTACACACCTTTTCCCTTAGTAATTTGAGTGTTCGATTGCGAGTGTTACGTAAATAAATGACAAACGTTTGGATGCCATGTTCAAGTATTCAAACGATTTAACTTTTTTTCTTCTTCGCCAATATGTGTTTTACAGTTCACTTGGCTTCCTGGTTTTTGTAAATGTATGTGTGATTCTCCTGGGGTATTTTCTTGTAATGCAGGCGGAGTTTTCGGAGGAAAGGTCAGATTCAACCAGACAATAAGTAAAAAATTAATTGATTTGTTTTTAAAAATTCAGAAGATCTTTCAACGCCATTTGTGCGCTTCCTCGTACAAAATCCAAACAAATCAACCCATGCACTCAACGCAATCAGACATGCACAAGTCGAGAGATTAAAAACTTGGCCATGAACTTTCCTCACCTTAAAGAATGAAGCTCTACCATTTCGCGTGGCCGTTTAGCACATTCAGGAATGAGTGCAAGATGAGTGACTTGAGCTAAAGCCCATCCAAAGTTATG
>OX421450.1:35755612-35773112 GCA_949126865.1 Montipora capitata
TACTTTCTTTCTTTTGCTTCAGTAAACAATGTGGCTGCTTGTCACGTAAGTGAAAACGCTCTATGCTAGAAATAGTTTTCACTATATCTGCCCCCGCCTAAGATGGTTTGAAAAGCAGTTGAGATACGTTTAAATTATATGCTGCACATGTCGCCCCAGTTTCCAATTTGCGTGTGACAAATCGTCGCCCCAGTTTCCGATTTGTGTCCGGACAAAATCAATTTCTGAGCAAGGCAACTCGATTTGCATCAGATCTGCTTCAATGTTGGATTTTTCAATCGCTTGTCCGCATTTTGGTTCGCCTTGCGACTTTCTGCTTAGCTCGTGTCTCCTCGTGTTGAACAAGAACAATACTAATTGCGCGCCCGTTTAAGCAGGACCGATACCATCTTGCGCGCCCCGGTTGAGCAAATCGAGACGGATTCCCCCTACAATATCTACCAATATATGCATTTACCCTTTTTACACGGGGACTTCTAGGTTGCCTCCTCGGAGGCCAAGGCCAAAAAACCCTGCGGGGGCAATTAATTGTAGTAGTTAGCTTTGAGCCTAATGGTCAGCAGTTCACCTTGGTGACGGTTGCTCATCAGCGGGGCTCGCAAATCCACTCTCTTGCGTTCCAGAATCCTCTTCTTCTTCGTCATCAGCTTGCATCTCCCTTATCTTCTCCTTGAAAGCACTTTTTGACGTTTTCGAACTTCTACAAGCAAACAATTATCGCAGATAACTACATGTGTAACGTACGAGGCTACGACAACAAGATTAAGCGAAGAGCAGAGACATCAGTATGTCCAAATGCACAAGCAATTAGATCCACGCCGATTTCGATAGCCGTCACGAAGTGTCTCCTTGCCCTTCTGCTCGTATCTGGTAACGCACACAATTAATATCATTCACAAAGAGTCCTCTACAATGTGCTGCTCAAGTAAAGATAAACAGCTGCAATTGCCCGGCTCACCGAAAAATATTAAACCTTAACAAGAGTGGGCACCCCAGCACAGTCACAAATGAGTCTATTTTTAGAATACAAAAATTTGGTTTTATCAACAGAGTTGATAATGTAAATTGGCCACCGTACAGAGATTCTAAAGCTGACGTTTCGAGCGTTAGCCCTTCGTCAGAGCGAATCCAACGAACGGCTAACGCTCGAAACGTCAGCTTTTAGAATCTCTGTACGGTGGCCAATTTACATTATCAACTCCGTTGATAAAACCAAATTTCTGTATACTACTTCCCCACCGACGCAGCACCACAGTTTCTTTAGAAACTACCCCTTCATATTTTTAGAATACCCAGGTGTTCCCGCGAAAATCAGTTGTCATGTACCCGAAAAAACATTGCAGAAGCCGTAACGCGTGACATGGCTTCTTCTGATTAATTAAAATTGGTGGCCCTTTGTTTGTTTCGCGCGCAAAGTGTATCTGAAAATAAATCCATTTGTGACTGTGCTGGGGTAAGACCGCAAAATGATAGATCAACACTCTTATCCAATTCACTCTTGACCCTAACAATAACTTTGCTGTTGGAAATAGCCTGGGTAGCCGCAATGCTTAGAATTCAGGGACACTTGCCGTTAGATATCAAAATTGTTCGAACATCTATTACTTGAATTTCTAGACGTAAGCGGATTGTTGAAGACTGGGTCCAAGTATCTTTGATTAAGTAATGATCCGTGTAAGGTGGATAGCAATTTCCTTTGTTATGCGGCAACGGGGCTTTCCCCACATAGGAATGTTATCATTTTTACACAGAGAATGCATAAACCTACAGGAAGGCAGTTAACGCAATAAAATTCATTTACAGCCCACTTTGAAAGGGTGTTTTTATGTGTTAAAAGATTTTGACCAATCACAAGAGTTGAAAACAAAAGCCAAGAAACGTTTACAATTTTACATGTTCCCCACATACGATTTCTGTCGAATTCATTTAAACTGAGACCAGATGAAAGATGGAAGATGGTTGGAAAGTAAGGATGAATATAATACTGCTTTATGAAGTTTTGTTAACCGTTTGCAGTTTAAGCCAATCAGAAGTAAGTACAGACAATAGAAAAGTTATCACCTTTTTGCATACCAATTGAATTCCAACATGTTCGTTGCCGTTGTTGCTATCGTTCTTATTTGGACCGTTTCTTAACAGATAAGTTGCATGCGGTCAGTGATTTTGACTTAACCCATTGACTGCTGGGGGTTTCCCACTGACGAGTAAAATCGTCTGGCGTTAGACTGAGTACAATACTCTGGTGTTAGACAGTATAATACTAAGTATGGCCGGTTTAGGGGTGACTGAGTTAACTTTGTGTGCGAATTCTGTCGCATGAGTTTAGGAAGGGAAAACATTCCATTAACAGGAGGAATTTCCGACACGGATCATTCATTGCCTACTTTGTTTTTTGATCTCTTTTTCCTTGGGACTTGGCATGCGATTTCTTATCTCGAAGTTTGCCGGCCGTTTTGGACGCTTTTAAAGGTACTGACTTTGCTTCCACAGTTCCAGCTTTCTTCGGCCCCTGTGAAGAAACAAATATTCCCCTATCAAAATGTTTTCGTTGAAGATAACAGGAACTGGCAAACTAATGCAATTAGAGAGATGTTGCCATGTACCTTGCCAGATGTGAATTGGAAGCCCTTTGGAAGGTAGCTCCTGGTGTTGGGACTGCCGCCCTGTAATAGCAAGAAGAAAACAACATACCCGAGTAAGCGTAAACAAAACACTCACTCTCAATATTGAAGCTTTTGGACTGAAACCAACACAAAGTATACAATCAAAAGGCTGTCCTTTTCAACATGCATAGCCCAAGTGGAGAGAGAGGAATTTTACCTCAACGACTCAGGGCGATCAAGACAGAGATAAGGGAGATGAGACAAGATTTACATCATACAGTTGATTCCAGCTGGCTGCAAGTTGTGTTCCAAGGTCACACATGGACCGTATAGCGGCTGCCAGAGGCGCTATAGTATGCTTACAGTTCGACCTTGTTGAGCTGCGTCGTTGCTGTACTTTGCGACGACGACTAGCGAGACGTATTATTGACATATTAATCGGTGTTGATGCGAGTAAAAGTAGCATAAATTCTCAGTGTAGGAGCTCTATCAAGAAGTAGAAAGGTACTTGCACTCTGCACCCTGCGCGTCGGTTCTGGGCGTTGGGGCAACCCTCTAAGTTGTTGGTGGTGAATCTTTCGCATGTCATTTAAAGATGAAGCATGAGCATTCAGCTTCAGCAATTGGATTTTAAGTTTAAATCCCATTTCTAGCGTTTTTTCTGACATCACGTTAGTCAACAGATATTCAATAAATCTGTAATATATTTATTATTCCCATCAAAGAACTATACAGAGACATTTGCAGAACAAACTGAATCTGTTTATAATTGTCATAAAGAGTATCCATCTGTCTTTCTTTAGGTTATAACGGCGTTTATAGGGATAAGTAGTGTTTACACTACTACTAGGGGTTGGTAACAGGAAACGCCCTTACCTTCTCCGAAGGAACGAAGAACCTCTTTGGTAAAACAGGGTTACCGGGGAATTCCTTTAATACAAATGAGTGAACCTAAGGAAACAAATTTACAATGTGGAAATACTCTGGTATGCTACAAAACAAACACTCTGCACTCTCTCGTATTGAATTAGCATGCGAATCCTCCAGAGCTTGGTAAATCATGTCTCAAGATGGTTAGTTCCTTTTCGGGTATACATGGGCTTATATAGGGATACATGGGTAGACTAGACGTGTATCAAAGAATGTAGTATTGAAAAAGCCGTTGACTTCAAACTGGATTTGTACGTTTTGGTGGTTCTGAATGCTTCACACCTTACAAATACGTTACCCAACTGGTTGATTATTTCTAGTTGGATGCGTTTAAACATGAGAAGTTCTTTGCTTTACACAGGCCCACAAACATGTATCAAAAATATGTAACAATGTGTATAATATTAAGGCTTTTGCTGTGCGTGGAAAAGCTAATAGCCATTACCTTGTTTAAGGTAAGACCCAGTGCCAGATCACAGACTGTGTATAGATTCTGATGAAAGACAACACATACAATAAAAAAACAACAGTTGCTTGCCATCGTTCTACAATAATATTTGCTTTGAAATTTAAGTCTGTGGTTGAAAATGTGACCATTTACAGAGAAAAAAGCCATTCTGTTGCTGAAATAGCAAAGATATCGTTCACGTCACCCACTGTTATTAATGTGCCAACCACAGCTATAAAACGAATGTTTGTAAACCACTTTAAAGCACTTTCCTGTAATGCTGTACAGGAGAGGACTTCCTTTAAGTCTGGGGATGAGACCATCAAGTGCCACAATTCAAATTCATGATACCCTGCTAGCAGAGTTTTTTCCTTGTTGCTGTGTTTTGTTTTTTGTGTTGTGAAAGGCAGTTCTAACTTGAGTTTCATTGAAACGTTAACCATGAATATCATAACAACAACAACTGAGTTCGTATTTTAAACTGGAGCCAAATAATGCGTTCCTGAGATAACTATCTATGTCTAACTTGTGTACCTTGTTTACTTCCTCATCATCTGGAGCTTGTGCATCTCTTGTTTGCTTTACATTTTCAACTAGTTTTTTCAAGAAGCTGTAATTATCAGCTTTGGCTAAGATGGGCTCCATGAAGAACCAAAGATAACTAAAAATCATCAAAAATACATCCATCATCAGACAACGAATAGATATTAACAATAATAATGATGATGATGTCAACTGTATTTAGCGCTAAGGCAATTAAGGACGTTCGCGCTATTTGTTTGTGCACAACGTCACTGCGCAGGTAACGCGACTGTAATATGTCACGCATTACTTCAAGCATTTTTAAAACCTTTGCAAAAACCGTGGACGATCAGACCGTTGGATCAGAGAAGATCGTGATCAGTCAAGATTGATTCAGAAATATTTATGAAAGTCAAATAGACTACTGCACGACTGATATTCGCGTTTGAAAAGGTAGCTGATCGAGTAGTGGCTTTTAAGTTTGGAAAACTCGAGGACGAACCGTTGCGTAAATTTAAGCTGTTTTTTGTTTGTTTGTTTGTTTTTAACATTCTAGGAACGTTAGTTCAAAATGAATGCATCTTTTTGAAGTTCTTTCCTTTCCTTTCATGAAAATAGAGCAGAATTGTATTTTCTTCCTCGTCCACTTGAATAGTGCGGACCTACGAAGAAACAACCAGCGATTAAATTTCACAAAAACCACACTACAGAAAATGAGCATGACGGCAATGGAGAGATATGATACAAAACACTAACCAAATGAAGATGACGCCTGCTTGAAACTTTGTTGCTATGCTCGAGAAAGTTTTTTTTTTTTTAATAAAAACTTTTCATCCCTTTAACGATCGATCCTGTCTTGGGTTCCAGTCCTTCCCCGACAGGTCACGCAAAAACGTGACCAACGAAATTTTCCAAGAGCTTTGCAACATCACATCGATTTTACTTGTTTAGATCATCGGTGACCCCTATTTTTTTAAATCATGCATCACTTTCTTCACTTACATGTACTATCTACAAAATATGATGAAATGAAAAAAATCACACTGTAAGAAGTGGTTTTTTCAAAAAATTTCTTTCCTTGTGCCTTCCAATTCCGGAAATGGTTGCAACGGATAGCGCTTACGGAAACGCTCGTTCAGGATTAACTCTACTGTTTACGACATCCATAGCGGCATGCAATTATCTAAAAATCCAACTCCCAAAAACCTATGCACGGAAACCTTAACTCATAACAGTTTATGCCCTCCGTCTCAGCCAATCAGCACTCCGTATTTTTTGCCCAGTATGTGATAAGGGATCACATCGGATCAACTAATCAAAATAATTGTAGGTTGGTTTTTGAGGAGAGGGGACTGAAACCGGAGTAGTACCCGGAGAAAAACCTGTCGGTGCAGAGTAGAGAACCAATAAACTCAACACACATATGACGCCCAGTCTGGGAATCAAACCCAGGCTACATTGGTGGGAGGCAAGTGCTCTCACCTCTGCACCATTCCTGCATCAAAGGGATAAAAATAATCAAAGCATCTTAAATAGCCAGTTTGGATACCATTTGAATGTACAGTGGAACCTCATTAATACGACCATCCCCAAAACAGAAATTTGGTCGCGTGAAGGAGGTGGGGTCAAATTACGGTGCAAACACGCTTCTTTCTAAACCATACTTTTTACTCTGCTGTAAATCAACGTTTTTACAGCTAAATGACAACCTTAGAAGCAAACCTATTGCAGCTAAAAGAAACTGAGTATGTCTAAAATCACAGACTACTTTCAGCTCTTTGTTATCAAAGGAAAGGACTCCTAGTACATTACGTAGCTCGCAAGGCTTCAGAAAATTTAAATAGGCTTAAAAAGGTCTGTGAGCTTCGATGCGCTTCATCATTGCTTCAGCTAATCATTGTACACTAGCTTCACAATTATTACACATTCCCAAACCTATGCGTTAGAAAGGAAGAGAATCGAGAATGCAGCGGTAACAAGAAGGAAAAATAATTTTGACCGGTTGTCATATCAATAGACCTTTTTCGCTTGTATATTTTGTTTTCCCAATACAGATCAGTACAGTACAGTTCCACTGTAATTTCAAAATCAGTTGCACCTTTTGGCATAAAAATTCTTGGATTATTAATACATCATCTAAGGTATTTTAACAAATGTTTGTAGTACTGTGATAACATGGGAATAGCTTACTCTCTGAACTGAACCAAGGTCTCGTGGTCATCACGCTTAAAGTCTGGATGATGCGCCAACATGTGAATGACACAGGGTAATGCATACTCTGGCAAAATGGAATGCGAACATGCTGAAAGAAAACAGAAAATAAATTATGAGCCAATTCAGTGGAAGCCATTTCAAACAAACAAATAAATAAATAAATACATTTATAAAGCACTATATTCCACGAATTATTGTCCATAGCACAATAAAATAACCCTTATAAAGTTAATAAGACTACATCAATACTGTACAGGCTAATAAAAAAATAAGTAACGAAAGAAATAATTACAAATCAAATGCATCCTTAAAAAGATAAGTTAAACTCTTTCAAGCTTAGTTTTAAAACGGTAATTTGTTCCATAGTATTGGTCCTGCCAGAGTGCTGTTTCTTTGCACAGAGCAAATTCACTTATCAATATTTAATATTAAGCAAAGTAAAAATAAATACCTTGGGCAGAAGTATGCTGCTTTAAGTAATCCCGTCTAGTCTTAACATTTTTTGCTATCATTTGCTTCACCTAAAAAAGAAAATTCCAATTTCACAAATTTAGTAAAATCTACTGATTGCAGCAATATTAGGAGTTTTAATTCCTGGTTGATCTGAAAGGCTTTTAAAAAAATCCCTATTATTTAAGTTCGTCTTTGCCTGTTTTTTTTGTTACTGATTGGAAGCCAGACTACAACAAGTTGTAAAAATAGTGGAGACACTTCACCTTCTTGGGGCGTTATTAATTTACTTTTTATCTCTCACACCGCAGCCCCCCTCCCCTCCCCCCCAATCAGTGTTGCTAGTAAAACAAAAAAAATGTTGCAAACTTAAACAGTCAACATTGAAAGGGGGAGAGGGGAGGGGAAGTGGGAAAGGTTTAAATTCTAGATACGGCGGGTATTGGAAGCTAGAAAAGGGGTTTTTTTTTTTAAATGAAAGTCTCAACAATTTTGCAACTTGTTGTAGGTTCTCTTGTCAATACCCATAAAACAGGATTGCAGGGGACTTAAAAATTCGTAACGTTTCATTGCTTTTAAAGCCACAGAAAAATGGTGCATGAAAGTCTGAAGTTAATATGGCCGGCTATCACCAATAACACGTTAGAGATCTTCAATTTTTTCATGATAGCTGATGGTGGTTTTCTCTGTTTAACCAGCCACATGGCAGCCAATGATAGTTTGACCGTTGATTAGCTTGTCCTTGAGTTTCACAAGGAGCAAACTGTCCCTTGAAGTTTCCTCGAACGGGATTGCATGACCCACCCAAACTATCACTGCCTATTATGAAACCATTTGGCCCTCCAACCCTCCAAATGATCTTGGCGATAATTAAGAGTCAAAGAAGCTGTCTGGACTGTCATGCACATATGACAAGTTTACCATCAACTCTCCAGGAGTTCTTGTAGAGCATCTTACCAGTGTTGCAGAGTTTGTAGGTTTAAATCCTACCTAGGACTCTGGGCCCGGTTGTTCACAAGCCAATTAACACTTATCCCAGATTAAAAACTAACCAAGGAGTTTATTTCTCTACTCCCAAATGCTGTTCAACGCTGATAATCAGCAAAACCTAACATTAGAAGAGGTCAATCTTGAAAAACAAAATTAATAAGCAAAAGAAAATTTCCTCAAAAAGTTGAAAACATGAAACAAAAGTTTACGCTAATCCTGGATTAAGTTAATCGGCTTTCGAACAACCAGGCCCAGAAGTTGCCATTTGCCTGTTGCCTAGCAACTTGCTTGCCATCATTCTCACAGCCAAATACACCATTCACCATCATTAATTTGCATTTCAATTTCAAATTTTCACCAATTTCTCTAGAAAGTAAATGTCAAAATGTACCTTGCCCCAGTCTTACTAGGAATTACCTGGTTCCTTCTTTCCTTGACAGGCTCTGGTGCTGCAAGGGCAAATATTCCAAGATACTCCAATGGAAGTTTCAGTAAATCCTCTGCTTTGTGTAGCTTCTTGGTAAATTTGTCACGCACCTCATAACAAGGGTCCTAAAATAAAACAAAAAGGGAAATCTTCTGCGTGTCTCCTGAAAGAGAACAATCGTCTCCAGGGCCACAAACTACGTAAACCCAAGGCTTGATAATAAACAGACTGAGACAGGTAACAGGTACCCAGACCACCAGAGAGCATCCCTAGATTTCCTGTCCATAATATTCCAATTATGTTGGAAAGGCAGAAGTGCATGTGATTTCAAATATAGGCAGCACATGGGGGGTGGGGGGGGGGGGGGGGGGGGACTGTTGACGACAATAAGTGGAATCTGTATGAATTGACCAGCTCTTAAATGGATTGGATTTTTCCCCTTTGGATATAAAGCTCTTGTGTTCAAGGAGAAAAGGGTACTTCATTCATTCAGATTATTATTTTCACTATATAGATATCAATACATGTACCTCAACGTTTTTGCACAGATGTTTAATGTTATGCTCTTGAACCTCAGTGATTGGACAATGCAGACCTTTAGAGGCCCTGCATAGTAATTAAGGTTCTTAAATCAATAGACTGGAAACAAATGCATGACTTTTCAAAAAGTCTAAAATTGCCACCCATGGCCAACATTGAACTCTGTTGCTCACAACGTAAACGTGCAACAGAGATGCACAACTCTTACTTGCATAACTAGTGACAGCTTTTGGAAGACTTCCAGTGTTATGAATTCAGTACAGTGAGGTTCCTGTGCTATTTTGATGATACCAGAGGCCGCAGCCAGACGAAGTCTTGAACAGTTAGCAGCACTGAAGAGGGCACCAAAGAAAAGCAAATGAACACAGGAAGTGGTGTGTACTATGTCATAACTACTTTGAGACAACAAAGGCAATTTGGCTGCTATTGAAATGACGAGGAAGCATGCAATTTCTAGTGGTTGGTTAGATAACTTCAAAATGATTACTCACTTTAAGTCTTTTTCTTGACGAACCTCTTCTAAATTAAATTTTGTTAGATAAGCACCCTGTTGTCTTTAATACTTGATAATCTATAGAAAATGTTCCTTGAATGGTTATCATGACAACCAGGGTTGTCACAATTTTAAAAAACATGTTATTGTTAAGAAAAAACAGAAAGGAGTGGAGCTCCGCATGCAGAAGGCACATGTGCAGAGCACCATGGTAAGAAAATATGGTAACCCATCTGTTTTTGGTCACGACATGACTGTACGTCTACCCCTCCATGTATGCCAATGTGAAACTCTGTGGTGCTTCCCACTTTTCTGTGGGAGGAACATCTTTCATTTTGGATGATCTATGTTATGGTTAATTGACACCTGCCAAAACAAGGTATCCGCTGACTAGTATCACGCGACCATATCGTGGGGTCAAGTTTAGAACTCATCAAAGTCAGCTGTTTTTTTTCTTAAGTTGACTGCTGACCAGGATTGCAGGCTCAAGACAGGTTAACTCATTGTAAGAGTAAAATAATAACATGGGAGCTCCGCTTTTAGGTTTGGCTAAATCTATATATTACTGCAGTAGGAACAATGTGGTCTGCCAGCATGCTTCCCCAACAAAGTTTAGAGACCTAGAAAACCTAAACACTTTTAGTTTTAAGGAGAACATCCATGCAATCTTTGTAGAAAATAGGACCACTCTTGGAAATGACATCAAGGAAGATATAAAAATAACCAAGTAGGCAGCAGTTTTGGCCAGCTACCCATAATTCATAGATGCACAGGACAACTTATCATGCCAGTGTGCAGTTTTAATACTGACAATAATAATCAAATGAAGCAGTGATGAGAAAGATCAATCAGTACCTCACATGGCCTTGTTGTTGCAAATCTCCTTTGGATGCAAGCAAGCTGTCAAGTAGCCTGAGAACTGGTTGAATGTATGTCTTGAATATTGGCCTTGAGCAAAGCTCTTGGTTACTGGTTTGGCCCCTCAGCCACTTGACCAAAAGACGAATCCCTTTGACCTGACATGTAAATTTGAAATCAACTGGGAAATACTGCAGGAAGTTACAATATTAGACCTTACTCAAAAAAGTTGTTACGGTAAATCAGATGGCCATCTTTTATGGTTTTTGTGTCATAAAATTAATTAAAAGCTGGTTAATTTGCCTGATGCTTGCCCCCTAATAAAACTCTGGGTTCATTAAGAACATGCTTTATTTCTCTGAGTCATTAGCAAAATGGACAAGCTTGTCAAAATCCTGTGCCACAAGATTCTCTGATTTAAATCACTGGGTGCATGACTGGGAGAAGCTGCAGAAGGAAAAACCAAATCAAAATTTAATTACATCTAAGGAAGCCAGTGTTCTACTTTATCACTTTGAAAAAGCTATTTCCTAAACAGAGTTACAAGTAGTGTCAAGATTCACCTTTGCTTGTGTTTCATGGGTTACATCCCTGTCTTCACACCAAGAGTTTTCACTATCATCTGAGTTAACTGATTCACTCTATTTTCACACAAGAAAATCACACACAACATAAACCAAAGTCCAAAGTTGTTTTTACAAATATGCAATTCAACACAATTTTTTTGTGATCTTCAAGAAAAGATGGATGATGTGGTTCTTGGAAAGTTGCTCTTCTTTCTGATGATAATGTTACGTCAAAATGAACTTTACATTAATCATAGCCAGGCAGTGAATTGCAGTGAAGTCTCTATGATAATTGGAAGCTTCCTACAATTCAGGCATCCAACTTCCAACTGGTGACGCAATAGCAATTTGATGTCATTCCAACATACCCTATCTTTCATCAGCAATTCCTTCACAACAAAATCTCTCACAATAGCTGGCCTCTCGGTTTCAAAAACTGCCGGAGCCAGAAGTGCAATTTCCCCCAGTGCTGTCAGAGTTGTCAACAGTAAAGGACAGTCATAGCTCAAAGAACTGACAAGATTCTAAAAAAAAACCAAAATGGTCCCATTAAAAAAATGATGCAGAATAAAGGCCTCACGCGTTATTAAGAATCTCGATCTTGTTTTTAAAAACATAACTTACAGCGAAGACACGATCAAAAGGTTGTGACGAAGAAGGTGATATCTTTGCAATGGATCGCAAGGAGTATTTGGCCTGGCACGGCGTTCCTTTGAGTGCTAGTTTAGATAACACTGGATGATAATAACTAAAAGGAAAAAATATAAGGAATTAATGGATACTAATATTAATGGATGTTTATAATAACTATAAAAAGACCAGGAATCCAAGCCTCTGGCAATTTTTTAGGTTAGATTGGGAACAACACCTTCTTCTCCATTAATTGACAGTAATGTTGACCAACACAACAAAAAGGGCCTATTAAAAATGATGCTAAATACAGCCTACGGACTATTATCAAACTGGAAACTTTTCACTGATGTGAGGCTTTAAAGTTGATGTTCTCAAACCTTCCCTACCCTTGTAATTATCAATAAATTTTTTACCAGTCTTGTAGCGAACAACGCACAAAGCGATGCAACAAACAACCAGAAAACTATGGAGAACACAAGAAGACAACTACCCAGTCTAAATTCAAAAACTATTAATTTTGAAAAAAACTTGAGCAATTAGAAGAATGTGGAAAAACATTTTTAGGCCAAAGTTCAAGAGTTTTCAATAAAACATTAAATGGCTCCAGTTTACAGTAACTCTGTGGTTTAACCCATTGACTCCTGGGACTGACTCTTAAGAGAATTTACTTTGTCTAACGCCAGACAATTTTACTTGTGGGGCAGGGCTCGAAATTAACAAAGAAATCCTCTAGCAATTTTGCGACAGGATATGCAAATTTAGCTGCAATTTCGCAAATTTTAGTCGCAAAATCATCATGCTGCATTGTGTTCTCAGCGGTTTAGGAAAACAAAATTCATGTATGAGACTGCAATACTTGGGTGTAAAGAAACTGCTGAAAACAGCGAATGATCAAAGGTAATGGAGTTGTGCATGTTACATCGCAACTAAATTATGCTAGAATTACGCTATTTTGAGATTGAAAGAAAATTCATGGCGAGAAACAAATGATTTTTTCATTTCTTTATATTTATTCTGGCAAAAGTAGCAGCAAAGTGGCAACTGCTAACACTTTCATTTCGAAAGAGCAAAGGTGAAAACAAGTCGCAAATTTGTGACTTCTCCAGATATTTTAGTCGCAAAGAGAAACGATTTAGTGCGACTGTATTGGTCACAATTTCGAGCCCTGGGGGGGTATCCTAAGGCGCCTGAGGGGTCAATGGGTTAAGCTTGATCTGTATTGGCTTTTTAACCTGTGAAGCATATAGATCTCAGAAGACAATTTGGGCCTGTCTGTAGGCAAAGGGATCCCAGCAAGATTGTGGGCACACTGTATACCATACATGGCAGAATCCGCCGCAGAGTGCGACTGCGTGCTGTCCATCACGAAAAAAAGCATGACAGCTCAAAATTAAGGACAACTCTCTAATACATACATGTCTTAGTAACAATGGAGGTGAGGCCAGTTGTTCACACCTGATTGATCTGGTCTTTGATAAAAATTAATGATTACAGGAAACTGAAATTGCAGTCTATTTACAAGTACTAATGAAAAAAAGTTACTACAAGAGTCTTAGCCTTCATATTTTGCCTTAAACTTTTGATTTCCTAAAGAATAAAATTACGATCTTGCTATCCAAGCAAGGAATGACGGTTTTCAGTTAAACGAAAGAAAATGCAAAGAGCTTAGGATTAGCTTTGCAAAAAACGAACCAGAGTTTGACCCTATTTGGGTGAACCGTCATACCCTAGAGACTGTGAACAGTGTGAAATTATTAGGACTCAATATAAGCAGTGATTTAAAATGGAATGTCCATGTGTCAGAACTAGTTAGGAAAGTTTCAACAAGATTATATTTTCTTAGACAGCTTAAGAAATCGCATGTAGCCACAAGAGAGCTTCTTCTATTTTACATTACATGTATTCGCTCTATACTGGAGTACGGCAGCCCAGTTTTTCATCGCGCTCTACCAAGTTATCTAAGCGAAGACCTAGAAAGACTTCAAAAACGCGCTATGAAGATTATTTACCCCGAACTATCGTATGCTAAGGCTCTAGAGCTGTCTGGACTTCCAACACTGTATGATAGAAGAGAGTCAATTGCAGCAAATTTGTTCGATGAAATATGTGCAAATCAATCTCACAGTCTTCACAAACTACTTCCAAGTAGATACCAACCAAGCTACTATCTGAGAGAAAAAAGAACATTTATTCGTCCGAAATGTAAAACTGAAAGATGCAAGAATAGTTTTCTTTTAAGTTTTGTTCATAGTAGCTGAGAACTAGATATAAATGTCTTTCTTATTGTATATAGGAATTTGACGCATGCTTTTAATGTGTGATTCTTAACAATTTTTATGTAGTATAAGTCCTATAATTAGTTTGTAGTTAATCGCAGTTGTAAATTTTGTATTTGTAAGCCTTATCGCAATTCAGCTTTTGGCTGCAAGTTTTTAAGGTGAATAAACTATCTATCTATCTCTATCTATCATCTACACTGTTAAGGCATTTCAGACTTCCAAAATTCATACCACACTTGGTATTTAATTGTAAATTAGTGATAATTAGCTTTTGAACTATTTGGCCCTGGGTCTTACGGCCAGATAAAAAATTTGGTCTCTCTTCTGTTACATTAATTTATCAAAATGATTAAAAATTAATCTGCTGGGACAGTTATTTTGTTTTTAAAATGTCTTAAGTTTATGATGGACTTATCAGTGGTTGTGACTTTGTTCCAAGGGTTATTACTGTAATAACTTACTTAGCCAAAGACTTGTCAACTTTTTGAATGCCATTACCAGTGAATGCAAGCATCTTAAGTGCATCATCAACTAGAAAGAAAGAAAGAAAGAAACTACTTTTTACTGAATGGTATATGATTGAATTGAAGTTGCATTCATACTACCCGAGTCTGAGGTCCGTAATATAATCATGGTGCGCATACTACCTGAGACATAATGATAAAGTCTGCTACGAGCCTAGAAGGCCCATCAGGCCGGCGCTTATCTTCGGTTTCTGTAGCATTAAGTGACTAGGAGTATTTCTACTTCCCCCTGGATGGGATGCTAGTCCATCGCAGGGTTACCCCCAGCATTAAATTTGCCAGTACCCATTTATACATGAGTGGAGAGAGGCACTGTGAGAGTTAAGTGTCTTGCCCCAGAACAAAACACAACGTCCCAGGCCAGGACCCGAACCCGGAACACTCGATCCGGAGTCGAGCGCACTAACCATAAGGCCACCACGCCTCCCACTGAGATATAATAATACCCCTTATTATATACTCAAAAAAGAATATCGCATTTCTGATTGGTCAATGACACCTGCATAAATAGGTTATAGAGTGCAATGGGAAGTTGCTATGGAAACAGCGATAGAGTAATTTTGTGGAGTATACAATAAATAATAAATTGTATGAACTTGCTCGAGCATTTTGTGATTTATGGTCACTTATGATGTTCCGAAAGTTCTGTAATTTCAAAACCTCATTCTGAATGCCCAGAAATCATGACACGTGTTAGCGTTCATACGATTTCCTATACTTGGTGTATCCAGCTTGTATCAAATTTTTTCATGGGAGTATTTTTGAGCACAATGCAGGCAAAAAATTACGTTAGTTTATGTGTGTCATCAATAGCCTGACTTTTGGTCATAATTATTATGTTGTTTTGTTGGTCACAGTCAATGTTGAGAAGCCCTTTTAGCAAATCCAGTCAGGTCGACCACATGAATGACACCATGAATTCCTTTCCCTACTTTTCACAATCAGTTTGTGGGTTTTTTTATCCCAAAGACTCCAGGGAGTGAGATTTGACAGATTTTACTCTCTATAACACCAGACGATTTTACTCAACAATGGGGGGCATCATAGGGTGCCAGAAGGGTCAATGCATTAATGTCCCCCAGTGTTAAAAACAAGGCTTTTCAGACAGGTGTAACATTTATTGTTCTAATCTGAGAAGACTTTTAAAGTCTAACCATTTGCAGATACAGTATCATGAAAAAATTACAGGGGGAGCTTTCCTCCACAGTTCTTTTAAGACCCCGAGTGTTGATCAGGTCAGCATTTAAACGTGTGACCTACTGTGTGGTGGATCAATCAACTCAGAGTCATCCAGTTGGAGGTTATGACTGTTTCAAAAATAAATCATTGTCAAGATTACCTGCACAGGGCACAAAGCTTAGAAAAAAAATCAAAATCCTCATTACAGTTTACAGAATATCAGTGGGGAAGGGAATTGTTTGAATACTCTATCCTTAGTGAGCCAAACGTCCCCCTCCTCCCTCTGTCATCCACACGCTTTCCGTCTACCACAGAGCAATAATCCTGACAAAGATGTTATTTTGTACCTATTTCTTGATCCTTGTTTTTGAGGAACACCAAAAGTTGCTGAAAAATGTCCTCATTTTGGAATTGAGAGGGAAACACAGCAGCCAATGCCTTGACAAATGAAAATAAAAAGAGCATTTTTAAAACAATCAGATGCATTTGACAACAGCGCTAAATCGAGGTTGAGTGCCCCGACATCCAGGAGCTTCCACGATTGGCAGCCAGCTCCTAGATGAGACTGCTCCCATGGCTGGCCAGCCATGAGCCCCCACGCAGAAGGGAAGAAGGGCACCCATCACACTGATATAGTATACATGTATATACAGTAGAAAAAGGAGAGGGTAGGGGGGTACAACCCAGAAACTATGCTCAAAGTAGAATGGCGCTACAACAAACACGAGGGATCCACGCACATGTGGACAACATAAGACTGCTGACTGCACAGGCTTACCAATGCTGGTTCCACGCATGCACTGGCGCAGGTGCATAAACAACCCAAAAAGCAGGGGAGCGCAGACCCCTGCCGCATGCATTGGCGCAAGTGCCTCACAAAACACTGTCGGGCATGAAGGAATGTTGACATAGGCGAATGCACTGGCGCATGTGCAAAACAGTTCCGCAGACCCTTGAGGGAACACAGCTGCTCTTTGTTGTTTATTCCGTTAAATTACATTTAACTGCATTTAACAAAGTTCACTTGGAGTTGCCCCAGCAGTAAGGCTTGGTTGTTGTCTGTTACTTTTGTTTTTGCTTCATGATTCCTCATGCTAAGTGCTTGAGTGTTTATTTGTAGCACTGGCAGAAGAGTGTCCATTTTGTGCTGCCTGGTTTCCACACAGTGTGCCTCACAGCAGGGTTTCCTTTATTTGTCAGCCATGGCAGCAGTCACTGTTTTGGATGCTTGTCCCAATGAGTTAAGGTCACACACACAGCTGGAAATCAAGGCTATTGTTGATGATGATTTGATTTTCAAGGATGAGGCAGTTTAAGAGAAGACAATAATTATTATTCTCCAAGGACAGCTCAAAACATGAACAGACAAATGGAAAACAACGTATAAAAACAACAATACTTGTATATAAGCACTTGAAAAAAGAAAAAGAAAACCAGTAATATGATTACTGATCTATTTGAGAGAACAGACAAACATGATTATTATAATTAATCTCTTTAACAAAAGTTGACTTACCAACAACAAAGCAAGCCCTTTTTTCCCAACAAGACTAGCCCCCACACTTTCATGCCACTCATACTCGTCATCCTCTTCATCCGAGAGCCCCTCAACAGCATCTTTCACTAGTTTAAACAGCTCCTTGATGCACTGTTCATCAACAAGAAGAGGTGCAGCACGGTCCAAAAGACCTTTAACTGTCTCTAGGACAGGATTCTTGGATCCAACCTTCAAGACTACATCACTCTGTAAAATCAAAATTATATATGCTCTTATCTTTATGGTCATCTCCATATGTTGACAGCTAAAGCACTTGCGATCGCATGTTTGGTTTATTGATATCACC
>OX421450.1:35778112-35790612 GCA_949126865.1 Montipora capitata
ATCCTCTGTCCACTAAATTAAGTCTCAGAATAATGTGACATGCATAGTGTAACAAAACATCAAAGATAAGAAGATATAAAAATCAAGTGGATTTATAAAACATTACTATGTGTAAAGTAAGTACCCACAAGTCAGGTCATTCATATTGTTGAAAGACGTTATTAGAACAGCAGTTCATCAATAACCTAACTTGCCAACACATACAGTGTTACTAGCCCTCCTCCATTTCCCCTGCAATGTTAAGTTCATGGGCTCTTGTTTGCGATAAGTCAGTGAAAACCATCATTAAAGGTGAAAAGGAGAAAAAAGTGTCCGAGATCATAGCTAAGGCTGACAATAAAGGCTGGGAATTTCCCTAGGCTACTACTTCCACCATGACCTTCTGCTATTTCAGTCATCCCCCCACCCCTAACTAATTTGATAAACCTGGCACTTAGAAATCTCCGTAAAAGTCCTGTAGCTTAACCCATAATAACAGTATTAATTTTATTGCTGTCATATTGAGGCAATTTAACCCATTGACCTCTGAGAGTGACACTGAATAGATTTTATTCTCTCTAACGCCAGACGATTTTACTTGTCAATAAGGGGCGTCCTAGGGTATTTGCGATGTGAATGGTTAAAAGTCTTTGACAATGCCAACCTGTTTTCTGGAGTGTTTAAATAATACCCATGCAGGAGTTTGCTTGGTACCCATGACAACTTCTTAGCTGCTTTCTTGTTTGTTGTGGAACTGAAACAAATTAAAATATATGGAAATGTTTGCGCTGTACATAGTACCTAAAGCTGATTAGTTGAGAATGTTTAGGTAAAGTACTGCACCAATAAGAATGAACAGGACATTTTTTCATGAGCAGGGATCAATTAAATTTGGGCTTGTAACTGTGACACTTACTAGTGGACTGCATTTCATTTAAAAAAATACAGTATGCATGAATAATCATGGCTTGGTTAGCAATTGAAAGATAGCCACCACTAGAAGCATGCTACTGTCTGTGGTACAGTGGACACAAAGGAAGCCCCTGGACTTCCCATTTTCAGAAATTAATGACAAGGTTCTTACCCAGTTGTTACTTTCTTATACAACTTGCCAAGACACATCATGGCTTCTCTCCTGACATGCCACTGCACAAACATGAAACATAAATACAGATTCACTTTTTCATTAATAGAAGAAAACTACATGGGAATAACCTATCAGTTCTTAATTAGTTTCTTTTAACACAGCTTCACAAGAATACCTTTTGCTAATCTTGGAAGCAACTTGTCTGTCTGTCTGTCTATCAGTCTATCTATCTGTAAACTTTGTTCATGTGTCAATGCAATTTGCTAATGTAATAGGCCCACTCGAGCAGAATGAGTGCTGTGTGTACACAGACTCCATAGGACCCTAATGCCCTCAGGACCCTAATGCTAAGAGAGATGGGAGGAAGAAGGTGCTCTTCTTAAGGTCTCAAAGTGGCTTCCACTGACCCACACTATGTAAGGGAGCCAGACAGGGCGTGGCTGAAACATTCAGAAGATTGTGGAAACAGGTAACGGACCTTTTTGTCTCTAGTTCTCTCACATACATCTTCAAGAAGCTGAAAGAAAACAAAGAAAATGTAAAACATCAAAAGCTTTCAAAAGACACAGATTGCACAAAAATTAGTTTTTCTGTCATCATTGAATGACTAAACCTGACCTAGTTTATTTTATTTGAAGACCTTGTAGCTCAGTCGGTAGAGCCGCAGAGATCTAACCCGAAGGTCGTGGGTCCTGGTCAGAGTTTTTCTCTGTCCTTGTGTGGGCCCAGTTCCATCAGTAGGGCTAACGCTCACATGGTTCATATGGGATAGAAATCTAGCACTTCACGTTACACTACACTCCATTCAGTTAACTCTGTTTAAAAATATAAGTGCTACACGGCCAACGTTTGTATAAACGGAACCTTTCCTTGTTATTGTAAATGATTTGATTTTTGCATGATTCAAAACGGGTGTCAAACAAATTTTTTTTCCTTTGTCTTCGGCTTTCATCCAGATATATTAAAGCAGCAAGTCGTTTACTTATCTAATTTCTGCTGATTTATATCGCACATGGCTCGCTTTAAAATATATTTGCCTCTTGAACCATAAATGTTACTGTACTGTACTGTTATCACAATAAGAGGTCTGTTATCTGTCGATTCCGAATTTCTGCATATTCAGTGTTGATGCACTCTTTCAGTTCAAATGCTGTAAGTGACAAGTCAGTTACATGTTGGCTGATGTGTTGACCAATGCATTGTTTGGATCGGATTTGTTGCCATTAGTGGAACTTCTTTGGGACAAAACAGTTACATCAAGATTTCTTGTTTTGTGACATGGTTGCTGAATTTCTCTGATAACATTGCACTCAAGACCAAGTGTCACAACATTATGATCATAATCCCTATGCAATGTTATAATGATCCAAACCTTGTGATCTGTTCTAAGGGACCAAAGTAAGTGGCAGAAGCTGCCACAACCACAATGGTTACCACGTAATAAGCCTGCCTAAAATTAAAGAGAAAAAGCAAAAAATACTAAACTGATTTTAAATTAATGACCGAAAGGTGGAGCTTGTTACTACCTGGTCAGTAACAGAATCGATATTTTCAGAAGCTGCCTCGCAAATAGTGATGACAACTTCTTGGCGCACTTTCTCATCCGGGTCCCGCTGTCTCTCATGTAATTTATCTAAAACAGAGAAGAAAATTAAAGTCAGTGTCTTTTATAGCTACACATGATTCTTGATAAACTGCAAGGCATGTGTGGTGTGTACCCGCGATGCAGTGGCATACATTTTTGTCCCAATGCTCTCCTTCACAATGGCTGCTACCTGTACCTTGATATTAAATGTTGGAAGGAGGCAGAAGGAGGCAGTGCTGCCCAGTGATTATTGCCCAGATAAGTATGATGATCACTTCTCCCTTGTGTAAGTAGCATTGTCTACAGGACATTAATATAAGCTCCTGCTGAGCAAAAGTGGAAATAGGCCTTGTGTGTGATGACCTCTGAATAGCTAATTTCATCACCAAGTCTTGTTTGCACAAAATAATTATTCACCACATTTGGACATGCAATACTGTTCGCACGTGGGTCTTCTTTACAGGTTTGCTCCTTTGTGGTTTAGCTCATGCTAAAATGTACAAGTTTGATTTTCAAGTTTGAGGCTTGGTGGTGAAATCAGCTAGTCAAACGTCATCACAAATAAGGCCTGTTTAGCTATGGGTAATTCACTCTGGCTCTAATGAACAAAGGCAGTAACTGTATCCCACATTCCATGTTACATGAGCAGCAAGGTGCCCAGAATGAATGAACAATCGGGTTGAGAACTCCCCCTTCACTTGTTAAGTCAGCTCTCCAGCTAGGTTTTGTTTTATAGCCTGAAGCTCTCCCTTATTAAGAAATCTCAATATTAATATGCGCTACCATAACTAGTTACCAACCTACTACTTTTTGCCAACTAAATGACAAAATAATCATCCTTTCTGTTACTATTGATCTCAGGCGTCCTTCAGTTGGCTTTTTTTTTACCCCACTCCAAGCACCGTTGAGCTCGTTCTGCGGTTTGAAAAATGCTGATCACGTGATGAAAAATTCTTGCTCGTGAGCGGCAAAAGTTCAACCTGGCACCAAATAAAATGTCAACTCGCACCTGTTTTCTTGATCGTGGGATAGCGACCGTTTAGTTTAAGACTTTTTACAGGAATGCATTTGATTGGTTTGAAATGTATCGAATGCCAAAGACATCCCTTGAGTTTACAAGCTTTGAACACTTTAGGAAGACAGTCTTAATGATCACTGAGAAAATGCTTCAATGAAAGAAACATACATTATACAGGATCATGTCACTACACCGCACATAGACCCCAGGTCAGCCAGGAGAAGCAGCAGTCATGTTCTGGATTGTCCCTTCTGGTAGATGATGTAAATCTGATGAATGACGCAAACTTCACGGTTTTTTTGTGTTTACTTTTTCCCTGTTCTTCACTTTAAGCAGTGCTCTTGAAGTATTGACATTCCTGTGCAAATACCAATTGCCTTAAGTTTAAGTTTCGACTGCCAGTTTTCTTGTGGGACACACAAGGTTGCTGTTACTGTACAATATGTGTTTAACTTTGTTACTGCCTTTAGTTTCAATATTGTATTATTGATACACTAGGAAAAATATGCAATGCAAGTAATTTCAAATTTTATTGTTCAATTTCATTATCTGATTATCATTACATGTATATTGTTAAACATCGCAGTGGTAAATTCCATTTAATATATTTCTGGTATTCAACTTTTGCCCTTTCATCTTTTATCTAATAGAAAGACTTAATTTCATTGGTAAGAGATAGGATATTTTCCAGGCCAAGTTTAAAGTATACTAGGCCTGCTCCTTTGTTGCATGAAAAATATGTTCGCACCATAGGCAGCCCAAGCTCGGTATACGATTTGTAGCCATTGTATGGGAAAATTAACTTTGAGCTTATAAATGCTAAAATAAGCTGTAAATGTAGAGATAAACTTCACTTACCTCTATGTACAGTTGTCCTCGTCTTTTCTGTGCAATCGGAGGGCAAATTTGTGTCCATTTTAGACGGGTTTGTGGCTTTCGAATTTTTACGATGTCATTAGTTGTCATTTCCCCTCATAAAGAGAAGAAAGGCTGGTGACTCGTGGCGATCTTGTCCCACAAATTGCTCTCGTATCACAAAGCAATGATCTGCATCATCATAAAAACACCACAGCGTTAAGGCCAGATAAATTTCTCATCACATCAGCTCAACTCTGGGACCACACAGCGATTTTTGGCGGATAAATTCCAAATAATGTTCAACTTTCTATAATCTTCCCATGCGTTCAGCTACATGTGTGGCTACGGCTGTTACAGCTTGACGGCGATCATATTATATTCTCCACTCTCATTGGCCAAATGTTTCAAATGACGATGCGGACCATTGCTTTATGATATGAGAGCAATTTGTGGGACGAGATCGCCGTGAGTCACCAGCCTTTCTTCTCTTTATGAGGGGAAATGACAACTAACAGCATCGTAAAAATTCAAAAGCCACAAACCCGTCTAAAACGGACACAAGTTTGCCCTCCAATTGCACAAAAAAGACGAGGACAACTGTATGTAGAGGTAAGTGAAGTTTATTTCTACATTTACAGCTTATTTTAGCATTAATTTTTATAAGCTCAAAGTTAATTTTCCCATACAAAGGCTATAAATAGTATACTGAGCTTGGGCTGCCTGTGTTCGCACCTTGAAAACATTACCATTCATTTAAAAGGCGTCTGTCCCCTTTATAGGGAGGGTCTTTTTTCAATCAAACACAAAATCTTGATTTTGCCAGGGATTTTGTTCTTTGAAATCCTTCCCTGACATAAAAGGAAATCTGTCTTGAGATTTTGTGATAAATTCCGGATTTTAAGATCTGACATAAAACGATAACTGCCCTGGAAATTTAAAATATTTCAGGTTACTGTAAACATTTGGCGACACGCAGTCTGGAATAACTGGTGAATCACTTTTATCAGTTGCACCTTGTCTTTGTAAGAAACAGCTTTAAGAACCCAATGATAAAACTGCAAGACCTAAAAACAAAAAACGCATGCCCCATTTTCTTAAATTCTTGGTTAGGCAACGGTTTAAATTTCATTTGGCCCCAGTTGATCTTTTGCCACCTGCAAGAAAGAGTTTCTTATCACGTGATCAGCATTTTTCAAACCCCAGAACGAGCTCAACGGTGCATGAAGCGAATTTGAAAGGACGCCTGAGATCAATGGTAAGCAAGGGGACACTGGCAATTATTAATAAAATTATTTTAATTTCTTCAGAGATGACAGTATTTAAAGTCAACTAGACAGCCTTACCTGCAAGATCTGAGCCCAGATCAGGATGATGTTGAAGAAAGTCCCGGGCTCTCTTAATACACTCCACGCGAACATCGACGCTGATATCAACAAATCTAAAGAAAATTGAAGTGCTGGTTGCTGGGGAGAGTCAATGATAAAACCCAGGAGACGTAGCTGGTCCTTCACAATGAGAGGTTACCACAGGGGCTGCGGAGAGGGAGGGGCTGCTAACCCCCCCCCCCCCCAACTTTTTCTTACAGTGTTGTTTTAGGCTTGATCGAAAACTTAGTAGTTTTCACTACTCGTACATATATCAACCCTTAGCCCTGCCACTTTCAAACATTCTCCACGGTGCCCGTATCAGGAAAAATATACAGTTGGAATGTTTCTTATCCCTCCAGGATATAGAAATCCTGGTTTATCACAGGAACCTGTTTCTCTGAATGTAAAAGAATATGTAAATGTTTTGTTCATAGTGGAAGTGCACTTAGCTATCAAGCTAGTTCACAGGCACCTCACTTTTAATAATCTGAAAGAAGCAATTCAAACTTTAAAAAGGAAAGGAGCTTTATTTAAGCATCTAGTGGATTTAGTGCTGGAGCACTGATTGGGGACACTGTAAAGTGAAATTAACAATCAACGCAAATCAAGTCAAATGCTGGTTTTTGAAGAGAGGGAAAACCGGAGAACCCGGAGAAATTAAATCTCTCGGTGCAACAAACTCAACCCACATGACGCCGAGTCGAGGAATCAAACCTGGGCCACATTGGTGGGAGGCGAGCGCTCTCACCACTGCGCCATCCTTGCACCCCAGAAACATGATTAAGAACCCGGACTGGCAGGGGCAACCAGTTGGCTCTTTACAAAAATACATCATTAATGGTGATGGAGTTGAATCGGGGACGACCGGAAACAAATCCAAACCAGAGGTTAGAACTAGATCTGAACCCTGGGCAACCGTATCATCCGTATGCAAACCCAATGCCCTCACCAATGGACCATGCCGCCGGGGTAACATAATACTGGGCTGGAATAGCAAGTTGTACATAATTATACGGCCTCTCTAGTTTTAAAGCTCTATCTTGACCACATTCACGTGTAAAGCAGTCCCAATTGACTGGTAAAATCGTCTAGAGTTAGACCGTAAAATCTGAAGTCTCACTCTCACAAGGGAATGGGCTAACACTTACAATAATTTTTACCTTCCCAAGTAAGAGTTCCAAAGTTGTTTATTTTGAGTTGCCAGTTCAGAGCCTTGTTCTGTGAACATCTGGCCCAGTAACTTAACTGCCGCTAATCTCTCATCCACATCTTCAGTCTGGAAAATATATTTTTAATGAATATTATTATTATTAAAACTATAGTAAATCAAATCTAAGACATCGTGTGCTACTCATAGTATTCAGGAACTGGCTCCTTATGAAATAAAGGTTAGTACAGCCAGAAAATGATCTGTCAGAAGGAAGAACAGGTTTCTATGGCAATGCTACATGTATGAGTGGCAACACAAAAGGCACTGCCGCAATAAAACACCAGTGGAATCTGTTCCAAAACCAAGAGGGAGGAGATGGAAAAAGATGTAAACAACGCAACCAAATGAACCTTGCTACCAGTCCAGAGAGCATGACTACAAGCATTCCTTGCAAAAAGTCTTGGTTAGCTCCTGTCCCATTCTGAGGATGGCCGCTACCCATCAATTTTTCCTTTTTAACCTTAATTTCTTAAATTTTATTCAGTCACATTAAATTAACACCAAAGATCAAACATATTACCTTCAACTTAAACTCCAGCTGTGGTACAACTGACAACAGTGTTATTGGACAAATTCTGTTTAATTCCAGAATAAGTTCGTAAATGCTTTCTGCTAAAGAGCTGTCAGAGGATCTTCCCAGAGCAAGTGTACTGTTGAAAAACTAAAAGAAAACACAAACGTAATGATGGTGAAGACAACACGGTTATAATCAAACACAAAGCTAAGCAGCATGGAGCAAACAAGCAGCAGTTAGTATGAAGGAGCAACACAAACAACACCTAAACAAATGTGAAGTGAACAAAAGCAACGTCCAAAATATGGTATTTTAAGAATAGCCTGTCTCACCATCTGCAAATAAGGCTCTAAAGATGATGCAGTCCTTTTAATAAATTCACTTGCCAGTTTGTATGCCACGGGATTCTCACTCTAAAGATAAATTAAATCACAAACAAGACTATTAATACATGATGTGCTTATCACACATGTGACCTTGGTTCTTCTTAGGAGGCAACACTTTTCATATACAACCTCTACATCACCTTCACCTAACACCTCCCTACTTCTTCACAAATAGACATGGGAGCTTAGAGGAAGGTTTGTGTTTATCATGGGATAGGTATAAGATCTAGCTTGCAGCTGAGCAAAGACAAGGTCCCTCAATAACCAAGGAATCCATCCATCAAAACAAAAAATGTGTTGTTAAAGAATAAGTACTCTACAAGCGTTGTGTACATTTTCCCGTGTGAGGTCGCAAATGCATTTACTATATCTGTTGTTTTTTTTGTCTAATGTTCATTATCATAATCTGAAACAAAGGAAAATCAAAATTGAACCGGTTTAAAAAATTCTGAACCACAACATACCCATGTATAGGTCTGACCCTTACCTTGCGGCATCTGTATTCATGAAAGAAGTGTGGCCCATTCACAGAAAAATACGTTAATGAAATTCACTACCCTTTTATCCTGAATATCGGAGTGAGAACAATGTGCGAGCCAGCGAGCCATGCAAGTCATGCGAGCCATGGCTTTGAGCCATGCAACCCATGACTGCAAGTCAAGCAAGCCAACATGATGAGCCATGCAAGTCAATATGCGAGCCATGCAAGTCAACGTACGAGTCACACAGTTATTGAAAGCTAACCATTTTAAAATGGGTGCTTAGACTTAAATATTGTTTATAATAATAATAATAATAATAATAATCAACTTTATTTTTCGAGGGTAGCACTTGACAGTATAAAATACTCATAAACTTGTATCAGCGCTACAGTACAGCCCAAAAATAATGCACGTGCAAGAAGTGGCGCAAGAAGTTCTTGCGCCGCAAGAACACGCAACCGGTCAAAAGAAGTTAAATTGCGGTGAATTGCGGTTTATCCGCAAGAACATTCAAAGCGCAAGAAGATAGAAAACTTGCCGCAAGAAGCCGCAAGAAGTTACGAACTTAACCGCAAGACGCAAAAAGCGCAAGAAGTTAGCGGGTTCAACCGCAAGAGTAGTCAGTGCTGCTTGTATGAGGTGATTACGGATTATGTTTTCCAAAACATAAAATAATCGCTTTCAAAAGGAAGGGATATAATGGTATGTTTCTTCTTGGGAAACATTCGATAGGCATGAGATCGGAACTCGATGTTTGGTCATCCCAATTTATCGCAGGCCATATTTAACGCACTCGCTTAAAAGAAAGACCGGTGAACGTGAATGTTTCAAAGCAGTAACTAATTTCTGCACTTTCAGAAAAAAAAAAAAAACCTTCAATCACGCCATTAACTACCAACACACAGGCTCCCAACCATAACAAACCACGTCTAAAGAATGACCATTTGTGTTCGGAATGTTTTAGATCGAACACGTAGCCATTTGCAATGATGCCGGGAAGGTGACAGTGAAATGTGTGAGCAAATGTCGTGTGATATCTTCATCGGCAAAAGAAAACTCGTGGTATCATAACAATACTAATAATAAATAACAAACAAAAGCTCATGCATTTATAACTCCTTTCAGAAACACTTATCAAGGGAACTACATTGTAGGTCACCTGCGAGATCAAAAGCGACAAGAGCGAATGTTTCAAAATGTGAAATGCACATAAATGCAAAGATTTAATAAGGCCGCTTTGAAAGTTGCTTGTTTCATTCCTGTTTGATATCATTATTTTTCAAAGAGAATGCACATCACCAGGAAAAGACGAACAATGACAAAAATTGTGTTCCTGCAATTTGCACAACAACCATTACGCTGAAAACAAGTCGGTCACGCTTTTGTCACATAATTCGCCGTGGAATACTTGTATTTATTTTTCCTTTCTAGTGGCTTTGTTAAGACAGAATGGATACAGAAGAGCTCAAAACAAAACAAGTTCCCCATCAAATTGCCCTAGAGAATCTGCCTCTGTGGGACTCCAGGGCACACCAAACTTGATTCATGCTTATTTTATTTTTTCTCAGTGAACGCGAACTGAGTAGAATTCAGAACCAACCTTAATTTAAGCGGATTAGTCACATGAGGGTATTTATCACCCGGAAAAAAATTCATCCAGCGACATCATATCCAGCTGATTGGAAAATATACATGAAAGCAGCTGATTTTTGAGTATCTCGCGCGAATTATCGACAATTAGGGAGCTTAAGCACGCGCATTTTTGAGACACGGACGATAACCGGGAGTAAGTTGTTTTTCCTTTTAACTTGTCTTCACACAACCATGGTTACATTGCCAAGTATCTTTTATCCATTAGAAATGATGAGTATAAAATCTGGGAGACGCCACTGTGCTACATTTGTAAAAGGGTAAAAAAAATGTTAAACAAAAAGTAAACTAGCAACAATCACATTTCTGGCTTTCGGTGACGATCGTGAAATAAAGCCACGTGCTCGGGAGCAGACAAAAATGAAAAATAATGGCGAGTTTGAAAACTTCAGTCTTGAGAGTCCGCTTACACTGCATTTTCCTTGAGATATTTAAACAGGAATGCAGAGGAAATTTCAAAGATTCCGACATGAATCAATTCTAGCTTCACATTTATGTGAATTTCACAACAATGAATTCCTCTACATTGGCGGCGACAGTCCTACAACGGTTTGAGTGGAAAAAGCCATCCTCATCACTACCGTGTACCTTGATAAACATTTCTTTGACTGGGATTTTTGGGAAGCAAAAGGGTTTCGTCTGATATTTATTCTGATTGCTATCATGAGACTAGTCTTCGTGCAAACGAAGTAAAAAATCAACATCATTGTGACGTTTGTTTACATATGATACGTCTAACTCCTGAGATTCGACCGTGCATTGCCCTGAAGAATTTCGTCTTGTTGCGAGTTTTGTATATCACCTTCTTTCTGAGATGTTGTTGCAAAAAAGTTCTTGCGGTCAGGATTTTTTAACAGAAAGAAGTTCTTGCAGTGTCAACTTCTAACCGCAAAGAAGTTCTTGCGGCTGGTAGGATCGTGGCGCAAGGAGCCGCAAGAAGCCGCAAGAAGTTGCCGGCTTGCGGACGCAAAAAGAAGTTCTTGCGCATACATTATTTTTGGGCTGTACTGTATTTGAAATTGGTGCTTAGACTTAAATGGTTTGCTGGCCCGCAGATTGTACAGCCTGTGAATTTCACTTTGAACTACAACAGCTACATAACAATCACCTTTTGTGGATCAATAATATTGATGAGGACAGTGTCCAGGAGTTCCTGTGGAACTGATTCTCCTTCTTGGATGATTGGACACATCACATCCAGCATAAAATTCTGAATTTTATTAGTATGATTTTCACTAAAAGATAGAGAGATAATTAACAATAAATTATTATTTTCAGTAATCAAAAATCCGAGCGCTCAGAAGTCAGTCAGGCCACGAAGTTTTATGTTGCCGTCTTTGGTATTCAGGACAAAAGAATGCCTGATCACAGGGTACAAGAAATATGTGAAAGCTGATCAACACCCAGAAGGAGAATTTTTAGTCCTGAATATTTACACCTGGAAAATTATGTCACATTGTTTTAAGAAAAATTATGTTGTCCACTTAATTGATATAAAGCTCTGGAACCTGAAAGCCACAAAAAAATTGCAAAATCGGTTGTTTTGCTGGTGACGTTTTCATACATTTGCACTGGTTTGTTGACATGACTGAAATAGATCAGGCGAAATACTAATGGTTTTGGATCGACATGTATTATGGCATTGTTTACTGACATTGAGCGAGTATTGATGTTTGTAATTATCGGTGACTTACCGCTTCTAGTGCATTCTATAATGTAACGACAACATTCTACTAATCATAAAGTAGCCCACTTTCTGTGTTAGTCCAGTGAATAAGAATTCCTCAAACCATCACTAAAATTTCAACTATACTGCGGTGGCGTGACATAATGACGAAATACATGTAATGTTCAGGGAAACAGACTGATGATTTTGCAAGAAGTTCACTTTGTTTCACCATGTGAAATATTTCTCAGAGGTTACAACCACTTTTCATGGTGTAAAATTTTTTCATGGCGTGAAAGAGAAACTTCACCCACATTCCAATAATTTTCAACATCTTCACAGCCAGGACTGTGAAAATAGCTATGGCATGAAATTTGGATAAACCTCCTCCGGTTTTCCCAAATAGGGTCACATTTATAGTCTTAACCCATTGACTCCTGGAAGTGAGAGATTCACACCTTTTATAAAATTATATAATAATTATTGCACTGAATGCAAACTTCACTTACTTTACAACTTGAAAGAGTAGTTTAAATAACTTAAGGATGATATCTTGGAAGTCCAACTCCAGGCAAATGTTAAATGATTTCACTAATGCTAAATTCTGGAAAGTCAAGAAAAATTCAAATTAATTAAGCTTTATTGCTGTACATTAATTATTGAACTACATTAATTAGACGGAAAGTCTGGAAAGAACA
>OX421450.1:35795612-35835612 GCA_949126865.1 Montipora capitata
CAGATGAAAAATTTTTAGGGGATAAAAATATGCCTATATCTACCGTTTAAGATTAACAATGCTACGTTTAAGTGCTTTTGAACTATATTCTCGTTGAGTGCCCCTGTTTTAATTCCGAAAAACACCTAAAACTGTAACTCAATCTTAACTCAAACTTAACTCAAACTTAACTCAAACTTAACTCAAACTCAACTCAAACTCAACTCAACTCGTAACTCGATGAATAGCCGATCCCTGTGTCCAGCTTTGTAGAGCCAAGTTTTGAATTTCCACGTGTTGCCTGATATGATCTGAGCTGTTTTTTAGGCGAGACAATCTGCGACTTTTTCCATCTGCCGCCAGTGATAATAAGACATTTCAGTCGAAATTCAGTTTGTTGCATGCTTTCCAAGCAAATTTCAAGCATTAGTTCGCTTATATATATCATGAGCAAAATGACAGAGAATCCAACGGTGAAGTATGTTAAATTTTTGTTTTGTGCGACCCTGTTGACATTAATTCCGGCCACGCACATGTCATCGTTTCAGTTGTTGTTTTGCACGTAACTTGTCTGTATTGCAAATTATGCAAATTTTTCGGAGTTAGTGTTAAAATTAACGTGTTGAACATGAAACTTGAATGTATTCAATCGCTTGATTATTAACATTGCCAATGGCAAAGTCACGGCCGCATGGGCCGACGATGAAGTGTGTATCGATCGCTTACATTTGTTTACTCTTTCATTCCTAAATTACAAGTCAAGTGTTGTTAAAATAAATGATGCTCTTTTACGGAAAATTGCGATTCACTTCTCTTTTTTTTTTTTTTGCTGCGGAGATATAGATCATTTATCAACTGGAGCCAACAGTTCCTACAGCATACAGATTCCTCGAGACGTTTTCAGATGTGATCAATGCAGCCTTGAAAGCCCATACCATTTTGATCGATGAATCAACGGGCATAACAGTTTCAAAGAAATTGATCATTTTAAGTAATATTCATGGGGAGGGATAAGACTTTACTTGTGTGCAATTTAGAAATCTGAAAGGGTACTGCAGCAGCAATTAAGAGGCAATAGATCGAATATTAATTATTGAATATTAATTAGCTGGACCACCCAAATTTTGCAATGGACCCCAAAATTTTTCAAAAAGGGGTCCAGAGGACCCCCAAATTTGAATAC
This sequence comes from Montipora capitata, assembly GCA_949126865.1. Lineage (NCBI taxonomy): Eukaryota > Metazoa > Cnidaria > Anthozoa > Scleractinia > Acroporidae > Montipora > Montipora capitata. Next base: position 35,796,775 of record OX421450.1, read on the forward strand.
CTGGATACATCTCTGATATTACGTTAAATTTCAGACAAGAAAGATTTGAGGTTAAGGATTACAGTATTTCGTTTCTTTTAACAACTTACGGGAATTTTACGAAAAACATGCAACATGCATAGCATGTCATCGTGCCGACAGTGTTGGAACCAAATACTGTCAACTTTCCACCGTTTTTGGGAAAGTTCTTGTGTTAAACTCGAGGCTCTTTTAAAAAGTATATTGATCATCGAAAATGCTATGACAGCGAAGGCAGAAAGAATCTGAAAAATACCTGTGTTAGCCCCGTTACATTTTCTGAAGTTTTGAAAGCTCACCGGCTCCGAAAAGGTCGAGTTATTCGATCGGCTGAAAATATCTTTCGTTCTACTTCCGATTTCTTGCATGGATATACCGGTACTAAAGCTCAAGTTATTTGAACGGTTCAAAATTATTGTTCGTACTTCTGCCGATTTTTTTTATGGATATACGAAAGCTTAAGTTATTTGAACAGCTGAAAATTATTGTTCGCACTACTGCCGATTTTTTGCACGGATACTCGAGCCGTGCTCACGGGTCGCGAGTTTTTTACACGGATAGCCTGAGTCGTTAAACAACTGACTTTTATTTTGCACGGGAAGCTGAGTCGTTGAAAAGATATTTCAGGTCGTTCGCACGGCTTACGCAGCGCTTTGAACAACTATCTGTGAAAAAATGACTTACCATAAGGAACGTTTTCGTGTGAGAGGTCATATTTCTCAAACTTACCTCTAATAGATAAAAACACTTTTTAGATAAGTTTGACTTGGTGTTTTCAAGACCTTTCAACTGGTCTGTAATCATCAGAAACACTGCCTGAAATGTAACCACGACATTGTAATTTCATATATATTCCATCAGATTTGCAGAAGTCTTAAGTACATTTAAGCATTGCATGTGACAAATATGGCCCATATAAAATTACGAATAAGCAACAGGAGGGTCACTGACCAGGACAATCAAGAGCTACATGTAAATCACCATTATTTTTAAAATATTGTTTCAAAGATTTATTGACTCCGGTTCCCCTAGCTGAATAATCTGGGGCTTTCATTAAGGACAGAAGTAACAAGAGAACAGGAAAATGCAAGAGGAGAATGTCTGCAAGAACAAAGCTTGGTTGCAGCTGTAATGACCACCAGTGCTGGAAATAAATTTTCTTTATTCAGAGGACATATGTCCTTTCAAATCTTCCTTTTGGTCAGACATTTGAAAAATTGGACTGGACATAATTTATTGACTGACAACACCTTGAAGAAGAGAACTCGAGATGTGCTGGTGACATGTTCGGTCATCGTGTCCGATCATAATGTGAAATTGGCCGGACATTTTCAAAATTCGGTTGGACAATGTCCGATGACCGACTGTTATTTCCAGCACTGGACCACTATGCAAAAAATAGTTTGAGCCCCAATGGATGGAGACTTCTCCACTGCCCAGTGCCTGATAAACACCTTAGCCCATTCACACTTAGAGCACTCCTAATCGGCGAGTAAAATCATATGGCATTAGCCAGAGTAACATCTTAGGTCTTACTCTCAGCGGTCAATGGGATAATAAAGATCCTACATGTATTGAATGGATTGTTATGACTATAACTTAGGGTACATAGCTTGCAATGAACTTTTTTAAGGTTAGTCCATGCTCATTTGGCAGTCTAGATGGAAATCACACTTTTTCTGATATTTTATTCAATTTCGTAAGAAGCCCAACTGAGTTTAATGTGTGGTTCCAGAAAATATCCATACCCCCACCACGGAAGACAATTGGAAATTCCGAGGGAGAGGGGGGGTTAAAGGGCAGTAATTTCCAAGGGGTAGGGGGGTTTCGTGGGAAACTACTTTTCCAAAGGGTCACGAACCACATACAAAACATTGAAAGCAACATACGATCGATCTGAAGCACAAAACACACTATCGGACGATGTTTTGAAACAAAAGTCAGTTTTGAGATAAAGTTAATACTATTAGCTTCAATGTTTCCGTTTTTCTTTGAGTTAGCTAGCGCTACAATCTCCCGAAGCTAAGAACAATGTGTCTTTCATTTGGGATGGATTCAAACATTTAAAATGGCGGTCTCAACTGGAGTCTCGTCCCCAGACTTCCACGTTTGTCTCTTTTTCGTCCAACCAACACTTCCGTTCACTTGAGTATCACTTTTCGCTACCTTCACATGCAGTAAACACATTTTTGATAGGATTTATGTTTTACTGGGGGTAGTAGCTCATTGAAAATGCGATAAGACGCAAGTTCCCACCATCTCAACGCTTGTGCGCAACGACATTTTCTTTTTTGTGGGTGGCATTTAAACCACGGACAGGAACCGGGAGTCAAGTTTTCTCTTCTTTGAGTAAACGCAATATTTATTGCGGCATCAGGAAACGATTGTTGAGGTTCACTTCGTTATGTCAAACTGGAAATTCTAAAACAGGAGTTTGACTACTCATTGGAGGAAGTAAATCGCGCCAAAAACCATAACAGTTGCCCTCTCGCTTCCATCCGTGGCTCAAAGGCAAGCAACAGTGAGGCTGTGTGTCATTTACCGGCGAGAAGGACTGCTGGAGAGTCAGTAAATTTGAAGACTGCACATAAATCGCCATATCTAAGTTTACAAATATGATGGATTATTTTGGCGTCAATGATATTCTTCGTAAAACAATCGCCTTTGTGACGACGTTCACGAAACCTACCGCGTCAACATGTGTGGTCCCTAAATATTAAAGAATCAACCTGAAGAAACTGACAAAATGTGTAGACAAAGGAACCTTGTAAGTTTCTGTTTTATTTACTACAGTTTGCGAAGTTGTTTAAGCGAGTGAAATGTTCTCATCGAAGTTCGCACAAAAACGTGAAACAGTCGACGTGCAACCCAAATGTTTAAGCTTTGTAAAGTTGATAGCGCACAAGCTGAAAGTTTAGCTGGATAACGAGCTTAACAAAGCGTTACATTTTTCTAAAAGTTAACCTTAATGTTTACACTGTTGTAATAAAATTCTACCGCAATTACGTAACTAAATCACTTTCGTTTTTATAAGTAAAAAAATTCTGGAAATTCCTGAGGGGAGGGGGGGTCATCAAAGACCCCCCTGGAATGGAAAATCCTGGGGGTAGGGGGGGTGCAAATCAAAAAGTCTTCCGTGGTGGGGGTATGGATATTTTCTGGAACCACACAATCAAAGTCAGATTTGCAATTGCCTGGGCTGGCCCCTTTAAACTAATGTCACAATTAGACATGCTGCATCGGCAGTGTACAGACTCACTCTTAGTTCTTCTTCACCATATGGAGCTTCTGGAGCAAATATCCTGAGAATGTCAGCAAGACAGCAAGCTGCATGAGCTTTGACATCCTTGTCTCTATGTTTGAGAATGAATGGTTTGACAAGAGAGACAGAAACTTCCTTGTACTTTGACTCTCCATCCACTTGATCTGCATTTGATAGCTCATGGGCAAGGTTCTGTGAAGAAAATAATCAAACTATAAAAAGGATCCATACAACTCATTCATGCAGGGCTGACGCACTGGTCAGAATTACATTCGCTTCTTACCAATGGGGCCTGGGTTCGATTCCCAAACTCAGCGCAATAAGAGGGTTAATTGAGTTTGTTGGTTCTCTTATCTGCTTCAAGAGGTTTTCTTTGGGTACTCCAGTTTCCCCTCTCCCCAAAAACCAATCTATGATTTGATACAAGTTGATCTGATTTGATTTCTGTGCAATGTCTTAAACTAGTGCCTGAGCAATACATTCACACTCAAATGAAGTTAACAGTTATTACTATTACAGTTCATTCAACTGCTACTATTTGCTTACATTTGGTCTAGATAAAAGCAGTGAAGAAACTAATTGCGTTTAACGCACAGGTCAAACACGTTAATTTAAGACTTTCTGTTTAATTTTGAATTACTATTGTCGTAGTCTTAATTATTGTCATTATTATTATTGTAATTTCTCTAGTATTTATATTCCCTATAATTTATTGTTCATTTCACTCTGAAGATGGCAGAGGCTACTGCCGAAACATGTTTGTAAAACTCAGGAGTGTCGTGTTTTTTTTTTAATTAGTTGCTTACATTTACTTTAATTTAACCTCTTGTAACAAGTCAGTTGCTCAGCAGTTACTCTATAACTATTTTTACAGCAAGGGCATTACTAAAGCACGAAACAGGGAAACAACCGAAACAGCGAAACAAAATTCCAAAACACCATGAATGACCCAGCCACACACACATTGAATACTAACCGAGAAAAGGTTGGATTTGAGATTAAATATCGTTTTAGGCCTAAAACGTTATTGCTCCTAATTCATTGAGATCAAGATTAGGATTCAGATTAAGACTGAGATTAGGAACAATAATGAAATTAGGTCCAAAATGATATTTAATCTCAAATCCAACCTTTGTCAGTTAGTATTCAATGTACGGTGGGGTCATACATGGTGTTTTGGTGATTAATTTTGTTTCGCTGTTTCAGTGTTTCGCTGTTTCATTGTTAGTAATGTCCATTTTTACAGTAATATTTTTATCACAGATTATAAATTTTTTTATTACTACTATCAAACTGTAAATCAAAAACGTGCTGTATATGGTATTGATTTCCATCAGAGTACTTTAACTTTACAAAGACAGCGTAACATGAATACACATCCACATCTACATCTACATCTACATGTTCCAGCACTCGGCAAAGTATCTTTTGATATACAGCTGTTTCTGCTTAGGTGGGCTCATACACCAGAAGCCTTTTTTTTTTTTTCACTGCCAAGCCAACCACGTCTTCTGGAAAGAACACACTCACAAAGGACAGCCACAACACTGAGAACTTCATCCCCTACTCTTCTTGAATAGTGTGATTTCTTTAACGTCCCACAGGGAACTTATGAACATGGAAGATATTTGTAAAACATGTCCTACGGTTTATAGTCTCTATCCGAGTAGACTTGAAAGTCTATTAGCATTTGCAGATGAAATTACAAAGGCAGCACTTTCTCCTCAATTATTTTAAGACCAACAGTAATGTTATGTATCACAACATGATCCATCATATTACAGGTAAACTACTACAGGATGTGAAATTACAATGTAAATCTCTCCTCAGTAGAAGTAAAATTATTGTACCATTATATTTATATATAACATTGTTGTAAACAAATTTAAGTGCACATATAGCAATGAATGGAGTTACTTGTCTGAGTTTAGTTAAATGGCGATGTACAGTGCACCACACTACAAATACTTCGTTTCTTATTATCATTAAGTAACTTTATCAGCAGCTAGCTACTGAGCAGTCAACAATGCACACAAAAACAATAACAGTCCAGTGAGAGTTCACCACAAGTACAGTTGACAGCGGACCAGTGTTAAAATAATAAATTGTACAGTGTTGACTGGCTCATTAAGAATAAATGATGGCTTCTGTAACGGGTCAGATCTTTCTGACCCAGCCACTAATATAAGTAACTCTGATTAAAAGGAGTGTAACTTTGATCAAAAGGAGAGTCCATCAATTACCAAAACACTGTGTTCTTGATTGAGGTCTTTTTTTTTTACAAGTGATTTTCTAGCCTAATTGTACGACTTCTGTCAGATGGAGAGTATGGCGTACATTCTACAGGAAAATATCTTTTAACCTGTGAACTAACCACTAAATTGACATATTACACCCTCCCTAGACATACTGTCATATAATGCGACAGGTGTCAGATCAATTCTAAGCTTACTTACACAACTTCTATTCGTTTCATCGAACTGTAGAGACAGAAGCTTCGAATGTAAATACAGAGCAGATCTTATCCCCTGACAGTGAATTTTCCTTTCCATTTACCAAGCAGGTACACTTCCCTCGCACTTTTTCCTCTGACAAGAATGCACACACTCACCTTAAGTCGTTTTATAAGCTCATCTTTGCTCAGTCTTTCATGCAGATCAGTAGCAGCCGCTCGCTTCTTTGGAGAAGCGTCTGACTCACCGCGAGGCATTTAAAAAGACTCGGTTACCTTCACCGTCACTTGAAACCCATAAAACTGTACGAAAAATACTTCCACGGAGAATGAAGAATATTCTTGTCAAATTTACAGCTAAGACTGCTCAGTTAAGGGAAAAATGTGGATTCCCTGGTACAACAATATTATTTTCTCGACACATTCTCTCTTTCAATCGAACACTTCAACCAATTGGCGCGAACAGCCCATAATACCCCAGTCACCTTTCAATCCGGAAGTCGAGGTAATGAAAGAGTCTTGTATAAAGTTGTTGAAACGTTGGTAGATACTTATAACTTCTTTCTTCCGTAACAAACTCTGTTTGAAAGATGGGTTAAAATAAACCGGTCTGATAAGATATTTTAAACTTTTTTTTTTAATTTCTGGAAAGTTAATTTGATGAAGGTGTTGAAAAAGAGGTCACGTGACGAATTGTTAATAAAGAATGATCTGGTTCAAGTTAATTAAATTTACGTAGGATAATTTCATCTGTTAATTATTATCAATTATAAGAACATAATTTGATGTTGGTTCGAGATGGAAGCAAAAGATCGGAAGACTTTGCGAGAAAAATGGACATGTCACACTGATGTGCTTTTTGTTCCTCGGTGCCTTGACTTTTATCAATGAGACTAAATTTTGCGCTCACATTTTCCACCGAATTGGGGGGCTATTGATGAAAAGAGCTGATGAGGAAATTGATGATCAGCCTTGTTCATCTTCGGGGACCCGAGAAGACGTCGAGGAAATATCGATTTCAGTGGAAAGTACAGAAGAAGGTACATTTAGTTGCACTGGTCAATTTACCATATCAACCCAGTTGATAAACCCATTTCTGTGTTTCATTTCCTCACCAACGCGACGCATCACCACAGCTGCTTTAGAAACGAAACCCATTTATTGATTTTGAGAAGAGCGAGCCGAAACTGAAACAACGAACACTGTTTCTACGAAGGCTATTCTCTCGCGTCTTGACACTGTGTTGTAAAGGACTGTTGCACAATAAAAAGATAAAATATATTTATAAATTGTCACACCTAGGAAATTAATTTTAAAATATATATAAATACAAATTTATTGTGAAGGCAAATCGTGTTTGTCAACGGACACGATATCGAGGCCACAGCACGTGCACAAACAACAGATACGACGTGGTTACATAGTCTACCGGGGAAGTCGCTTCATATTGAAGGAAGGAGCCATCTGCGAAGTGCTTTTTTGGTGTTTTTACATGTTCTTTTTGAGGTATTTACTTCATTGTCCCAAATTCATAGCTTCTTTATGTAACTAGATTTTCGTGAGTTGGTCTTGTCCATAAGATGGTCTTACATTCCGTAAATAAGTCGCAGCCTCAAAAATAGCCATGTTCTTCCAAGGCATGCTAACTTGTGTTCCAACCTTGACCCCATCGGCGTTTCCGGCATCGTTGCCCTTACGATTGTTATCAGTAACCCTCGCTACTTGTTTTTAAGCTCTCACTTTAAGCCAACATTTACCCTCTTCTTGAGGAAAAAAGTCGAACAGGAAAATGGGCAGCACCAGCAGCGATTCGTATTGTCTTTTTTTTATTATTTTTGGTCATTTAGATTTTTTTTTCGTTCTTCACATATGTTTGTGATTTTGACGAATTTGATTGTGATTGTTATCTCCAAATTGTTTTCTTTCCTTCTAAAGTGATGACTCAGAAAAAGATACATTGTTACTGTACTTTGGATAAATATGTCGTGTTGAATTGTTATCTTCTGTGATGCTCGTATGTGGAAAAACGAAGTGACACGATTGAAATTGAATATCTACTAGGCTCAGACGGGAACGCGTATGCGGACTTTCTTATCTGGTACCAGTGTTCTGCCTCAACCAAGAGGCAAATCTCTGTGTTACCAATTAGCTATCGTGACTTGATAAAAATTGCTGTTTAAGGAGGTATATATGGTGAGATGCTGCTTCTTGCAATTTTGCATTTGACTATCTTTCAAGACTTTTAGAGCCAATTTAGTTTAGCTTCTACAGGAGAAAGTGTGTATGAACCCATTGCCTTTCACGTGTGACACTTGTAGATTGTACTCTGTCCAACACCAGATGATTTTACTCATCACTGGAGAAACTCTGTTGGGGCAAAATGGCTAACAACATCTACATGTTAGTCCACTCAAAAACCTAGTCCCTTTAACCCTTTGCTTCTTAACACATAACACATAAAGCCTTTACTACATTACTCAACTGCCTCATCAGTAGAGAACCCATGAGGGACAAACTGGAGGGTTAAAGTGCCCATGTGATAAAAAAATCGCTTCCTTTTTTTCTTCAGATATTGAAAGTGTGTTTGTTTAACACTTAACTGGCAAAATTTTGAACTTTGATTTTTATCCAAAGACCGTTTACTTTGCGTGTAAGTTTTGGATTTCACAGTCCGCCATCACCTACGCTCAAAGCTGACCGATTGGACCTCTGAGGGTTGGATCCAGGGAAAAGTGACGTCAAAGGCTCACTAGCTTAAAATTTCAGTGTGTGAATGCAGCTTATTATATATGCAAAACGCCAGTTTAAAAGTCTAAAAGCCCAAAACTCCCGTGCGGCATACGCATGCATTGCATTTTTAAGCTAGTGAGCCTTTGACATCATTTTCTCCTCGATCCAGCTCTCTCAAGAATTTAAAGTTAGAAATGGCGGACCATTAATCCTTTGACGTCCAAACCGGCGTAAACCGGCCAGACTTTGACTCCTGGGAAGCCCTGGGAGTCAATGGGTTAAATACGAAAAATTCCAGTTAAAATAAACAGGTGTCATTGTGAAATCAAGGCTCAAAACTTTGGTCGCTTCGTGTTTAGTTAATTAACATAGTTTTGAAATCCAAAGAAAAATAAGAATTGATTTTTTGGTCACAGGTCACAGAGGCACTATAAACTTTTCATGCTAGTCATGATAAGGTTGATTCCACCATCCACCTTCCAGTGTGTGAGCACTATAAAAAACAACTGAGTCATTAGAAATTAGAAATGTACAATGTTGTATTCCTTAGAGACAAATGGAGCTCATTGTTTTTCTTGTCCTTGTGCATTTCTGTGTTGTTCCTTCTTGCCAAGGAAATGGAATAAGTTATAGTTGTATAGCTCACTAGTGACTAACTCATTGAAGGTCTTAAATACCTTCCTTGGTAAAATATATAATAATAAATATTTCATTATGATTTGTCACATATGTTTAAAGTGCTTAGCAAAGTTCAATGTTGAGCCTTTGATATTGTTTATTTTCATGTTTCAGTTAGAAGTTCAAGTTCAGAAACAGATCAATCAACAGAAATGCCACCGAAGAGGAAACGAAAGGCAGCTGCAAGAGAGGAAACCAAGCTGAAAAAACAAAAGGATGACTGCTTGGCTAGGTGATTACAAAAAAAGTGGTTCCAGTAAGAATTTTGAAAAATACCTGTTCAACCTTGAGGTTTCTTGTGTTTCCTTCTGCAGGGTTCATTAGGGCTGTGCACCAGGCAATTGACTGGCTGTGCACATTCTTATGCCTGGCCGTTTTTCATCTTTTCTGCTTACTTTATTATTCTATTATCAAAAGCATTAAAAATACCAAGCTCCCCGATTAGATTTACATGTATTGTCATTAGCTAGTAAGATATAACACTGGCCAATAATTAGGTCAATGGAGGGTATTTTAAGCCTACATTTAACAGTTGTGCCATGCACAGCGGCCACAGAGTACATTTTAAAGAGTGGGCGCTAGGTTTTGGTGTGGATCACAGAAGTGCGAGGGGGGAGGGGGGAGAGTTTTAGGAGAAATCAACACCGTAGGAGAAAAGTGGGAAAACTATTCAGCCCTCTCTCTCCACGACCCCTGCCATCTACTCTCCAGTTAAACCACTGTCAGGCATATGTGCTCCAAGGGACAGGTAGATCATGCACAATTTTTTTTTTTTCAATGTAAAATATCTGCCTTGGCTTGACTTGGATGATGGGCATACTGTTAGTTTCTAAAAAAAAAACTATGGTACCGCATCAATAGGAACTGAAACACAAAAGTTGGGAAAGATTTTGTGTGCGGATGTTGTTCAGCTTTCAAATCTTTTTTGAATTCATTTGGTTAACCCATTCGTAACTCAGGCACCCCAGGATGCTCCCAGTTGATAAGTAAAATCGTCTGGCATTAGACAGAAGAAAATCAGATAAGTCTCACTCCCGGGAGTCAGTGGGTCCTCAATTTACAGTACCTTCATAAACTTGTTTTGTTAAAACCAAATTTTTGTCTTGACTCACCCCACAACCTGCAGAGAAGGAACAGAATTTCAGACATTACTATAGCCCCTGGAGCACTTCTCCAACATCGTCATCGTCGTCGTCATCATCATCATCATCATTTTTTAGCAAAACAGGTTAATAGTATTTTGTCATGTTCATTTATAATAGCAGCATCAAGTCTCAGTCTCAAACAGATGAATTAGGAAAACCATTTTCATTTAGGAGATGCAGGGCATGGTTTGATCACTATGCAGGTATGGCGTTCTATATTCGAATCATATTTATCATTGTCGCTGTTATCATCATGGACATTATCTCAAAACTTAATATTTCAGTTTAAAATTGACAGAGTGTTTTTTTATTGTTTTAAGAAGCAAAGTGTTTTGTAGTGTAACCGACCTTGCCTTTGTTCAATCTTAGGCCAGGACGAACCAGATACTATTGGTCCTGAGGGAATGGAAAAGCTCTGCAAAGATTTGGGTGTAGATCCAGAAGATGTAAGGAAATAAGAGGTTTTTTGATTAAGCGAGAATTTCAGACTGTCACAGTATCTTGCAGGAAAACCTTGTGTTCTATTTGGTTTATGAACTTGATATAACTGTGGGTTTTCGCTACTGTATTGAAATAATTTCGGAGGCATGGTCATGTTCAGAAAAAAAATTGTCTCTTATCAGACATTTCAACAGCAACAAACACATGATTTACGTGTAGTATAATTATAATAATTTTAATTAATTTGTTAATATAAGAGGGGTAGGCCTCGCAAAACCTGGTCACAGCTAGAGTCTGATGACTTGATGCTCTGAAATCTCTCAGTTGAAGATGGCCCTGGACATACAGAAATGAAGTGCAAACATACATGTACCATGTAACGTCACGCCCATTGGAAGGTGGAAAGCAACGTAATATGGATGATGTTGAGTGCTACCGGTACGAAGTACATGTACAGAAGCTGACCAAAACAATAAAGTAGAGTCACAGCCACGAGCAGGTGGTGATTTTACAGGCAGCCGAGTTATAAACAATATTGCTAAGAAAGAACTGTGGTACTGATAATGAAGTTAATGGATGTTGCCACTGACAATGAGGCAGGGATACCAGGGTCCAAAATTAACTTTTTTATATGGGCGCAAACTGGCAACTAGATAAACATTTTCAGGCGCCAGATGGCAAATTGTGGTTGCCCAAACTTTTTGCTTGAAAATGCAGGTTTGAAACTTCTTTATGGATACCAGAAAGCAACGGCCGCTCGCTCTTGTGTGGACTCAAGCATTATTTTCCCTTTTGAAAGCAGACATTTTGGTGGGAGAGAAAATGTATCTGACCTCAAATGTAATAAAGAAATCTGTCTGCTCCTTAGTTTGTTGAAAATTTCAGCCATGGAAACACCAGTCACGTTCTGTCGCACACAAGCCGCCATGTTGTTACGGTGCTACATCCCTTGCAGCAGTCCCTTGAATCTCTTTTCTGAGTCGTTGTTTTTGCATCCACAATGCGTATTTTATGAGAAACCGCTGAAAAACGTGGCGGCTTGCGACGTTATGGAGGGAGTTAACGGAAAAGCTTCTTTCATTTTTATTTCAAAAACATCGGCAGGATAAAAAGTAAGACACCTGTTGGCAAACGGCTCTGAACTCAACGGTAGGTCGCCCACTGGCAACCAGTTGTGAAATTCTCGTTGCCAGTACTAAATTTTTTTTCGCATTGGCGACCAGGAAGGCACAATTTCGGACCCTGGATACGTACCGTTAATACATGTACTTCCTTTTTTTTAACCCCACAGACTGTGATGCTCGTCTTAGCATGGAAACTGCAGGCAGAGACCATGGGATTTTTCACTTTTAATGAATGGAGCAAAGGAATGCTATCAATAGAGTAAGAATTTGCTTTAAAAATAATTTGGTAAAGCACTTTTTAAGGCTTTAATGGCTTCTGTTTCTCTTAAGACTCTAAAGGATCCCTGCAGGTTACTGCGTTCTGTTTAACCCATTGACAGCTCAAGTACCGTAGGATGCCCCCAGGGGTCAATGTGTTAAGGCTACCATCAATGTATAATAAAGAAACGATGAATACTATAAACTATTGTGAAATACATAAGTGACATATCGTAAACACCCGCAGATAAGCTGCACCCACAGATAAGCCGCACCCTGAATTTAGCAGCTCAAATTTTGGAAAAAAAATTGTTTCAAAAGAAATCCAAAGTTGAGTCTTCAGAAGTCCTCTTCATCCACTGTTCATTGAAGGTATACTCAGTATTAACATTGAAACAGAAAGTACTTCAATCTCTTACCCACAATTTTAGCACTTTAATCACTCACTGAAAAACTATGTCCCCATTAATATTATTATTAAACATTGTTTCTACCAACTTTGACATAATTTTGATTGACCTTTTTCTAGTAATTTTGTTGACAGACATTTCTTCATGCAAAACAGTTTTTCCATAGATCTTTGCCCTACAACAAGAACTTGAGGCGGAACTTTCTTAGCTTAGTAACCAGGCATTAGATCGGACGCAAAGATGGAAAACTGGACACCTGAAGCAGCCTTTTTCAAGTGTTCCCACAGATAAGCCGCACCCCTAATAAATTTCTAGCGACGATTTTTGGAAAATGGGTGTGGCTTATCTGTGGGTGTTTACGGTAATAATTTTGAACTGTGGTTGTGATGACTTGGAGCGAGAATAATCGTGGCAGTGGAAATCAGATTATATATTAATGTCTTTCGTACATTTCAATATAATTCATTCACCTTGCACAGGACAGATCCCAGATTGCTTGATAAGCCAAGCGGTAGAGCAATCGCGTGGTCATAGGTTTAATTCCCATTCAAGTCTGGATTTTTGTGAGGCTTCCTTTGTAACAGCTTACTACTTTTCTCTCAGCTCTCTGATGGACACTTCTTAAGTGGACACTCCTCCTGTAGTGTCCTCACCACTTACATGTACGCTAATTATAAAGGAGTTAGTGATGACATTTTTTTTTACCTCTCTAGTTGTGACTCGACTCCAAAGCTCAAAGCAAGACTAAGTGGCTTGAAGTCCTTAACAAGCGATAGTGTGACTTTTAAAAAGATTTACCGTTATGCATTTGACTTTTGTAGAGTAAGTATTGTCGCCAACTAACAGTAGCTTTCAATGACTGAAAACTAAGTCCTATGATCAATAATAATAATTATGCAGTCAAGTAATAATTGTTTGGCCTCTGTAAAACTTTTGTTAAGGGTGCCAAATGACAAGTGCACAGGATGAAAATACATTTCCAGGTCAACTTCTGATTGGTTGAGGAGATTTTGACCAACTGGTATCAACAATTCAGTCTACAAGTTTTTTGCCCAGAAAGGTCTCTCATAGCTTTGGAGATTGAAGAGCTTCCAAGTTTTGTTTCGTATGTGGTCTTGTATATCGTCTATCAATAATGAAGCTATTTTTAGATGGAGCATTGTTTACTTGTGCCCCTGGTAGCATCATTTGCACCCTCACTGCTCTCAGACACAATAATGTTAATGCTACTGTAGCCAAGAATTAGGATTTTGCAGTTCTAAAGTCTCGTTTATTGCCCAATGATAATGAACCAGCTTCCTTGCTTTAATTTAAGTTGCTTCCAGTGTGGCAAGCGAGCTCCTAGTATTTAAGACCCTCGCCATGCCTTGAAAGTTCAGCAACCCATTCAGGAGTCAGGGCACTCATAGTTTAAGCAAAACTGCTGCATACATTAATCATTGTGTAGAAGTGACTCACAAAAACACGTGCAAGAACTCCAAGGTTTGCTCAAGAACTACACAAGACTGTAACAATCCACACATTAAACCTTCCGCCATTTGTATGCTCAACAGCTGACTAGATCTCACAAGCTCTGGCCGTGTGGAATGCTCATAATAATATTTATTAACAGACTGCAAAGTTTGTAGACTGTAATGTTCACTGAGGCTTCCTTCTGTTCACTTTGTAAACTTAAGTGTAAGAGTTTTTTTGTGTCAATATTTTTGTTATTTTTTGTTGAATGGTAACAGCAAGATGCAATAGAACAGTGAATTATAATTTTATTATTATTTTCTTTGAAACAGAATCCCGACCAACGAACTTTAGATAAGGAAACAGCTGTAACAATGATGCACCTTTTGCTTGATGGTTCATGGTCACTTCTTGACGATTTCTTAGAATTTTTACAGGTAATGAAGGGCTTTATACACAAATACGGGTACTATAATACTATTTAACAATTATTCGCCGAAGGCGAAGTGATTATCGGTGAATATTCACCAATCGAGACGAACTCGAGGTGAATATTCACTGATAATCACTGAGCCTGAAGCGAATAATTGTTTTATTATAAATACGCAGGTTATCATACAAAATCGCGCGCTCTCATTGGCTCGCTATCTCGGATTATCAGCCGATAATCACCTCGATGGACAAAATGGCTGCCAGTAGTCGTTTTGCCACTGTAAGTGAAGATGATTTCGCATTGAAATGTTTTTTTTTTTCTCTTTTTTGAAATAATCACCTGTGTATTTATACTAAAACAATTATTCGCCGAAGGCGAAGTGATTATCGGTGAATATTCACCGATAATCACTTCGCCTTCGGCGAATAATTGTTAAATAATAATGATTATGGTCTTTTTTTGGATTGTTCTTGTCAAATTGTGACAAAAAATTTCAATTGGTTATCTAGCAAAGCTTATACGCTGTACATGTTTCCAGCGGGGGCGTTAACCCTGGTTCACACCTTAAGGGCCCCCAGTCGGCAAGTTAACTCGTTTGGCATTAGCCAGTCAAGTAAAATCTTTAACCCTTAACCCCCTCTCACCCCTAAACCAGCCTAAACCGACCCTATGGTTTTACTCATCAATGGGGAACCCCCAGGAGTCAATGGGATAATCAATGACTGTAAGGTGGAGAAGGGTAATCTTGCAGGGGATTGAATTGATTATGAAACCGACATAGCCCATAAAATTCAAAACAAGCTAGTAATTTGAAGGGTAATGTGCATCAACAAAGTTTTTGCTTGGTGCCCTTCAAAATGAATAATCTCTGTAAATACAATGTCAGCTTGCCCTAAGCTTGCTACAAAATCAGGCAATAACATTTTTTATCCTCTACAGAATTCCAAGTACAAAGTGTTGAATAGAGATCAGTGGTGCAATGTGTTAGAATTCAGTCGATCCATCAATGCTGACCTGTCAAATTATGATGAAGATGGTGCCTGTAAGTATTTGAATAATGTCGCTCGACTTCCATTAGGTGTACACTACATGTAGCTCATCCCACTGGATTCAGAATTTAATTTGAATTTTGTTTGTCTTTTAAAGGGCCAGTCCTTATGGATGAATTTGTTGAGTGGCATCAATCGAAACACTCGCCTCAATCTTCAACGGCTTGAACAATTTAATCTATCAATTCTAATTGCAAAGGACCCATATAATTATCAAACAAGCAAATTTTTTATGTGACAAAACAATGTCAGCTGACGGCTGCCAGTGGCAGCCCATGCGTTCATCACTATGGAGATGTTACAGTGACGATCCATGCAAAGATCCATCATGGAGGAAAATGCCTCAGGGGCAAACATTTTGGAATGGCTGGTGATGTCATCCTTTTTTAAATATTTCTATTTTGGCAACTTCAAGTCGAAGATCAAAAAGTCATAGGGCAATGATGATCAACGTCGTCCACACTGTTGTGTTATCTGTCATTTTCAGTAAGGATTCATAAGAAAGCCACTGACCATGAACTGAATAGTTGAAGGAGCCTTTAAAGCCCAAATGCTACTGTAAATATAATGGTGTCAACATTTCATCAATATCAAGCCAAATGACGATGAAACAGAAGAATTCCTTGGCTGAGCAGTGAAACAGGCTCAGTCTCTTAATTCCTCTTGGCATGTTGCTAATGCTAAAAGAGTGATCCATGTTTCTTCTTCCCAATATTTTCTAGTTTGTAGAAAATAGAACATCTTGTGACCTGTTTCCACTAAAATAATGTCATGATAGCAAATGAAAGTAAGAATGTTTAGTACGTATGAAGGTTTGGCTTGGATCAAGGCCCATCATTTGCCTAAGTGACTTACATGTACTCTAGCTACTAAATTGCGGATGGCTTTGTCTTCCAGTAAATCACATGGACAGAATAAGGGAATATCTCTAGCTTTCCCTTGCACTTTCATGTTTATTATTACAAAAAATGTGAGAATGGCAAAGAGATGCAAAACAGTGATTAAAGTTGTTCTTTGCTTGTAACGTCAGCAATGATATTGTTTTTATAAGAGGACGTGGGGTTTGCAAGGTTGTGTTCCTTGAACCATCCTTATTTTCATAGTGTGAGGGAAAACCGAGAGGGACTTAAAGGGAGGAGATACATTCTATTATTTTCCCCTCTCAGTAGAACTCCCCAACTATGCCTGCCTAGCATGTTATGTTTTGCATGAATACACCAAAAGAACAAAATCAAATAATTATTGGCACTGCTGATGCATGGTCTCCCCCTCTAGCAGGCGTGAGGACTGAAATGCAAAGGGGGCAGCTCAGTGAGATCGGGCAACAAGCCTAATATACATGTATACAAGGTGCCCCTGGCAGTCACTATGTCCTTGTGGACTCGTGTATAATCTTGGAGCCTGGACAGTAACACTGCCAAATGTGATTAACTTTTTATTTATTTGCTACAGAAAAAAGAAATAAAGATACAAATATGAACAATCAGTAAAGAGAAGATAGAAGATAATTGAACTACATTGGTGGCGAGGAGGCCTAAAAGAAACTATTAAGCTTATATAAACTAGATGCTCTATGAGCAAAAACTGGGTTGCCTGCAGTATGTGTTATACAAAAATAGAAGGAACTGAGTTGGGTGGTATTGAACTGCAGCGTTCCAGTTAATTTTTTCAAGCAGGGGCTCGTGTAGACCATTTGAGAGGTCACCCAGATGTCGTGCCAGGCTGCCAGCAGTGGCCCTTTGGTTCACAAGTTGAATTATTTTGTAATGTCCTGTCCCGTTTTGAGGGCTTTTACTTTTTTAAGCTTTGGTAATAAATTCAGTTCAAAGATAACAAAACTAGGAAGAAAATAATTGCAAAAACGTAGTAAGTCTTCCTTGTAGCCTGCAAGTTGGCTCTTCTGTTGAAAACAACACGATCTCTTCCTCTAATGAAGGGTCACCCTTCATTGTTAGTTTGCCCAAATGAAGTGTTGTACTCCATTTAGATTACTCTGTCCATTTAGATTACTTTTGGTAGCAGATAAAAAGAAAAAAGTAAAAGGAGTCCCTGGACAGGATTTGAACCCGGAGCACCCACTTTGAATGAAGTGTTTTTATCCACTTAACCACTAAAGATCAACTGACTAAAAAATGTACCGATTATTTACCAAAACTACAATCATAGACGAAATTTACATTTGTAGCTTTTTCACACGCGCCAAACAAAGTCTCGCGCGAATTCATCTACACTTGTTCAGCCCCTCCCCCACCCCCCCCCCCCCCCTACAATGTTGGACACGTGTACACGCTATTTCTCCAGAGTTTCAACGTTGTATTGGTGGGGGAAGCAACGCATTTTGAAACGGATAACAATGCTTTTTTAAAACTCCGTTTTAAAAACACAAAAAATTAATGCAATTACAGAAGTGTCCCAAGGAATTTTGTCCACCATTGTCTGATTTTCACGTATATGCGCTTCTTGTGGACAAATGCACAACTGGTGTGTTTTAAATGCCTACACTGTATGTGCTATTGGAACACGAGTATATGAACATCTCAGATTAAAATGACATTACCAACAACTATTACACGGCTTTTCGGAATTTTTGGGAATGTTTGTGGTCCCAACAGTAAGGGAGTTGATTTCAAATGAAATAAAAGGCCATGTAAGGTATATGAAATCTCAGTGATTATGGCGGCGCTTGATTTGCAGACTCAGCGAATGATGTACATCATAACGTACAGTCGAGCTGACACATCAAAATTTCCAACGAGCGAGACCTTTAGTGAAGCCGTCATAGAAGCGTGGAAGGTTTTTGGCATTAATATACTTCACTGGGTAGTATGCATAGAGGCCCATGCTAATTTAAGCTTTGAAAGCGGTGACGATCTGAACTATTATCATTTTTACATAGCTCTGAAATTAGAAAAGAGAGGTCGGTGGCTACAGGTTAAGAAATACTTGAACGAAAAATGCGGCATTCAAGTTCATTTCAGTGATCACCATAACGGTTACTATAGCGCGTTTAAATGCGTCACCAAAGAAGATACTAAAGGCGCTACACTCTCCAGGACACCCTGACTTGACCATGGTTCCTAAAACAGAGGCAGCGACTGCTGGCAAAAAGCGAAAGGCGAAAGAAGTTTCTGCTGGGATAAAGAAGAACTGACGAGACAAAGAACGATTGACTGTCTACGAAGTCTGTAAAATCGGTAACCGGTCGAATCGGTAACCGGTCGTTTCGCCAACGTGTCAGTTCGCCAACGACCTGTTCGCCAACGTATGAAGTCGGTTCGCCAACGTCTAATGTCAGTTCGCCAACGCTTATATGTCAGTTCGCCAACGTCCAAAATGCTTTGTGAAATAGATCTGAAATGTATTTACAAATTACCAAAAGAAGATAATGTGACCGTTGATCCAAGATGAATTGTTTGATTCGGCTGGAAAATGTTCGTTTCACTCTCCCCACTCTCTCTCTCTCTCTCTCTCTCTCTCTCTCTCTCTCTCTCTCTCTCTCTCTCTCTCTCTCTCTCTCTAGACGTATTGTCACCACTTTTGTAACCTTTTGTCTCCTATCAAATTTGACCCCCTCAAAAAGGTTGGAAATGAGGAAAAAAGCGTTGCACTGCTTGTTTATGGTAGTTTCAATGTTCTGCCCAGTTTTGGGGTTGATTCGATAATTTTCCATCTTTTTATTGCGCTCTTTAGCATGAAATGTTACAGATGTGCCACACGTGGTGGTAACGATCAGATTTAAGTGGTAAAAACCAATTTCACTGGCAACCGATAGATATTTCCGTCATTAATAAAGTTCACCCCGTTCACCCTCTTGCCACCATAATTTAACAGTCGCTGTTTTGAACGCCGAAAGAATATGCCGTAAAAGCGTGTACTTTTTATGATCGATGTCAACTGAAGTCCAATTCGGCAAGTAATTTTAAGGCCATGTTGCCGTTTGCAAAGGTAATATACCCATTGCGCTTTTGTTATTTATCGTAGGAACCTAAAATTTACCCGGTTTATACCCCTATTCAAGGTCTGTTTGTCACTAAATTTCTTTATCGATATCTCATGTTTAAGGGCTTTTATGGCCATTTTCCCGAACCCACCATTTTAGCGTTCAAAAATGGCAAATGTGTTTTTTGGTTCAGACATTTACTTGGGCACCATTCCACTTGAATTAATTCAATAGGAATGAAATTTCATTTGATGGTAAGACATAGTCCATGTTTTGTTATGTGTGAGTTTTAAGCTTGTGCCTTGCATTGTCTTGGGTCTGAGAATAATTTAATTTGCAATTACCTACCGCATGTACGCACGTGACACCGCAAATTTCTGAATTCTTTCAATGAACCATATCTTGAGTTTCCTTTCTTTATTGGGATTGAAACCCATTTGAAAGTAGCCTTTTAAGTGTAGATTTTTAATGTTTAAGCTGCATTGCGATTTTTTAATTGTATATAATTCGCAGCAAGAGCCACTGTTACCTTTATTTGGGTATTGCCTTTGGGGGTGTGTTTTAAGCCGGGGAAGTTTTTTTTGGTCTCTGCATTGGCTCATGGCTGTCTCACTGCTTTAACTACCAGAGTACTGAGTACAGTTACTTTAAGAGAATGCGCCATCGTCGCAGTTCCAGCACGGGTTACTTGGGCAATAGTTTGTGAAATTAAGTGGTGGGCTTATGTGAGCAGAGAGTGCTGCATTATGGACGGTAAGATGCACTAATTATGGCAGGATTCCTTTTCAAAGAATCAGGAATAGTTAAAGGGCAATTAGAAAATTTAAATATTTGAAGATGAAAACAGGTGCTTTTGGGTTGTGTAATTGACAAGGGCGTGTCAAGGTAAAGAAGGCCACATGTTACCGGCCACGCCCAGATTTAAGCTACAGTGTCCGATTGTGGTTTTGATTTTTAATTTTACAGATTAATTTTTAAATGCCAACAGAAAGATTAAACATTACTTATTAAGATTATTATTATTATTATTATTATTATTATTATTATTATTATTATTATTATTATTATTATTGTTAGTCGTTTCTTTTGTGAATAGCAGCTTAAAGGCCTTAGACAACTACTGGAACTGTATTTTCGGTACCAGGCCTTCAAAACGACGCGCAAAAAGCTGCGTACGCTGATATTCGTCTTACATTTCAGGAAGTCCTTACTTGGGCTGAATTTGGCTTTTAGTATTAATTAGGGCTTCAGTTTAACCACTTGGCATGTTTCTAGTTTTTCTTAATTCAAAGTGCTGAAAAGGCCGAAAATAAAATTTGATAAAAGGATTGCATATGAGCGAAATGACAAGAACTAGAATTGTTTCCTACCTTGTGTTTACTTTACAAGTAGGAATATACACTTACCGGTCCTTACCAGATGATGTCATGCTATCAGGCGCTAAATAGAATGGTTTGAATCAAGCTTTATTTATTAGTAAATTGTGCCTGGCCTTCAAGAGTGCACTTTCATTAATCACGCTGGTATTAGCGTCTTTAATACTGACAGATGCCTTCCGTGAAAGCGAAATGGAATCCCCATCTGCTAAAGGACTGTAGCTAAATCGTTCAACCTCAGGTGCCTGCAGGTTGTTACAAAGGTGAAAGAGACTGTGATCAAAGACTCTTCTTTGCTGATGACTGTGCACTCAACGCCAGTGCAGAGCAGAAGATGCAGCATGAAATGGACTGCTTCGCACAAGCCTGCGGCCATTTTGGACTCAACATCAGCTACAAGAAGGCCGATGTTATGTACCAGGCTGCACTAGGAAAGACATACCAGGAGCACGCATAACGGTGAAGGGATAACCTCCAGGCAGTCGAGAACTTCATCTACCTGAGTAGTACACTTTCTCGTGCAGTGAACATAGACGCTGAAGTCAACAACAGGATTGCCCGGCAAGGCCAGCACTGCCTTTGATGGCAGGACAAAGTCACGGAGGTTCTGGAACGGGCTATCCTTTGCAGAGTTTACAGCAACCTGCAGAAAGTCCAAGTTAGGTGGGCAGGCCATGTGGTCAGAGTGTCAGACAGCCGACTTCCAAAGTAGTTATGCAGCCGAAGCAAGGCGCATCACCGAGGCGCAACGAAAGCCTGTTGTCCGAACAGCACCCTCTCACACGTGTCCTACGTGTGGGCGATCCTTCAGGGCCCGGATTGGCCTCGCCAGTTACCTCCGGACCCACATCCACCGCTCTTCCCTTTGACTCGAAGCCATGGTCATCTTAGACATTGAAGAATGAACAACAACAACAATAATAGAAGTCATATGTCCTAAAATCACTTTCAATCCGTAATGACTTTCACTTGTGCAACAAAAAAATCCTTCATTTCGCCTTCAATTACCCTTGAAAAGTAGGCAAACGTCCGACGCTGTTAACTTTGGAAAGGTTTCCTCATCTGAGAATGATGACCAAAGGTATTAAACACACCTTTTTCGTTTGACATTAGTTCATGTAAGTAGCATTAAATAGTTATCATTTTAGCATTTCAGATTAATGTAAATGGCGACTTGTTGGTGAGATTCCATTTTCAGCTGTTTAGAGACAGAAGGAAAAAAACGCAAACGGGCAGGCCCCGAAGGGCATTGTGGGTGGTTTTAAGATCTCTGCTCTTAGACTTCAGCATCAAGAGTTACTCTCCTAGACTAAGAAAATGGCACAAGACCTATAATTACGAGTGCAAACAAAAAAAAAAAAACGTTTTCAACAGAATTTAGTCAGTAACAATAACCCAGATAACCTTTCAGGTTTTCATGCACTTTTGCATTCCGATATAACGTTTCTCGAAACAGCTTGGTGGGAGTGTGGTTAATAGTGGAAGGAAAAAGAATAAGGCACATTAAGGTGCCCATAAACCCAAAATGTTTTTTTCGCTAAAATGAATCTTTGCACCTGTTCTAAACGCATTGCGGCCATTTTTTCCTTTTTTTTAACAAATCCTGCCACTTTATAGGCTTCGAAAGTTGCGAAAATCCAAGCATCTTTTGTTCACGACCGAGTCAGAAGGGGAGTGGGTCTATTCCTGTTTTGACGTCACAATCTACGTTGCATGCATTTTTACAAAGAGTTAATGCAATGTAAATCAGTTTGTGACGTCAAAACAGGAATAGACCCACTCCCCTTCTGACTCGGTCGTGAACAAAAGATGCTTGGATTTTATGCGTGGATTGATGCTTATAAAAACAAATCGGGCTTGAAATGTATTTAAAACACATTTGTAACGATGATCAAGGGAAAAAAATTTGTAAGACTTAGTCATCCCATCTTCAGGCTTGCATCTAGGGTGCATGTTTATCCACCAAACAACATGACAAAAGAAGCAATATGTTTTGCAGTAAAGTTCACATTTTAAAGTTTTTTTCAAAGTTAATTTCGTAATCAGCGATTGCTTGGATTTTTAACCGGATTCACACACCACCAATGAAACCCTGCTTCAAAACGCTCAGCCAAGTGGTGTAGCGCACAATATTAATATTTTAATATTAATAACTTTAGGACGCGATAATACAAGACTACGAGGTAAGGGTTGGGTTGGGAAACTTTTCTCTTTTAAATGAAATTTGAAACTGTAACAATACCTATTGGATTTGTTAAGGAAAATAGTGAAAATAAGGAATTAGTTACAGAAGTGCCAAAAATGACATCTTGATAAGTGGTTACAAAAGTGCCATAAATGTTACTTAAGTGCCATAGTGATACCAAAGCGCCACTTCATGTTACTTAAGTGCCATTGTTACCAAAGTGCCAAGTTACTTAAGTGTCAAACGAGTTACATGAGTGCCATTTACGTTACGGAAGTGCCATATTTTGGTTACAAAAGTGACAATACGTCTAGCTCTCTCTCTCTCTCTCTCTCTCTCTCTCTCTCTCTCTCTCTCTCTCTCTCTCTCTCTCTTCCTCTCCTCTTCTCTCTCTCTCTCTCTCTCTCTCTCTCTCTCTCTCTCTCTCTCTCTCTCTCTCTCTCTCTCTCTCTCTCTCTCTCTCTCTCTGTCTCTCACGCCATCGACGGCTTTCAAGTTTGGGGCAACCCTAAAACCCGGAATCCGGAATCACAGGTCATCGTTAAGGTTAGCTTTTATGATTGTTTAGGATAGTTTTTACTCTCTGTATTGGTAAAACAATGACCTGTGATTCCGGATTCCGGATTCCGGATTCCGGGTTTTAGGGTTGCCCCCTTTATTTGTGAACATAAACCGGCTGTAAAACCTTTTATCAAACATTTGCGTAGTTAAAGAGCCATCGAGTTGAAATATGTTTGTTTGATTACGCGCTTAGAAGCGTTCACTTGTTTCCCGCAAGTTTCGCCTACGTGTTTGTGCTACCCTCGCAGAGGTTTTTGCATTGCTTGAAACACTGATTAAATATTTGCGGCAAAACTTTTTCCTTCCCCCACTCAACTATTAAATGTTCCCCCTACAGCCTGCTTCTCTGCCGGTCTCTTTTCTCTCTGTTACGGGAAGAATTAGAAACGCGATAAAAACAATGTGAGCTCATTAACTTCGCTTGTGCGGCATGTTGCAAAGGAGGTGAGAACTTTTTCAACTTGAATAGGATATTCTTTAAACGTTTAATGATATGTAACTACAACAAAGAAGAGATAACACCAACAATATCTGCCAATCAAATTCCTGCGATTTCGATCCGGCGTAATCAGGCATTGCTGTGTAAAAGGGCTGTGATTTTCTGTTCAATTCAACCGACTCATCTTATCGAAGTATTTTCGCTGATCAAATATTTTTACAAGAGTCACTCGAGATGGAAAGCTATTATTGTATCTATTGCAATGAGGAAGTAACAGCGAGACAGGAAGCGCTCCTGTGCGATGGCTGCGACAAATGGCAACATCGACGTTGCAACACGGGAATTTCGAGACAGCAGTATAGAGATGCTGTTAAGTCCGGATTAAAGGTGGTTTGGCGATGCCTATATTGCAGTGAGATCACTGATCCACTTGCGGAGA
This sequence comes from Montipora capitata, assembly GCA_949126865.1. Taxonomy (NCBI): domain Eukaryota; kingdom Metazoa; phylum Cnidaria; class Anthozoa; order Scleractinia; family Acroporidae; genus Montipora; species Montipora capitata. The sequence continues at coordinate 35,821,167 of OX421450.1, forward strand.
GTAGCAGAATCGAGGAAGAGATGGATGCCTTTGACATTCCACCATCTTTTGGTATGTGTGTTTTTTCACTTTGTAAAATTAAGCGTTCCTTACTTGTTAACCTCATTTTCTCGCGCGCTTACCGGCACGAGTTTCAAAAAAAAGATCTAAGACGACCTTTGGTGAAAAACCAACTCCTCGTGGTTAATGAGACAGGTAAGGCGTCAGTGACAGAACGAGACGGGGTTTTCAGGCCTGGCCAGCATAATCACAACCATACAGTGGAGGTGGGGGCAGCAACCGCAGCCAAGATAGTCTCCCGGGTGAAGAGTAAGGCGTTGGAGGAGAAGTTCAAGTCAGCGTCAGCAATAGTGGATGAGGTAACTATACACTCATTTTGAAACAAGATTTTTCCCTCGTTTTAGGCTCTAGTTCTTTGTTGCCACATTGCTTGGCATATTTTGCTACCGTAGTCTAGTACGACCTGTATCTGTTATCTATATCTGTATCTTAGTTTTTCTGACAGTGTTTTTTCAGTTTTCATGGACATTCTTTTCTTTACGCTAATTTTGTAAATTTATTTTCTTTTTCATTCTTGTATGCTTTTTTAAGTATAGAAATAAGGTTACATAATTTTTTTGTCACATATATTGTGAAGTTTGGTTGTACTTCAGGCAAGTGTTCGCACTCTGCCTGCCTTTATTCTTTAGCGCATTTTTTCTTGTATTTATCCTTTTTCTTCAATACTTCATTGTAATTCACATCTTAGATGCCATTAAAACTACCGCCGGGCAAGTGTTTGCACTCTGCCTGCCTTTACCTTGTTGTAGTGTGTTTTATGCGTCAGCATACTGGAGAAGGAAAATTATTTTCCTTCGTACGAGCGCAGTGAGAAAGACGGAAATGATGACTTCCAATACCTGGACACAATTTCCTAATATTTGGTTCGGTAACATTTGGAATAAATTATGGCATGAATCCTATTGTTCATGCTTTCAATGGTGCGATCAAAAAGTTCTACAGGAAGTCTCTCGAGAGAGACCTGAAGACGCGGTCACGAAATTGTTCAAATGTCTCAGATATACTGCCTCAATGTCCTCAAGGGCCCTCTCTGCGACCTTGCTCCGTTGACTGGGATCATTGTCCATAATGAAAAGTCGTTTTCCGTTCCTTTTTGGCCCAGATCGTGCAAACGTGATGTTAAAATGTTCTCGGATAAACTGGGCGAAAAACCGCCCATTCATTTTTTCATAGGCCTCTTTAAGAACCACACCTTTGCCGTAGGCGATACCTACTATTAAATGTAACCGACGTCCACTAGCCAAGTCTTTGCTTCCTTTCGCCGTGAATTTCAGGTCCTTCCCTTCGCCTGAAGGGGATTTTGCTTATGGACGAAAGAGACACCATCTAAATAAAACGCGACTTCATCTTTGAAGAACTCCGAATTTCTCGCTAGTTCACCTTTCATCTTTCGAGCGTATTTCAGGCGTAGCTCTCGGTCTTTTTCAGAAACGAGTTCTTTCCTTCTGGCTACAAAATAGCCGTATCCTTTCTCGTTGAGAAAGCGAGAAAACGTTCGGCGACGTGCCACTTGCAAAGAGGTCCCGCTTTCTTTCACTACATTTTTAACTGTAATATTTACGCCTCTCGCCCGTAATCGTTCCAGTGCACGACAAAGGGCACGGCCATCTCTCTCGGTTATTTTTCTCGGCCGACCTACTTTTCTGGATGAGCTTTTGGTCCGAAGCGAGATCCGCGTCGTGGATAAATGACATATTCGTGCTGAAGAGGACTTTGAAATGTGACATATCTGCACGATTTCCGGGAATGAAAATCTCGTGTTTTCCTTGAGAAAGCAGGCTTTAGCTCGCTGTTCGGCAGATATTTTTGTCCAAAACACCTTGATCTTAACTGCCCTTTATTCCCTTGACCGTTAAGCATGTTATCCTTTCAAATACTGCACGCGTGAGTATGAAATATAACAAGTTCGAATTTCCACCATGCGTTTACAACTGTTGCTTTCCTTCCTCTCCGAAAAAAACCGTTTATAAACCCCAAAATAGTTCAAAAGTACTCATTGTAATTCAATCTATTAACAAAGCCGAAGAAAAAACCATTCAAACTGTTGAAACAACACTGAAAAGTGACATTTTATTTTCTAACTCAAATTCCGGCAATCATGGACAAAAGTCTTAGGACAAATTTACTTTTATGGCGCTTTTTCACACGCGCCAAACAAACAGTCTCGCGCGAATTCATCTACACTTGTTCAGCCCCTCCCCCACCCCCCGTCCCCCTTACAATGTTGGACACGTGTACACGCTATTTCTCCAGAGTTTCAACATTGCATTGGGGGAGGGGGGGGGGCCGGGAGGGCGTGAGGGGAAGCAACGCACTTTGAAACGGACAACAGAGCTTTTTTAAAACTCCGTTTTAAAACACTGAAAATTAATGCAATTACAGAAGTGTCCCAAGGAATTTTGTCCACCATTGTTGTTAGTATATATATGTACGGAAAGCACTAGATAACATCGACCTAAGCCTGGTGAGCCATCGATATGTCAGCGGAGTCTTAAAAGATGATCACTTCGTTCTCGCTCGCTCCTCGCTCTCTCGCTTCTGATCGATCGCGACGAGGATTTTTTCAGTCATAAAACGGTCAATAGACCGGTCATTTTCGAGACGTTACAGTAATTTTCATGGCATAAATTATCCCAGGTTGGGTACTGTTGTTAGCGAATTGATTTTCAGTCTTTCAACTTGCAGCTAACAAATTTCCGGCGCTCTTTCCACTGTCGGAACGGATCCTGTAACGGGTATAAAGAAATTTAAAGAAAAAAAAGAGAGTTAATTATTAAAAGTTCCACTTTGTGAGCGGCATATATGGCCCACCAAGTTTAGGTCGATGTTATCTAGTGCTTTCCCTCTCGGAAGTTAGAGTGCATATTTCATGCGCACACATGGGCCCTGGGGCGACACCGCGGCAAAATGAGTGCGCAGGTTTGACTCACGCGCGAATCATTTCCACGCGCGAGGGACTGGTACCAATCAAATTTGCCATAGAAACAATGACGCGGCAAAATGGCGGCAATTTAAATTCCCTGTGTTTGTATTCATTTTGCAATGATAAGGACAAGACTACGAGGATAAGGTTTTAATTTTGAAGAGAGCTCCCTGAAAGCCTGAAAGACTAATCTGCCGTGTGTCTTTTCAAACCGAAAAACTATGTGTCAAACCAGGTGATTTTTTACTTTGCACTCGAGCGCTCGAGCAAAAGGATCAAGTTCATAATGTTATTAGTCGCGATGGTCTCTGTGTTAATTGGTAAACTTCTGGGGGGAAAAACTGTGCTCTGAGAAGGAAAACGAGGGGTAAACATCTTTGCAAGGTTAGAATGATAATTCCTACTGCGAAAAGGGCTTATGTTGCTTCTGTTGAACGACGAAATTGTCTGCTTGTTTCATGGAATCATTTGAAAGCAAGAAATGAAATAAGCAAGTTATTTTCATGCCCGCATCCCACTCATTCGGCAACTTGGATAAGTCACTTCCCTGCCCTCCGTTCTCATATTTTACAACACTAGTTACTTTTACAAGAGGGAGGCAATAAAATAAAGAAAACGAGTCTTAATTTTAAGAGAGGATCGCAAAAAAGTTTTGAAACTAAGTATAAATTTGAATCCAATGCTACTTGATGTTTCCCTTTTATTTGGTGTTTGGTAGTGGTCCATCGTTGAAAATATTTTTCCAGCATTTTTCCTGTAGCTGTTACACCTCTTTTTTTCCCTGGCTGGTAAGTGGAATTTTTTTTCCCAGCTTCGTCGATCACCTTGTAGAGCCTTGCTGGGATGAGCGTGGGGAGACATGAGAATCATGGTAATGAAACATACAAAACATTCACCTGCATGTGTTTGGAAAATACTTATTTCACTTTTGCATGCATCGCACCAGCAAAAATCCAGCCTAAATTTTGCATTATGTGTAAAGATACTGAGAGAGGAATGTAATCATACATCCAGCAAGATTAGAGGCATTCTGCTTCATACTCTAAGATTTTATGTTGCACAACTGATCCAGTTTCAATACCCAATGATAGACCCACAATGGCTCTATCTGGATCATTTTCAACAACAAAAACCACAACAACTACTATGGTATGTGTTACCACAAAACACAATATACAGTAACTCAAATATCTCTCTAATTTATTGTTGTAAGTACTGTATATTCATTATTAACACTATGAGAAGTATAATCATTCTCAGAAGTTAATATCCAAACCTATGCTCAGCAAGAGAAAGACTAGAATAACATAACAGCTGTATTAATGAAAGTAAGACAGTTTACGTGAATAAAAAAAGCCAAATTATATTTACTTGGTGCTTTTTCCATGAAAAATTGAATTAGAAGGGTGTGGCAAGTAAATAATTATTGTCTCTTTCTAGTCAATTTTGAAGAGCTGTTTGGAAATCATCTTGTATTGATCACTGACATGCTCACATCTGTGATGCTTTATTTAATTACACTAAGGCTGTTGTCATCATGCAGAAAAAAATGAGAGATGAATAACAACCATGCCTTTTTTTCATCACAAAACCAAATGAATAAAATATGCAACGCTGAACTCCTCATCACAATCTCTGAAAACTACCTGGAATGCTGCTTGCCATGCATGGTTTGACCAGATCAGCACACACAGCAGGAAGAGTTTTAGACTTCAGCACTGGAATCAGAATAAATGACATGTTTAAGAACCAACAGGAAACTGATCAAAGTAAAAGAATAACATTATTGACACTTGCTCGTTTTCATGCGCAGATGTCACTTGAAATACTTGAAAAAACATGGAAATCTGTGCCCTATTTGTAAAAATCCCTTTCTAAAAAATCCAAACAACTTAACTGACTCCCGTTTGAAGAGTTAGTCCTAAGCAGATCACTAAAAGCCGATTACATGAGCCGGGCTGGCCCTGTGAGGCGGGCTGGCTCGTTTAGCCGAGATCCCGGCACGTCTGAGAACCACACCAAAAATCAAGGTTGCGATTACGTGGAAAAATCTAAGCCCGGATCCCGGCTGACCGGGCTGAGATTTTTTTCATGTAATCGCCTTCTCCAGGACAGCGATTTCTAACCACGTTTTTTTGGGTGTCTGGAAAACCCGAATAGCGAATAGCGAACAGTCGCGAATACCGAACAGCGAATAGTCACGAATAGTACGAATAGTGCGAATAGTCGCGAATAGTGACGAATAGTCGCGAATAGTCACGAATAGTCACGAATAGTGACGAATAGTAACAAATAGCGGCAAATAAGGGTGGAGGGGGGTGGGGATTGTGACGAAATGACGAAAATTTGGTACCCAGTACTTCCTGGTCAACCGCGCAGCAACGTTGGATGGGATTTTCCCGCTAAAAAGCAGAGATGATATGATATGATATTTTATTATTTATGCACGGTAAAATCATCAGCTAAGATTACAAACAATGCTAAAATCTAAATTACAAAAGGTAAAATTTTAAAATGATTACAATAAAATACAATTAAACTATATTAATTCTAAAGCTGCTTTCCATGAATGCCGTGCTTTATACTAAAATATGTCTTTAATCAGATTTTTGAAAAGCCCAAGAGACTCTGCTTGTCTCGCTTTGAGGGGTAAGCTATTCCAGACAGTAGCACCTCTATAGCTGAAGCTGTTTCTATAATAATTTGTCCGCGGAAACGGAACATTAAGCTTTCTTTCAGAGTCTCTTAAACTATAAACAGATTCGCGGTTTGTAAATTTAGAACATAGATATTCCGGTGCTAGCCCCTAAAGACACTTATAGACCATTGTGGCCAGCGCAATTTGTTGCTGGCTAACTAGATTTTTCCAGCCTAAAATTTTGAATAGCTCGCTAGCATTTGCATCAAAATTAGAGAAGGTCAAAACTCTGGCTGCTCTATTTTGCAGTTTTTGTAATTTGTCACGTAACGTGATACCACAGTTTCCCCAGACGACATTGCAGTAGTCAAAGTGCGGTTGAAGTAACGCGTGATAAATAGAGCGCAATGTCGTCTGAGGAACGAGATGCCTTATACGTTTGAGGGCTCCAATTCCAGAAGCTACTTTCTTTGTCAGTTTATCGACATGGCTACTCCAGTTAAGATTATTATCAATAAGCACGCCCAGGGATTTAGCAACAGAAACTTGAATGATAGGAGCACCATTAATCTCGGGAATTGGAGGATTTGTGAGAGCATACAACCTCTGCCTTGATCCAATCAGCATAAATTCGGTTTTTGTCATGTTCAGGGTAAGTTTGTTTGCTATCAACCATTTTTTAACATTTTCTAGATCATGGTTAAGACTTGATTCTATGTCGCCTGTATTGTCACCCGCATATGTTAGGTGGGTGTCATCTGCGTACATCCATGGCACACAATTCGTTAGACAGTTTGGCAGATCATTGATATATAGCAAAAACAACAATGGACCCAAAATAGTCCCTTGAGGGACGCCGCAACTTAGTGAGCAATTTTTAGAAAGTGATCCATTAATGGAACACTTTTGAGTGCGGTTGTCCAAATAGGACTTAAACCAGTTGTAAGAAATGCCATGTATGCCGTAATTATTTAATTTAGATAAAAGGATCTCGTGATTAACCGTATCAAAAGCTTTTTTTAGGTCTAGGAAAACAACAGCGTTTATTTTTCCTCGGTCAATGTTGTAAGCCCAAGTATCCGTAGCCCCAAGTAGAGCCGTAACGGTGGAATGAATAGAGTGAAAACCAGATTGGCATTTACATATTACGTTATGCTTTGTTAGGTACGCATATAATTGGTTATAAACTATTCTTTCGAACACTTTGGCTATAACCGGGATAACGGAAATTGGGCGGTAATTGTTTAGGGCATCACGTTCCCCTTGTTTGAATAGTGGAGTGACCCGTGCACACTTCCAGTCGTCTGGGAACACACCTACATTTAATGACTGATTGAAAATATAGCACAGCGGTTTGCAAATAAGATCCGCGCATTCACGAATAAGTCGAGAAGAAATTTTGTCAAGGCCGACTGCCTTTGATTTTTTCAGTTTATTCAGCAGTGAAAATACTTCATTTGTGGAGGTTGGGCGGAACTGAAACTCCTTATCCGTGCTAGTGAGATAATTCAGATAGCTGTTGCCATCTGAAGAAGGAATATCACTAGCAAGTTTCGGGCCAATGGTAGCAAAATAACGATTAAATTCGTGCGCTATTTCTGCTGGAGCTGTTTCACAGACGTTTCCACGAAATTTCGGGAAGACAGCTCATTGATGATCTACCAGGTTTTGCGGGAATCACCCTTATGCTCGTTTAGCATATTTTGATAATAAACTTGCTTCGCTAGCCTAGTCGCACTATTGACTTTGTTCCGCTGTCTTTTAAAGTGAACCCAATCATTAGGATTTTTTGATCTAATTGCTCTGAGTTTCAAAATATCTCGATCGTGCATCTGTTTTTTAAGCTCAGAAGTAATCCATGGGGAACCCCGCGCGCGAACACGAGTGGTTCTCAATGGAGCGTGCTTGTTAACAATAGCCAAAAAGGATTCCTTCCATTTATTCCACATATCATTTGGATTGGAAGAATTGTTTATGTGATCCCAATCTTTGAGATGCAACATCGCTACGAAATTTATCACGGTTAAAACTTCGAAAATTTCTATAGGTTATATTAGTGTGACCCTTACTCTGTCCGTTAATGGCTAATTTTCGATAGACAAAGACCATGCTGTGATCGCTAATGCCAATATGACGCACACCTGAGCATAACACCTTGTCAGGACAGTTAGTAAAAATTAAATCAATCAATGTTGCAGAAGTTTCGGTTATTCTTGTTGGTTCTGTTATGAGTTGTTGAAGACCATAAACATCCGTGATAGTTAATAATTTGCGTGTATCGCTATCAAACTGGGATGCGGCCATATTGCAATTTAGATCCCCTAAAAGGTAGAATTCAGTATTAAGGGAATCCAATTTCCCAATCAACTCTTCAAAAGGTGAAAATATACTAACAAGCGAATTAGGTGGTCTATACCACGTAGCAACAATAAATGATTTAGAACGAGGTTTGCGTATTTCAATGCAAAGGTTCTCAAGACTGCCCATGCAAAGATCGTTGCGCACCGAAAAGTTAATTGACTTTTTTACATAAAAGCAAACGCTCCCACCTCCATATGTAGTTCTATCACGTCTAACTATATCATAACCAGAGATACTGACCTCATTATCGGTGATGTATTCATTTAGTTTAGTCTCGTTAATTGCGAGAACATCTATATCGTTACTTACGAGAAAGATCTTGAGTTCATCAAGATGAGTGGTCAATTTATTTATATTCAGCGAGGCCAGCTTAAAACCGCGTTTGGAGGGCAATACTCGAGAACGAGTCGGACTTCTCGATGACTCCTGACTGTTGCCTTCCAACGGCACGGCATTAATGGAAGGCATAGTAAAAGTTCAATGAGCTAGACCATGATAAAATTCTTAAAAATACGCTTGTTACCTGCAAAATTCAGGTGTAGACCTCCACGGTTTAACCCCTTTTCGTTTATATTATTGTGTTCAATAAATCTCCAATCATTCTAACGGCAAAACTTCGTCAAGTGCTTGTTCACCTCTGAGACTTTATCATTAAGCTTGTCCTTTCGTGTTACAAGTCCTGAGACTATGACTTGAGCTTCGGAAGACCCCTCTATCTGTTTAGCGAGATCAACAATAGCTTCTGCAACTTCTTTAGATGTTTTGCCGTTTTTAGCCTTCAGATCGTTTTTACCTACATGTAGCACCACTTTATCAGGCTGGGGATCTAAATTAGGCTTTAAGTAATCTCTCATGGCTTTGGTTGTGGCTCCAGAAAATGACTTTACCACCACTCGGTGCCCTACTGCTTTCGCTAATTTCTTACCGTGAATATCCTTGACCAGTTCTCGTTTGACGTCACAACCATGATAGGGAGCTTGAGGATATGGGCACAAACTTTCATCAAAACTTTCATCAAACTTCCGATCTTGATCGGAAACAAACGCCATGAATTCATCATTTTCTTTCAAAATTTCGCCTGCAAAGAGATTGCGCAGTATCTTAATGTCTTCCTCTTCATTTTTGAGAAGACCAAGTGTTGTAAGATTCTGCCATATTTCTTTATCCTCGCTGGAAAAGGTGCTCCTTAGCATCCTTGCTACGCTGCGAAATGCGCAGTCACCGTCCTTAGCTATAGCGTTGATCTTCAGATTAAAACTAGCTAGGTTTCTATCAAGGCGCGTTCTGTGTTCCGTTGTTGTTGGGTTCGTTTTGTCCTTATCGCTTTCGTTATCATAGATTATGTGATGCACATTTAAACTTTTAGGTTTGTTTGCAATCAACAAAAGATCATCAGTGTGAAAAGATCTATTAACATGATTGTCATTTGATAGACTTGACATTATCCGCGAAGCTGAAATTGCGGCCTTAAGTATGGATTCTGCAACAGTTTCAGAGCAAACATCTTTGATGGACTCTGCAATCAGCAAGTGGTCGAGACCGTTACCAGTTCCTGTGTGCGTTGGCGCTCCCTCGTCGCATACATTTTCCTCAGTATTGTGACAGGTTTTTGACGGTTTTAAATGCCGACCAACTCGACCTTAAGTCATTATCAGTAGGGAAAGGTTTTCTTCGTACAGGCTTTACGCATTTTATTTTAGAGTTACACTGGTGTTGAAACAAGAAGCCGCTTTGCTGCGATAACTGTAAAAAAGCATTGTCAATAATGCGACAGCTAATTCTAGACTGATTCTTTTCTCACCTGTTAATAGTAATCTGTTTAATTAATAGTCTATGCAGTTGCTCATTTCGTTTGGTTCCAAATCCGGGTGGTATTCCAGAAAGGCATCCTTTTTTAATGTGTTCGCGGATGTACTCAATTTGTTTAAATGTCGCCTCTGTTAAACAGGAAGAAGGAACATTCCTCCATCTTTCAAGTAGGCGATCTAGATTGGCTTCAATTTCCAGTGGAACAGGAGTAACCATCAGCCGATTTTCACCAAGATTGGTGCTCTGTCTGAAAACTAATCCAAATTCCTTTCCAAATTGGTGTCTAAGAACGGACTGACCAGTTTCAAGTGTTCTAATTACACGCTAGCATGCGTGAAGAATATCCAATTTAATTTGAGCTTTTGGAAAAACAGATTGATACTCACTTGTTTCTGTTCTTACAACAGTCGTCTATAGCTATCAAGGAAATTAAATGTTTTTGTTTACTCAATCTCTCCTTCAATCTCACAAGAAGATCATCGATTTCTTGAAATGCAGTCGACTTTGTCAATCTTCAGTCTAGAATTTGACCGTTTTCGTTTAAAACGATGAACAAGTTTTTAAAGTTTGTTAGAAATTTCTGCTCTTCTCCTTCAGTAACTACTCCTATATTTTTACTTATTTTAAACGTGTGGTCGCATGAAATTGATGTTGCAGAAATCCCTAACATTTCGCTAGCGTATAAACCTTTGTACCACTTGAAATCGTCCGTCCAAAAGTATCCTTGTAAGTTGATCATTGCTTGGAAATGCAAACAAGTCGTTTGAATAGAAGTCTTCAAAATCAAACGCTTCGCCCTTCGCTAGGGAAGTCCATCCCTTACGGCTGCATTGAAAGGCACCGTCCTTAAAACCTTTTAGTGGAGAACTTTTTCTCTAATGTGATTACAATATTAATGATTCATATTAATATTAAATTATTTATAATTTAAAAGGAGTTGTTTAATATCAGAGTTAATGTAAACCTAAAGAGTATCATAATTATAATAGTGCCAATACCGTTCCTTTAAGTGATTTAAGGTTTGAATTGAGGAATACAGAGTTTTTTAAACTCGCAAAACGAAATGGCTTAGTAGATTCTAATTATCTGATCCGGACTGGTGTCACTTGTGCCGTACCAAGTTATCTGAAAAAGCTATGCAGAGAAGTTAGTAAAAATCTTATTAAAACATTGCCATTTAAAAGTGGCGAGGAAATTGTAAATCCAGTCGTAAGTAATAGCAGGGATTTTTATTGTCTTCTAATAAACAGTAAGGCGACAGAGTAAAGAGGTTTCATATAAGTTGAAATTCGAATTTTCTACTGACGATGAAGAAACAAGAAAAGCATTTTCACTAATAAGATACGGTATCTATTAAACGTTTGTGCAATGTTTTCTGTTTAAAGTATTGCACGATATTTGATTTACAAACTCCTAGCTAAATTTTGCTTGTTACTAAGCGATGTATGCACCTTATGTAAGACTTTCGAGAAACAATTAACAATTTTTTTTTCACTGCGTTTACTCTCGCGTGTTTTGGGATAAATTTGAATCATACTGATTATTATTAACGGAAGACCAAAGGAAACTTGAGTTCAAAACTATATTAATTGGTGTCACAGGTACCAAATTAAATGTCATTTGTTTAACTATTTTATTGTCTTGGGCAAATTACATTTATAGAGCTTTCGTAAAACAAGAAATAGGGAAAACAATTGACTACGTCTCAGTTTCCCCTACACTATACAATTTAAGGACTGTGCCTACTATTGTTATTGCGCATACGTTCTGCGCATCTCGAGATACTCGAGTTTCCTATCGGTGATGCTTAATGATACAGGGATATTTTTGCACGGTTTAAAACTATCCGGAGAAAGTAGATCTTAGTAAGTGCTCTTGGTATCCAAAAAGAAAATCGGGGGTAACCATGCATTAAGCTTCAAATTGAGAAAGAACGCCATACATTGCTTTGTATTTTAAAGCTGTTTACAAATATTATTCACGAATTATCTTTGGATTTTATTAACACTTGTTAAGATCTACATTTCCTTCATAATCGTAAACCGGGGCAAAAATACCTTTGAATTAGTAGGCACCGTCCTTAATAAGGTTCTGAAAATAACATGGATACTTGGGTATATTAATGATGACTGCCAGTCTAGGTGGAAATTCTTTCTTCGACATCTGGGAGTAAATTACTTTTACTAGCAATTTGGCAAGAAAAGATGCTAAAAGCCTGGATATGTAAAGCACTTTTCTCCAAAGACTTACTGAGCTGTGGTGAGATTTAAATTTAAAGAGTCTTTTGCTTCATGAGCGGAGTTTGGTACCGAATCCATATGGAACAACACATGGCTAATTTGCATGACAATTTGAAAACCAACATGGCGGCTATCGTGAATAAGGGCTATTGCTGGCAAGACTATTTTTATAAGCATTGGTTTGAGGCAGGTGTGCATAATATTAATGATCTCTTGCGACGAGCGGTTCCGAGTTAATGACTTACAGTTGCTTTAGAAATAAATGGTGCCCTACCGTTTCCTTTCTTGAATATTTCAGAGTGGCTTCAGCTATTCAATGTGCTTTTAAGACATTAATTGAGGCAGCCAGACGACCCAGACCCAAAAAATGTATTGGCACAGCTAAATTCTTCCAAAAAACCGAGCCAACTGGTATACAAGATCTATAGAGATAAGAAATGTACCTGCCCTGAGAAAAGCCAAGCGAATTGGCTAAGGAACTGCGAATCTGAAGATGTATTGAATTAAGATTGGAGGTTTATTTATTACCTAGGAAATGTACATTAAGCTCGAAACGTCGGAACTTTCAGTTCAAATTACTTCACAGACGAATTGCAACCAATTCATTTTTAATTTGAAATTAAGTTCTCTGACACAATGCTCAGAAAACCCTAATTCATTTGTTCTGGGACTCTCCTGTTACAAATGTTTTTTGGAAAAACATTAAAAAGTTCCTGATTTCAGTTAACCTGATCCAAACCTCTCACGTTCTAAGAAAATCTGTGTGTTTAGGTCTTGATGACGAAAAAGGAGAAAATTTAGTTAATCACTGCCTACTTCTAGCTATATATACTATATTTTTAACCGTAAGTACAACAATGCAAAACCTTCGATATTAGAATAGCTTTATCAGATTATAGGTAATTTACAATTAGAAAAACAAATTTCAGCCACAACAGGAAGGCAGAAAGCATTTAAAAAGAAGTGGCATAAAATAGTTCAGTCGCTGTGACTGTCTGAATGTTTTCTCCTTTTTTTACCCTTTTTTTCTCCTGTTATTGTCATGTAATTTTGTTAATTAATCCAATCTGGCCCCCCTATTGACAGGAAATTGGTCCCCCCCTTCCATTCGTCACTGCGACGCAATATTGTAATTTTTCTTAACCTTTTTTTTAAGTATGTAAGTGTTGTATTATGTCGTTACTGTATCAATGATTAAAAAATAAAATGAAATAAATTGCAAAGATCGTCTCATTTAAATTCACCTTTTTAAAGAATCTATTAGTGGCTAGCCTCCTGTATTAGATTTTAAATTGAAAAACGCGAAGTTTTGATCTTCTACTACATTCAAAAGGTAGTCTGAAAGACACCTTCCAGTCAATAAGTTCATTTTCTTTTATCATACAGTCCGCAAGCCATTTCGTTTGGCTGTTAACGGGCTGCTTTCGTTTCATTTCTGTAATTTTCTATATGCTAGGCTATTTGGATTTTTGGCCTTTAAAAACTTATCAAGAAAATTTTGATAGTTGGTGTTTTCCTGAGAATCGTTTTCATTAATGTTTATAACAAAATGCTTTTTAGCTGATATTACTCCACAGAAAGAAAGAAAGGTAGTCTTTATGTTATAGCGTTCTTTAAATACCGTGCAGAAAAAGATAGAAATCTAGTCTCATTTTCCATCAAATGACCAATACTCTGTCCATGCTATATAGTGTATTGGTTTATTATTGACGCGAAAGAGATAGTTTAACCAGAGACTCTGTGACAGTAACTGCTTCTTTGAAGAATTTTTAGCTTCGTAGATAATACTTGACCAGGCTTGTAAAATTTCCTGCAAGAAGACATCCGATGCTTTGAAGTAAGGAGATAAATCCTTTTTGTGGAGATTACCTCTTAATTGTATATTGAAGAACAGTTTCTATTTTGCATCATTTCCTTTGTCAAGGTACTTGTCAAGGTCTTTGTTAACAAATTAATTGTTCCGTTTCCGCGAACAACTTTAGTTATAGCGGAACAGTCCTCTGGAACAGCCTGTCCTGTGATATGAGAGAGGCTATATCTCAATGCCAATTTAAACGATTAGTTAATCTCATTTTTAATATTAAGTCTACAAGCAATTCATTCTAAAAAAGGCTATAGGATCACGAGTAGGTAAATAGTTCAAGAACGGCTAGAACCACGAGTAGGCCAAGAACCTCAAGTAGGCCAAGAACCTCGAGTAGGCCAAGAACCTCAAGTAGGCCGAGAACCTCGAGTACGCCAAGAACCTCAAGTAGGCCGAGAACCTCGAGTAGGCCAAGAACCTCGAGTAGGCCAAGAACCTCGAGTAGGCACAGAACCTCAAGTAGGCCGAGAACCTCGAGTAGGCCAAGAACCTCGAGTAGACCAAGAACCTCGGGTAGGAGAAGAACCTCAAATAGGCTCAAGAACGTGTAG
>OX421450.1:35843112-35853112 GCA_949126865.1 Montipora capitata
TGGCTATTTGTTTTTCTAAGTCTTGCCAGGGGTCTAAAGTTTGATGATGTCGAACGCGCTCTCAGCTTTTCAGGTCCATTTCTTGCGAGCATGTTTTTGTTCGCGTCATGCAGCTCTCCAAACCATGTGACAATGTGACACAAATACATATGTACATCAACTTTATTTATTTCGAAATTCAGTGTAGGCTTAGAAAGTTAGTATTTTATCGCAAACGTGACTAGCCAGCCAAAAAATATAAACTAAAAAAGAGCAAACTTCAATACATTTGAATGGATGAATCTTTAGCCTGCATGCATCAGTCCACAGATCTTCCCGCTTTAAATTAACTTGAATAAAGTGTTTCCAATTAAAAACAAAGAGAGAACTCGGACAAAAGTATTTAAAACGCTCAGTTTTTTATACTTTGTAAACACATATTCATCAGTTAACTGAGTGAAAACTCCCGACGTTCAAGTCAAATGGAGGAAAATCCTAAACTGGCTCCGAGCGAGATCTACAACACAATAATAAAAACAGAGCTCTTTTGAACTCTGGTATTTTTAATGCATATAACAATGGATTTATAACAGAGTTTGCGTAAAATAAGCAACGTAAGGATTGTGCTAAATGTGGCCATGTTTCATGAGAAATGGTTTCATTCATTTCGCCTGAAGTAACATGATAAAGAGACCAGAAAATTGTAAATGGCATCACTAGTACTAACGATACAATTGTTACAATGAACAATGTCTTGGTCAGTTTTCTTTCTCTTCTGATTGCACCATGACGCTGAGGATGCGTTCCACAGTAAAATTTAGTAGCGATGGACGTGTAAGAAACAACCATGATAAAAAGGCAACAAAATAGGAACAAGTAGTATAATGCTTGTACGTGATAGAAAGTAGTGATATCTGAGCCGCCCAGGAAAAATATTGAAAAAACGATAGCTGTAGACAGGGCAGCTGTAAACCAAACACCCGCAACAGCTGCTCCAAATATCTTCTTTTTGATGAGGCGATACTTGAATGGACGAAAAGTTGCGTGCATCCGCTCCAAAGAAATAGCAGCAAGGTTTGCTACAGAGGCTGCTGGAAAGAAATACGCCAAACTTGAAGTAACTATGAAGATCTCAAAGCTCCTGTACAGGTTAATCTTCCAAAAGTTACAATCGTTACCCAGGAACAAAATCTCAAAGATCAAGTTGTATGTAACAAGCATGTCTGCAACCGCCAGGCTGATCATCAGGTACGTGGTACGCTTGCGAAGGATTCGCTCTTTCAGGTAAATAATGATTGTAAAAGCATTCATGGTCACAATAGCAACAGCTTCGATGTTAAATACTGTCAGCCAGGCGATGCAGTTTTGGTGATGAGAATCATTGGTCATCTACGTGAAGAAAGAAAACGACGATTAGAGCATTAGGATAGTTTGTGATCTGCTAAGAGAAATGCGGTTGTTAGGTAACGCAATACAAAAAAGACGAAAGAGGTAATTCGGTAAGAAAATCGAAGGTAACAAACTAAGCATTCTGATTGGCCAATAATCACAGATAACCAATCAAATGTGAGTCCCCTGCACAATTATCATAACTTTTCTTTTATTTAATATCAATAAGTAGCCACAATCTTTTTTTGGTACAAGTTCAAAAAATTAAACACTGATAAATTTAAGACCTCTGGGCTCGTGCAGTTTAGATGGAGTTTAGAAACCTTACAATATTTTTTTGTCCCAATTTGCACGAAAACATCGTGATTATTCATATACACGCAATCTCGCTTTAAAGCAATGAACGAATACACTTCGTATTACTAACATTCCGTGCTAAAATGTATTTTATCATGATCGTTTGATAAAGCAGCTGAAAATGAAGTGACACAGAATAGAACCAATAAAAGCGGCCTCTAAGTGGCGCATTGACATCGAGCACAAAAGCCCGAGTTGATGAGTCTGAATATTGATCCACAAGCGGATGCTATCTTTGAGAAGACAATGTTGGGGAAACAGCCTATGTTTCAACCCCATGCACACATTCTGGGTTGTTTCCCGAGTTAGTTTGCTAAATGTCTTGTAAAAGCGCACACAAAATCGTTGACTTTTGCTTACCTTTTTCCTTGTTAGTTCTTTATAATCTACCCCAAAATACTTCAATACTTCAATGCTGTTCTACGTTAACTGAAAGACCGAAAATAATCTATACCTGTTACACGTTTGTTAAATAGCGGAAATTGAAATGTTTTCACTATGTATAGGTTTCGAGAAACTTGGCTCTTTTCTTCAAACGATATGTGCCAATAATTTGATACATACAGATGAATGAAGGGGTAGTTTCTAAAGAAACTGTGGTGCTGCGTCGGTGGGGAAGTAGTATACAAAAATTTGGTTTTATCAACGGAGTTGATAATGTAAATTGGCCACCGTACAGAGATTCTAAAAGCTGACGTTTCGAGCGTTAGCCCTTCGTCAGAGCGAATCGAATACATTTTTTATTTGTCGAGTCCTTTAAATGTTCAAGTCCAAGTTCAAGATCATAAACGTCCGCATATATGTTGCCGGTAAAATCCGTTCTCAGGTTGAATCCGTTTTAACTTAGGTTAAATTGGTGATCCTCATTTTACCTAGGTTGAATACGCAATCAGATGGATTGAAGAAACTTTTTTGAAGCCTAAATTAAGCTTAGAGAAAAATTAGGGTCAGGTTAGAATTAGGTTTGGTTTTTAGACGTAGATATCAATTGACTTACCATACAAAAGTAATTTATGAAAAGAACTGTGTTGGGTTGCGCATGTTCGTCGTCGTAGTGTAGTGATGAAGACACAGGACTATAGATCTGGAGGGCCGGAGCTCGATCACCGGTAAGTACACAGTACAGTTCTTTGTTCCCTAACTTTGTTGTAATGTTGACACTAAATCGATCAGTGTATGAATGTAGAAGCCGATAAGATGATATATATATGAAACATTAAGAAGATGTGTTGAGATGCGTAAGACAGAGCTTGAGGGAAGGTATTGGTGTTTTCAATCCTATCAAGGTAGAGTGCATATTCAACCTAGGTAAAATGCAGATCACGAATTTAACCTATAAGGTAAAAACGGATTCAACCTGAGAATGGATTTGACCGACAACATTTTTGAAATAATAAGAGACTAAAATATTTGCATAAAAATCCGAGCAACGACAATAAGGTTTTAGAATACAAGAATAAAGCGCACATTAAGGTATGAAAAACGAATGAAAAAATTTTAACATTTCTTAAAGTTTGAAATTTTGAAATGTCAACAAAAATGCCTTAGAGTACGAAAATAAAGAACAATTGAAAAGGAGATTAAGAGAAGAAAAGCGAAGGAGATGACAACGATTGGGAAACTGGACAAACTTTTTCATTTCAAGTTAGTTTAATTTTTATTTTACCGTTAGTTAAAAAACAAGAAGGTAAATGAAGTGATATGTCTGGTGTCCGTCAAGGGAGTATATTAGGGCCACTTCTTTTCCTGCTGTATATAAATGACTTCTCCCTAAATGTAAGCTGTAGTACAGAGCTTTTTGCTGATGACAGTGTACTTTATCGTAACATCGCATTTGTAGATGATTGTGTTGAGTTTCAGGGTAACCTGTCACGCTGAATCCCGAAAAGTGTAAGGCCCTACATGTTACCAAGTCTAAATGTCCTTTAGTTCATCAGTATGTGATAAATGAGAATAATCTGTCGGCTGTAGATAAACATAAGCATCTGGGTATTTGGATTGAATCTTCTTTAAGGTGGGACGCTCATATCAATTACATTGTTGGTAAGGCAAATCGAGTGTTGGGTCTAATAAGGAGAACATTTGGGCCCAAAGATCTTGTGGCAATTAAAACAGCTTTTAATGCTTTAGTTCGTCCTATTTTGGAATATGCCTGCCCAGTGTGGAACCCTTATTTGGTTAAACACATACACAGTATTGAATCCATCCAGCGTCGTGCTACTCGATTGATATGTGGATCTGATAAACCTTACTCTGAAAGGCTCACTGAACTAAACTGGTCATCATTGGAGCTTCGAAGGAAATACCTCGGCTTGCTTCAGCTTTACAAGATAATTCATGGCTATTCTGATATTGACTATATACCGCATATGTGGATCTGACTGGCCCAACAAGAACTGGAAGTAACTATGACTTTAAAATTAGGCCTAAAGCAGCAAAGACAAACTATTTTAAATTTTCATTTTTTAACCGTTACGTTAATGACTGGAACTCTTTACCTAACTCAGTTATGTCTCCTTCCAGCTTAAGCTCGTTTAAAACTTTACTACTTAATTATCTTTGTAAATAGATAGGTCTTTTATGTTTCGTACACATTGTGAAATTATATATTAGATATACTATTCTTAATTGTTTTAACTTTTATTTTTGGAGAGCAGTTTTTATATGGGAATTCAGTTTCCCCCTATTGCTTTCCTTTACCTATTGTACTTTTGTATATATATTTTCTTTTGTACATTGGTAAGAAGCTTTATTAAACTTAAACTTATACCAACCTTTTGTTGCCGTTTTTAACAAAAACCAGCTAATATGGCAACAGGAAACCGGTTGCTGCAAAAACATCATTTCAACTGGAGAAAAGACGTTCAAAGCAGGGCAAATAAGGTACAATGCGCGAAAGACGCTAAATTACTAACCTTGGGCATACCTCTTTCAGTTTTCGTCTTGGGCAATTTGTCTATACCTTGCTTACCAACTTGTAAAACCAAGACTTAACATTAAATCAAGTTTAGGTTCAATGCGTAGGCTAACGACTGAAACGACTGAATGAGTCTGAAGAGAACTATCAAGGCCCAAAGGCAGCCGAGAGCTTCTTATACCTGGTTAAGAGCTCTATCATTAGCAAATTAAGTGTACAACACAGCCTTTTTGACTTTATGTTATGCTTTCCCGCGCCAATCAATTTCTAATAGATGTAATAAAGATGTTATCAACCTTGTTTTACACTCCAAAGTGCAAGTTACGACACCTTTTTATTTTTTCCAGTAAATTCAGTGACGTCATTGTGCTTCGCCTTCGCGCGAACAATTTACGTGAAAACGTATTCGTGAAGAAAAGAAAACGTATTCGTGTTTACTAACTTTTTCTTAAACTTGCGTAATTGTGCTGAATGAAAAATTTGCTATAGAAGATAGAACCCGAGAGGAAGAAGTTAAATTAAGATTAATTCACAAATTTGGTCACCTGTTCAGCATGGGACAATAACGCCTGCTCGAGGTCATGTTATTGATCGTCGGCATTTGGCAAAACAAATAACTGTAGCTCGCTTTCAAGTAATATGTAATAAGGTAATGAAAGTATATTCTAGTGTTTATTAAAAAAGACGGGTCTGAAATTTAGGCTTTAAAATGTCATCAGTACATTACCAAGACAACTAGCTCGCACAAAGAAGAGAAAACTATTTTTCCTGCAAAAGACCTGAGAATTGAAGTCGCTTCGAAAAAAATGCTAAAGTGAATTGTGAAGTGAGGAACTGACTGAAATATTGTGCTGTTTCACCTTAACAGACAAGATAGAAGCTGTGTTTAAATTAATATTTGTTGATGACTTCCTCTCCAGCTGCATGGAGAATGTTTTTGTGTTTAACCCATTGTTAAGCACACTTGTCTTAAAAGTTTGCCTAACTTCATGTCAAAACAAAAGTGCATCAATAAATTTAAACACATAATTTGCCTTATAATTGTGCTTGTCGCTTCTTATGTCGTCAGTAATATTTAAGAATTAGTGTGCAGTGGCTGGAGGTCGTCTAGGAAATAACGACGTTTTTTTCGTTTTTCCAAAGTTTTGGAGGAAAATTTGGATGCAAATGGGTAATTAAATTTCTGAGAAGTCTAAACGAAGGACATTTACGGTTTCGTGACTTTCAAAAAAGTTGAAATTATTGAAAAAGCTAATGCGCTCGCGCACACAACTTAGATTTTAATTCAATCCGAGCGATCTTTTTCAGGCGCAAAGTTTAATAATACGTATGTAGTTGCTATGGTTTTATTTATCATCCCCAGTTTTCTATAGTCCTGTCTTCACCACTACACTACAACGACGAACATGCGCAACCCAACACAGTTCCTTTCATTTTTTACCTTTCTATGATTGGTCAATTCTTATCTATGTATAACAACCAAAACTAATCCTAACCTGACCCTATTTTTTCGGTAGGATTAAGTTAGGCTCAAAAGAGTTTCTTTAATCCATCTGAGAGCGTATTCAACCTCAAAGTCTTATCTTCCAGCCACTTGAGCTCATGGCTATTTATTTCTCTAAGTCTTGCCTGGGGTCTAAAGTTTGATGATGTCGAACGCGCTCTCAGCTATGCGGGTCCATTTCTTGCGCGCATGTTTTTGTTCGCGTCATGCAGCTCTCCAAACCATGTGACAATGTGACACAAATACATATGTACATCAACTTTATTTATTTCGAAATTCAGTGTAGGCTTAGAAAGTTAGTATTTTATCGCAAACGTGACCAGCGAGCCAGAAAACATAAACTAAAAAAGAGCAAACAATTCCTTACAAACTTTAATATATTTGAATGGATCAATCTTAGCATGCATGCATTTCCACAGCTCTTCCTTTACATTAACTTGAATAAAGTGTTTCCCATTAAAAACAAAGAGAGAAGTAGGACGAAAGTATCAAAACCTTCAGTTTTTATATACTTGGTAAACATATATTCATCAGTTAACTGAGTGAAAACTCCCGACTTTCAAGTCATATCGAGGAAGAACCTAAACTGGCTCCGAGCGAGATCTACAACACAATAATGTTTACAATATCTTTGTACTTAGTGTATTAATAGTTAAATTTTCGTAGTTTTAGACTTACCATATTATTAATCACGATCATGTAATTAGTTTGCAATAGTTGAATTTTTTATAATTTTAGACCTACGATATTATTAATCTTGTATTACTAGTTCAAACACGCCCTCCATGGAAACCAGCTGAGTGTTGTTGGGGCTAGCGTGTTTCTTTGATTTAAATAAAGTATACCTACCTACCTACCTATAATAATAAAAACAGAGCTCTTTTGAACTCTGGCATTTTTAACGCATATAACAATGCATTTATAAGAGAGTTTGCGTAAAAAAAGATGCAAAAGGAATAATGGAGCCTTGAGTGATGCATTATTGTTCAAAATCTCTCACCTAAATTAACATTTACAAGAAAAAAGAAATCTGTAAATGGCATCACTAGTATTAACGATACAATTGTTACAATGAACAATGTCTTGGTTAGTTTTCTTTCTCTTCTGATTGCACCATGATGCTGAGGATGCGTTCCACAGTTAAATTTAGTAGCGATGGATGAGTAAGAAACAACCATAATAAAAAGGCACACAAAATCATTGACTTTTGCTTACCTTTTTCCTCGTAGGTTCTTTATAATCTACCCAAAATACTTCAATGCTGTTCTACGTCCCGTTAACTGAAAGACCGAAAATAATCTATACCTGTTACACGTTTGTCAAATAGCGGAAATCGAAATGTTTTGACTATGTATAGGTTTCGAGAAACTTGGCTCTTTTCTTCAAACGATATGTGCCAATAATTTGATACATATACACTACACTTTTTATTTGTCGAGTCTTTTAAATGTTCAAGTCCAAGTTCAAGGTCATAAAATTCCGCATATATGTTGCCGGTAATATCCGTTCTCAGGTTGAATCCGTTTTAACCTACAATTGTAGGTTAAATTGGTGATCCTCATCTTCCCCAGTTTGAATACGCACTCAGATAGATTGAAGAAGCTTTTTTGAAGCCTAAATTAAGCCTAGAGAAAAATTAGGGTCAGATTAGAATTAGTGTTGGTTTTTATACATAGATATCAA
This sequence comes from Montipora capitata, assembly GCA_949126865.1. NCBI lineage: Eukaryota > Metazoa > Cnidaria > Anthozoa > Scleractinia > Acroporidae > Montipora > Montipora capitata. The sequence continues at coordinate 35,850,942 of OX421450.1, forward strand.
TTGACTTATTATACAAAAGTGATTTATGAAAAGAACTGGGTTGGGTCGCGCATGTTCGTCGTCGTAATGTAGTGGTGAAGACACAGGACTATAGATCTGGAAGGTCCGAGCGCGATCACCGGTAAGTACACAGTACAGTTCTTTGTTCCCTAACTTTGTTGTAATGTTGAGACTAATTTAAATCGATCAGTGTATGAATGCAGAAGGTGATAAGATGATATAATATGAAACATTAAGAAGGTGTTTTGAGATGCGTAAGACAGAGCTTGAGGGAAGGTATTGGTGTTTTCAATCCTAACAAGGTAGAGTGCATATTCAACCTAGGTAAAATACGGATCACGAATTTAACCTATAAGGTAAAAATTAAAACGGATTCAACCTGAGAACGGATTTGACCGACAACATATATACAATTTTGAAACAATAACACACTAAAGTATTGGCTTAAAAATCCGACCAAAGACAATAAGGTTTTAGAATACGAGAATAAAGCGCAAATTAAGTCACGAAAAGCGAATGAAAAAAATTTTAACATTTCTTAAAGTTTGAAATTTGAAATGTCAATAAAAAATGCCTTAGAGTACCGACGAAAATAAAGAATAAAAGGAGATGAAAGAGAAGAAAAACGAAGGAGAAGACAACAAATGGGGAAAATAGAAAAACTGTTACAGCTTTGCACGAATATAGTCATCCTGTTTTTCTTAGTTTTATTGTCATTTCAAGTAAGTTTAAATTTTGTTTACCATTTGTTCAAAAACAAGAAGGTAAATGAAGTAATATAGCAGACTTTTGTTCCCGTTTTTAACAAAAATCAGCCAATATGATAACAGGAAACCGGTTGCTGCAAAACCTATTAATTTCAACTGTTGAAAAGAATTTCAAAGCTAGCAGGGCAAATAAAGTACAATGGTTGCTTTTAAGACGCTAAATTACTAACCTTGGACACACCTCTTTCAGGTTTCGTCTTGGGCAATTTGTCATCAACCTTGTCTTACACTCCAAAGTGCAAGCTACGACACCTTTTTATTTTTCAATGAAATTCAGTGACGTCATTGTGCTTCGCCCTCACGCGAACCATTTAAGTGGAAAAAATTAGTAGTGTAAGTTAAGTTACGGACCTCGACCTCTGTGAATAAAAGCCGATATATATTTTCTTCCAAGAAAACGTATTCGAGTTTACTAGCTGTTTCTTAAACTTGCGTAATTGCGCTGAATGGAAATTTGCTATAGAAGATGTAACCCGAGAGGAAGAAGTTTAAAGTAAGGTTAATTCACAAATTTGATCACCTGTCCAGCATAGAATAATAACGCCACCACGAGGTCATGTTATTGATCGTTGGCATTTTACAAAAGAACTAACTGTTTCCCGCTTTCAAGTATTATGTAATGAGGTACTGAAAGTACATTCTAAATTAACTGTTTCCCGCTTTCAAGTAATATGTAATGAGGTAATGAAAGTACATTATAGTGTTTATTAAAAAAGACGGGGCTGAAAATTAGCCTTTAAAATTTCAAATGTCATCAGTACATTATCAAGACAACTACAGTAGCTCGCACAAAGAAGAGAAAACTATTTTTCCTGAAAAAGTCCTGTGAGAATTGAAGTCGCTTCGAAAAGAACGCCAAAGTGAATTGTAAAGCGAGGAACTGACTACATGAGGAGCTTAACTTGGGTCAGGAATGTAGGTCCCCGCTGTTTAGGTAAAAAAAATTACCAAAATCTCAGTGGGAGTTGTAACAAGGCTCACACTAAAAAGGCTGAGCGAGAGACAAAGGGAGAGAGAGGTGTTAATCTCGACACATTTGTTGGGCCGACTTCGTCAGGGTTTTGCTAAAAGCAGGCCCGCGGCCCAGCGGCCCGCGGCCCACGGCCCGCGACAGCCCGACGGCCCGGTGGCCCGGAGGCCCACACAGTTTTGTTGTCCAGCGGTAAATCCACGCACATGCACAGATTTTCATCGGGTTTGGGCGCGCAAATGAAAGACGGTGAGTTTGAATTCGTTTATCATTTTAATAATCATTTCAATCTTTTCTTTCGTTGCATGTTGCCAAGTGAAAAACGTTGCCATTTTTTGTTGTTTTCGTCTGTTTACAACAACAAACAGAAACAAGGATTCAAATGATTAAAATACTAAACGAATTCAAACTCACCGTCGTCCATTTTGCACGCC
>OX421450.1:35858112-35873112 GCA_949126865.1 Montipora capitata
ACAAATTTGCGTTTAATTCTTGGTGACAGTTTAATTAATTCGTCTCGAATTCCAATTTTTTGGCTCGAGTTTCCTCAAACTGGCAAACGTCTAAGTTAACTGTATAATGAGGTACTAGGGCTAATATTTATATTTTTCCTACTTTTTATAAGACGGTCGAACAACACGACAATTGCTACAACTCCGAAATACAAGATCCTTCTACGACCTTAATCAAGAACAGCCCCTGGTGCACCCACACATACACACATATACACATGGAATGTATCACGCTCTCGTTAACAAGCACAAAATACTATTTCTTCAATGCCCATTATTCTTTTCCTCTGACCCCCTCATTCCAAAAAGCTGCCATTCCCTTGCGCCCCAAAAATACTGTCGTATGGTCGAAATAGCCGAGATATTCAGTCGGGAAAAGTCAGAAGTTGACATTCTTTTACTGAATTCTGCGGGATAGAGTACGTGGCAATGGCCTTCTTCACTTTAGGGTCTTAATGATGGAATCTACAACCGGCAGGTTTTCGCTTCTGATCTGCGCACCGCTTTGGTGTTCTTAGGCATTCCACCATTGTGCACGTGTTTCCTCATTGCGAAGAATGAGGAAGGCCTGACATTTTTTTACTTTCATGAGCTCTCCCTGTGGACTTAACGAGGGACAAATTCAGGCTGAATTTTTGGATTGTGAAAATGATACTCTGACAAACATTTCGTCGCATCAGTTAAGGTTCTTCCGAGTTTTTTTGTAGTTTGGCTTTTGTGAGATATGGTAGCTGACCGTAAGAAGTATAAAGTTTACTTTAAAACACCTCTAACGTGCGTAGTAGCGCGGGCACATTGATAAAATGGCGGATTTTCATTGGCGCCAAGCTTAATCCGTCAAGGAATGGTTATTTTCTCAGTCTTGGACGAGTACGGTGACCCCCATTTTTTATTTCATATTTTTGTAGCCTGCGTAGCAAGCGTTCCTGTTCGAAAGAAGAGCTCCCAAACGATTTTCTGAAAACTGGCCGCGGGAAAGTTGGGGCAAGAGACTGAGGGAAAGCTTGCAAGAAGACCCCCTATTTTTGAAAAACCCGTTCGTCCACAAACGGGGGCTTCTGATTGGTGCGGCACAGTCACAATGATTGACACCGTGGCAATGGGGAAGCCCTGTAAAAACACCCTGAAAAGTAATCAGAAGGACAAGATGAAACTTTCTGCAAAGTTTAAAAAAGTTCTGTCTGGCGGATTCAGAGCCACCTTAATTCTGTGATTTTTTTAAGGTGGCTCTGAATCCACTAGACAGATTAACTTTGCAGAACGTTTCATCTTGCCCTTCTGATTACTTTTCAGAAATAAAAAATGGGGGTCACCGAGTTCATTTTTGAGATATACGCAACTAAAGATAAAATAAAGGATGTTTTTACGGGGCTTCCCCGTTGCCAAGGTGGCGTGTTATGTCACAAAAATGACTGCATCTTGTTCAGCAATAATCCGTGTTTCATTTGGTACCACAATATTGCAAATACATGATACAGCGTTGTAGCGCTGATCCTTCCAATTAGAGCGTTACTTGGAAGCGTTGAGACTGTTTTGAGCCACCTTAATTTTTCAGCTGTTTGTCATGATTTGCGGAGTTCGAAATAAAAGAAAACGAAGAACAGGCTTCTCGAGTATCATCATGATTTCCATTACAAAGCGTCATACGCGATCAAGTAAGTGGTTGAGGTAAATTCTGTGAGAATGACAGCCTGTGGTTTAAACGAAAGTCTGGACTGCTTGGACGATATCCATCAAGGAAAATTCAACATTATTTACGCGTCAGCTGAAGCCGCTATGGAAAAGCGTTTCCATAATTCACTAAAAGCAAAAGATTCGTGATTTACCAAAACTTTGGCAGCGCTTATTGTCGACGCAAAGTTTGGACTGGATTGAAGTAAGCTTTTCGTTCGCTTGAAATAGATACTTTATATTTACGCAGGATGAATTAATAAAATGCCTACGAACGATCAAAATCCATATCTGTTTCAGGATCAAGGAAATAAACTGTATTCATAGTTAGTAGAGGGGAACTCTCTACTAACTATGCTGTATTGTAGTCGTCAAATTCTCTGCTTAACTTGACGAATGTAAGCTTGAGCCCTATATCATGAATTGAGACAAGATGAAGACAACTACGCAGCTCCCCTGTCAAATCTTCTTTTATTCTGAGAAGAAAGCAGCTCCTTTGCACACTCATGTGATTTTTTTGAGTATTTTTACTTGCTATTTCATCTACGATTTCGTGATGATTTGACCAAAAACTTACTGTGGATTATCAAGCTAGCCTTACTACCTACCCATCGAACTCTGTACGAGTTACGTTCCTAAATTTCGCATTTTACGAGCTCACGGATTGCTTACACGTTCTGAAAATTGGCTGTTATTTTCGATGGTTCAAACAAATTCTCGGAAGAACTAGACCCTCCGTGAGGGTACACTGGGTTGCCTGTGGTACGTGCAGCGTTCCAGGCAATTTTTTTCAAGTTGGGGTTTGTAGCGCGCGCTCTGATTGGCTAATTGTGACTGGCCCACGGGCCGATTACGGGCTTGCAAAAACAAAGCAACAGGTAATTAAAAAACCATATAATAAACTACTTACTAACCGAGCTAGCTCGAGCCGTACTGGGGAATATTGGCCCTGGGTCGTTTTTGTACGGACCTCGCTGCGCTCGGTCCGCACTGCTACGACCTCGGGCCAATATTTCCCTGGCAATACGGCCCTCGCGCTCGGTTAGTAAGAAGTTATTAAGGGGTCACCCAACCGCGCACCGGTGGCTCAGTTGGTTGAGCACCGGGCTGTCACGCGGGAGTTCGATGTCGTGATTGCAACTCCGGCCGGACCAACACTCAGGGTCTTTAAATAACTGAGGAGAAGTGCTGCCTTTGTAATTACATATGCAAATGGTTAGACTCTCTAGTCTTCTCGGATAAGGACGATAAGCCGGAGGTCCCGTCTCACAACCCTTCAATGTTCATAATCCTGTGGGACGTAAAAGAACCCGCACACTTGTCGCAAAGAGTAGGGCATGTAGTTCCCGGTGTTGTGGTCTGGTCTTTCTGGTCTGGATAGGGTAGGGTGGAGCACCTCGCATAGGACCTCGAGTCCTGTTCGTGCTCCTTCCCTCTGGGCAGGTTTGCCAAGTAGAAGAGACAAACCAGATGTCTCGTAAAACAAGTCATACCAGCAGAGACCCTTTGGCTCACAGGTCCTCACACGTTCGTACGACGAAACAGATCCTTTTCTGAGGTTAAAAACCTGGCTACCGACCTAACCTACTTTCCCAACCGCGAGAAAACCGCGGTAAATCAGCCATCGCCAAAAAATGTTTTTTTTTTTCTCAAAAAATATTGAAAGTTAGGGGGAAAAAATACATCATTTTAAAGCTAAGAGAACAGGCTTTCCAACAGCATATAACTTATTTACAGACAACTGAAACATTTTATAAAAGCGAAAGTTGAACGAAAAAATTTAAGAAAAATAACAGTAAAATATGTTTTCCAGGCAAAATTTGGTCATTTTAGCGTTGATTACGAATTTTTGGATGCAAAACTAAAATTTTCTGCAATTTATCTGCTTTCTTGGACATAAATTCGACCGAAAACTAATGAGGCACGAATATTTTTAGATTTTTAGGAATAATAGATAACGTGGATTCAATGCGTAATGTGATAATGCGATAAAAGTGTCAAATTTGCGACCAATTGCTAACGGCAACGGAAGCGATCGCATTACGAATAATTAACCTCTGTTGCCAAAAACCACCCAAATAACCGGTTAGTGTAAAACGCAGACTGCAGACTGCAGACTGCAGACCAGGGAAAGGCCAGTGGCCAGTGGCCAGTGTCCAGGGAAAGGCTATTACCATCTATCGTGCTTGGAGTTTACAGAAATGCCAAAGGACAAAAAGTGTTAAGGGGCCAAAAACATTCTAAAGTGCATAAAAATAAAAGTTATCATAGTTATAGGGACCGAGAAAAAAAAAAGCGGTCTGTCAACCAGGCTCCTTGCACGAGGACTTCTCTGCTGGGCAATATCCAACACAATTTTCTCAACATCACTTCCATGTAATTTCCATTTTCATTTTCATTTTTAAAATGCACTAGGACGCCCCCCCCCCCTCCCCCCCCCCCATTGACAAGTAAAATCATCTGCCATTAGACAGAGTGAAATCTATGAAGTGTCACTCTCAGGGGTCAATGGGTTAAATTATCGAAGATTTACTTTTTTTGTAATAAAAGCCAACATGGACGTTTGCTAAAAAGTCAGTATTTGTACTAAGCGCTTATCAAATCGATGATAAAATAATATATATGTGACTTTTTCCGTCAGTTCCCCTTTAACAGCTCTCAATCCCGCTAACTATTGTGGGTGGTATAAAAACATCATTCAAATCTACCATTCGAATTTCTGAGCAAGACAGTATAAAATAACAAAATTACTTTCTTATAGGTACTACTGCGGGTCATGCAAAGGCATAGGAAAAAAAAGAATTAGTTTGTTTAGACAGACCATTTGCACCAGTTGGTCACATGGCCGATAACTAATAAACTTTCAGCTGGAACTGTATGCCTTCAAGAAATCAAACCAAAGCCCACATGCAAATTTTCAAATGCTTATGCAAGGTTGAAATTTTATGGTCATTTTTAAAACTCCACAATTCAGTATCCTCACTTAAAAGCAAATTGGATTCTTACCCTGAAGGTTTATAACAGACTTCTAATCAGGAAATATACTTGAATGTTAAACTGCTTACAGGTTGAAAAATGAAAATAATCTTTAGATCTTGTACAAGTTCAATCTATTAAGTGTATCAAAAAGTAAAAGCTGCTGTGTTTGATTTAATTTATTACTTCTTGTGGGTATCATAAAAAAATTGACATGTGGTGATAGTATTGTTAATTTGATAAGTGTTAAAGAGCATTTTGCAAATGACAGACAGGTATGAGATGATCATTTCAAACAACGATGACTACCATTCTCTTCAAGATACAATACTCCTTATTAAAGTACTCTTTAAAAATCACGTACAAAGCTGTCAGACTACTCTCGCAAAATGACTTAACAAATAATGTCTTCAGTTAAACTTGATGAGGGATGCTATCAAAGGGAGAACTTCATTTTCCAACTCAGAACTTTTCAGGTCTGAAAGCATTGTCTACTCTAATGAAAGGCAATTATTTAAAAGGTAATAAAAACTAATATATTAGTAGTATAATCCCTGTCATTTTTTTAACCAGAATGGCACAAGTTAATTAGTGACATTTTTTAATGGAATTTTTGCTGGCAAGCCATAGTGACACAGCATAGTATATGAAGGCCCATTTAAACAGTTTCAACTTTTTTCAACATGCATTCTGAATTAACAATTTGTTAGGAGCCTTCAAGAAGAGGTTGTTCAACATTGTTGAAAGTGTAAAAAATGTTGAAAGCTTGTTGAATCAAATTTAAACTAATTTAAACTTTCATTTAACATCGATTCAACATTTCTTTTGTAATAGATTTAATGTTGGATGGAGGTGAAGCCATGAGTTCGTTCAACATTTGTAGAACACATGCATGCTCACAGCTGGTCGTCTCGATGGGAGAGACTGGTTTCTTGTTCTTAGTTCCTCGCAATTTAAGTGTTGGCTCAATCGTTGGCAAGATATTGAAACCATTTGAACAGCCTCTGCAAAACGTTGTTGTTTTCGCTTCCAGCATATGCGCAAAATCTGTTCAACTTTATTGAATGCCTGTTGAAGCAAGAGTTGATGAGACTATCAATTATTATATAACGTAATTAGGCAAGGATGTTTTTGTCTTCAGTACAAATAACAGAGCACTCTTTTTCAAAATAATTATTGATATCCTTAGCGACATTAGGGATTTTAGCTAATTTAAAAAGCTTCAAGGTTTTAACATTGTCATTAATTATCTTGTAAAGAACTTCACGCAATTGCAACTCTGTGGGTACGTTTTGCAATCCTGGCCAAAACGTTTGGGTACAAAACCCTTTTCGTTTGTTTCTTGGGTAGATACTTCTAAGTTACATCAAATTCCCACTCACATCTTCAACCTTGTGAAGTCTCGCCCCCAAAACAATGTTGAACGCCATACCAGGTGTGAGTAGGTCACTTGTGTTCATTTTGTGTTTATTTTTATTCCAATTATTTTCAACTTATTTTCATTATGCTAATTACTATTATTTGGTTGTTTATCCATAATTACTTTATTTCCTTACATACCATTTAAGGGGTCACCCAGAAGTTGTGCCAGCAGAGGCCCTTTGGCTCACACGTTCATTCAACGAAACAGATCTTTTTCTGAGGTTAAAAACCTGGCTACCAGCCTGTTAATCATTCTTCAGAAAGAAAATTAGAAAAATAGGCACGCATTGCGTACGTGTGGTAGTGCAGTAACAGCGCTTTATTCCATATTGTCAACTGAGATGCGTTCTGTCTTACAGGAGATTCCAGTTGTCTTTGCGTAATATGTAGCTCTAATAGTACACGATATTGTTTTGGTATTGTGTATCATTGTAGTGCCATGGTAAAAGTGTTAGGTAAATAGCCCCTTGAGAAGAGATGTGGTTGCTAGCAAAGTACTAAACCCAGAAAGATTGAAGAAAACAAAAGGGAATCGAGGAACATTAGCCTCTAGGCTGACATGTTGATCATTTTTAAGTTCCCTCACAACTTTTTTTCTTCCCAAGTTTAAGCGTGCACTCTGAGCGTCTGACAGCGTTGTAATACGAAACTTCACTGAAGTTAAATACTGTCCAGCGGGGTTAGTATCTGGATGGGTGACCTAAAAAATATACCACTTTGAACAGAAGCATACGACCGAAAAATCTAAATGCGAACTAAGCAAGGTACAGATTTTGTTAGCTTGTTTTATGCAAAACAAATATTGATGCAAAAGTAAATTAATATTGATACAGTTTTTAGGAAGAGCAGAAGGACGCTTTCAGGACGGTCGACCGAGAATAAAATATTTTGCCATCAGCAACAAAATTTACGACATGAAAACAACATTAATTTTGAACCGCGAATACAAAAAGTTACCATCAACGAAAAACATTTTGGGAGATTTTTGCTACGTTCAATTTTGTTATTGTACTATTGGCTGCACAAGTAAATCGCAAAATCGAAAGTGACATCGAATTCAGCGGGTACCGTGATATGCATGATCAAGTTACTGCGGCGTGTTTACTCGCGAAATAGTGAAGCTTCTGTGTCAAACGATGGCAAGATACCGGCTTTTTGTTTTTGTCAGTTTTCTTTTTCTTTCAAGTGTTATAAAGTTTGACAAGAAATGTGCAGATTCAACACAAAGATCACAATCGCCCAACTCTTTAGGTTGACCATTGTTTCTGCAAAGTCAAAAAAAAAAAACTCTCCAAGACGAGGTTATTTATCACCAGGTAATTCCATCGTTGTGGAAATAGCTGCTAGTTTATTATTCATCAGCGTCACAATTTTTTGCTGATTTTGGAGCTCAAGCACGTTTCCAAAAGACCTGTTTATTTTCGTGACTTATGCACGCCCTGCTTACAGCGCACTACCAGAAAAATCCTCCCGTGTCATATTTCAACCCAAGTATGCAAATTTGTTAAGCTCGAAAATTACACATGTTAAATTTACAAAGGCTGGAAATCTAACAAAAATCTTTTCCAGCGAAACACTTATTGAAACAAACAAAATATTTGCTGTTAGAGGCAAACTCTTCCTATTTCAATTGCGTGCGTGCAAACAAGACACACAATCCGTGTCACAAAGCATATGCAATTAAATAAATTTCTGACAGTTCACATCAAATCCTTCTCGAAAGAACTGTAAATAATAAAGCACAAAAGAGACAACAAGATTTCATTCAAATAATTCTTCACTGTCACATTTCCAATTTTTTTTTTACCTTTGCATAGTTGAGTACAAAATGTAAATTGCCAGACAACTTAGATGCGACTTCAGTAAACAACGTGATGCATTCAAGGCGTCCGATTCCTTCAATGTTTGTTAAATCCATAAAAAACTTGCCATTTGATTTCAGTGTTGTATATAATACCAAGTTATTAAAATATTAGGAACAAAGCTCACTTGATATCCAACGGCGAAAATGATCTTCTTGTCGAAGACCATCACTCGTCGCTTTTAAGATTCCAGATATTTATTTTTCACCGCCTATCTTGTTTATCCAATTGACGTTCCATTCTTGAGCTCCATAAGGGTATATTTTTTTCAAAGATGCACTAAAACGCCATTCGCGTTATAATGACTTTCGACGCCATTGCAGGTAAATTAAATGTTCTCCTGTGTGCACCAGAGAAATCGACGCATTACCCAAACCCCCTCAAACCTAACAAAATACGCACAGAAGACTCTATGCACAAAGACACCACTTAGCAGGAGAGTGACAGGCAAGACTTTTACCGACACGGAAAAAAATAAAATGAAAATATAAAAAAAAACCGGAGAAATATTACCCGTTTTCTGACTGGGATTGCCGTACTGGCAACCCAGTAATTATTGTCGATTTGGCCAAATATTTAGCCCATTTTTGACAAACACTTCGAAGTTTTCGATTAGATAAGCGTGTTGTTGAGTGGTTTAAAACTGGCGGCAGGAAGAAATAATTCTTCGTCGGATTCCAACTCAAGGAATGATCGAAGTGGAGTAAATATTCGGTTCGTTGCTGAAGACGAGTTGTCTTTGGCACATTTTATTAAACACCGAGTCTCTGAGAACAAATTTTACTCTGACGAGTCGAAATTTAGCCATGAAGAATCAGATGAATGGACATCTGACGAGGGCACGCATGAGGAGTGGATGTAGAGGTACAAGACTGGCCAGAGGAGATTTAAGGGAAGAGGTACAAATTTCACGAAGAGGTTGGAGTAAATGTCGATTCTTAACTCTAAAAACCTTCGATCATGCCTGGATTTCTTTTCATTATTCTTCACGGTGGAGGTATGGAAATTGCCAGTAGAACAAACTAATTTATATGCACAACACAAGAGGGACAACCAATGAAATAAAAGCTTGGGTTCGTCTGTAACTGAACATGGGTTTGGTCACTAAAGCAAACCTTAGTTCTTATTGGAGCACAGATCCTGCTCTAAGCTCTCCCTTTTTCGCCCGTGTATTGCCCAGGGATTGATTCCTTCAGATTTTGCGATACCTATACCAGGCACCCAGGGCGGGTTCTGCTGATTACAATAAGGTGTACAAGATACAGCCATTTCTGTATATGCCTTAGAGGCAGCTAACCGTAGATGAAACTTTGATCAAGTTCATAGCACTTCAGGCAGTTCTTTCGAATCAATCCACGAAGATTTGGAACAAAAGCCTTTACACTTGCAGAATCCAGTAGTGGCTATTTGTTAAACAGCAAGATTTATAATGGTAAGGAAGGAAATGTTGTGGTGAGAGATTTAGGAAGGAAAGCGGTAATGTCTTTAATTGAACCATTCTTGGACAAGGGATATTACGTCTTCATGGACAATAATTACTATACCTCAGTGACATTATTTGAGGTACTTGAGGAAAGAAAAACTCTAGCATGTGGGACAGTGAGGTCCAACAGATCAGGCCTACCAAAAGAAAGCTGTGGTGTGCAAGAAAAGAAAGTCAAACAGCTTAAACGGGGAGACAGTTTGTACCGACAAGAAGGAAATGTGACTTGCGTGACATGCTTCAGTAGAGACACTGGATTTTCTTTTTTTTTTTTTTTTGTCAGATTCCAGTAGCCATCCCTGACATCAGGTTCAAGGACGATTATTTCCATTACCTCATCAGTCATGACACCAGATGCACATGTAAGGTGCATATTCAAGATGTGAGGACCTCCTACACCTGTGCTATTTGTGGAGTTATAATGTGCCCAGAACCCTGCTTCAAAAGATTCCACACAATGCAGGATTATTACTTTGTTGATGGCAGCTACAATGGACCAAGACGATTGAAAGAAGGAGGAAAGAGCCCTTTTCACAGGGCCAGGAGGAGATCACTGCGAAATTGAAAGCTGTTAGGATCTCTTATTTCTTTTTTGAACAAATCTTTCAAGATTGTATGTGGAATGAATAAGTTAACTGAGGTTGAGTCTCTTTTTTTTTCAAGTTACATATTTTCACCTTTACAGAGGCAGACATTGTGCAGCTGCAGCTTAATTAAGTTTTCTTAACAAACTATTTACTGCAAAAAAACACCTTAGCAGCCTTTCATCTTTTGAATTCTAACTTGAAAAAGACTTCAAAGGAAGCTATGATCTTCGCAGTTATGAGAGCAATTTTTGCAATTGCGTAGAGAAGCCTGAAAAATTCAGGACTTCAACGGGGTTTGAACCCGTGACCTCGCGATTCCGGTGCGACGCTCACGGGTTGCGGTGAACCGGTGCGAGGTCACGGGTTCAAACCCCGTTGAAGTCCTGAATTTTTCAGGCTTCTCTACGCAATTGCAAAAATTGCTCTCATAACTGCGAAGATCATAGCTTCCTTTGATTTCATATCCGCAGTTCATATATGATTTATTTCATATACCATTTCATCATTGAAAAAGACTCTTTGTTCATGAATGGATATGAATGGAGTTTTTCCCTGTTACAATTTCATAGTTCCCTGATGTCACGTGTTTTTACACATCCCATAATTTGTTAATTCACGAACAAATATCTTATTCTCTTTGTAAATATGTATGGTTTTACCAGATTTTTGCGTAATGGTTTCCCCTCACAAGCATTTTAAAGTCATAGGGCTCGCATTTATGTATAATAATCCCTACCCCCTCCCCCCCTTGGTATATATATAAAGGATATTACATGGCCGCGCGGAGATACCAAATTTCTCTTCTTGTGTTGAAGATACCATTCTCACGTGGTATTTCATTGGTGTTTATAGAATAATAAGGGTTAATTACTTTGTTCGAAGAACAAAGTATAGTTTTCGACGCCATTTTTGGACTTTGGGCTCTTTTTATATATTTTTTTTCCAAGTCCCGCTCTGGCTGCGCATGCGTAAGATTTCTCTGTCTCATGGGAGGCGGTTTAAGTGGGATAGAATCAAACTCTGTATCTCTTCCTTCAGAGGGAATCCCGATGACCAAAAACCCACAGAAGACTACGTGACAGATTAACGGGCAAATGTGTTCTAAAGAATTGTGTGCGTGACCGAAAACGAGTTTTTGTGTTTTCGTTGTACGCAATGAAATATCCGGTTATCCTATGACTGTAACAGATATCATAATTTTATAATTCTCCTAGCATTGTTAAGAAAAGCATCTGTTTTCTGGTTTTGATTGGAATCAATGCTGTTAACATCAGTTTTAAATGTAAACAAGTATCCACGATCGCACTTAACCCTGTTATTGGGTCACGGAATGGGGACTGTGGACTTCGGACTACAGAATTGCTTTTTGTTTAATATGAATATATGATGCAGCAGATAACCTAGTAGCCTTTGTGGCTGTCTTAGTTGGTGTTTTTAGAAGAATCCGCCTTACAAGAAGGGGTTTCTCTCTACTAATTAAAACATTCATTAATCAGTAGGTAGTTATGGGGAATAGTGTGTGTGTGGATGGTGAGTTGAGGGAAAATCATAGACAAAAGTTATGGTTAGTCTATAAAATGAGGGGGAGATGTTCACAAAGCAAACTCTCAACCCCAAAATAAGGTTAACAAATGAAACAAACTCTGTGTGAAATTAAAAATTTAATCTCAGAAACAGTCAGATAGTACATGTACGAAAAACTAAATCACGTAGGAGGGATTAATAAATATTTGACCATGAAAATTATTCGTTCTTAAAAATGGGAATAAAAAAGATGAAAAATCTTTACACTAAAATCTGCGTTCTTAAAAAATATATAGAAAAAACTAAAGAAATCCCATGGAATATGAAACACCAGTTCCACGAGGAAAATCCAAAAATCCCAAGGATAAAGACAAGCTGACTGCGACACCATTAGGCTCGTAAATGGCTGCGAATCTTCAGGGGTAGAGCGCAACCGAGGAAGGGGGTTTCTAGTCCAGCGCTGGACCTCTACCCGACCCCCTCGTGCCGAGTCAAGAAAGGAAAAAGAGAAGAACAACAAGCCGCAGCTCTGGACAAAAACTAGCACTAAAAACCATGGACAGACTAACACGACCAAGGCTTCCAAGTCGATTAACTAAAATTGGAAAGTAACTCTTACCAAACACAACTCATCATGTGTATCATGGACGTTCTGAAGCAAAATTATAGTTTAAAATAAAGAAAAAAAAGGTACCTGGTTACTTACATGGAAGAAAAAGCTGGCAAAAATTTCCCTTCGCTCCAAAATTTTGTGAAGTATCCTGTAAACGTCAGCCTTGCTTGCGACAAAAGAATTCAAATACGACCAAACTGTACACATGGCCTGGGTACGAGATGTGGGAAAGAGTAGATCTGGGAACCAGATCAGCGCTGGACTAGAAACCCCCTTGCTCGGTTGCGCTCTACCCCTGAAGATTCGCAGCCATTTACGAGCCTAATGGTGTCGCAGTCAGCTTGTCTTTATCCTTGGTATTTTTGGATTTGCCTCGTGGAACTGGTGTTTCATATTCCATGGGATTTCTTCAGTTTTTTCCATATATTTTTTAAGAACGAAGATTTTAGTGTAAAGATTTTTCATCTTTATTGTTCCCATTTTTAAGAACGAATATTTTTCATGGTCAAATATTTATTAATCCCTCCTACGTGATTTAGTTTTTCGTACATGTACTATCTGACTGTTTTTAATTTCACACAGAGTTTGTTTCATTTGTTAACCTTATTTTGGGGTTGAGAGTTTGCTTTGCGAACATCTCCCCCTCATTTTACAGCCTAACCATAACTTTTGTCTATGATTTTCCCTCAACTCACCATCCACACACACACTATTCCCCATAACTACCTACTGATTAATGAATGTTTTAATTAGTAGAGAGAAACCCCTTCTTGTAAGGCGGATTCTTCTAAAAACACCAACTAAGACAGCCACAAAGGCTACTAGGTTATCTGCTGCATCATATATTCATATTAAACAAAAAGCTTCCTACAAATCATTGGTGACACCTTTGGTCTGCCAAAATCCTCAGTCTCAAGAGTGGTAAAAGATGTGTCGCTTGCTCTAGCGCAGAAACAGAGCGAATTCATTTTATGGCCTTCTCCCGCCGAACTACAAGAAGTGAAGCGAGGCTTTTATGACAAAGGAGGGTTCCCTGGTGTAATTGGTTGCGTCGACGGGACACATGTGAGGATCCAGGCACCCAGAGCGAACGAAAACGACTTCGTGAACAGAAAAGGATTTCACTCGATCAATGTGCAAGCAGTGTGCAACCATAAAGGTAGAGAACACAATGTGCTATCAATGATTATTTTATGCTACAATTACTTGGTATCAAAAGCCAGCAATTTTTTAACCTGGGAGGGTGGAGCACATAATTTCAAAGACTGGAAAGTTGTATAACTATACGTAAACAATCACTTCTAGAAACAATTTTGTTTCATTTTGTTCTTGTTTGGAGTTGCATGAGCATCTTTATTAAAGACTCCATAGCAGAAATATTTTTTTATTTAAAGAGGCCATCCCCATACATCAGAAACTGCTCTTCTAAATTCGTATCTATTATTACCCCGTAATGGTTATGCATACAAAATCTAAGCACAACTTGTCGGAATTTTTAGGCATGTTTACAAACATTGTTGCAAGATGGCCTGGGAGCACGTATGACGGTTTTGTCTTCAACAACTCACACATTGGCCAGAAGTTGGAGAGTCAGCCCCACTCAATAGGAGATGGTTTGCTACTGGGAGATAGTGGGTATCCATGTAAACCATATCTCATGACCCCCTATCTTAACCCAACAACTGCAAAACAGGAGACCTACAACAAAGCCCACACGGGTACAAGAGTGGCCATCGAAGAAGCCTTTGGCTGGTGGAAGCGCCGTTTTCACCTCCTTCACTCTGAAGTACGAACAAACCCTGAAAAGACCTGCCAATTGATTGGTGCTTGTGCAGTGCTACACAACATTGCATTGCTTCAGAATGAGCCAATTGATGGCCTTCTTCAGAATGAAGACCAGCCCGACATTGCTCCTTATCATGGCCCAGAAAATGGAAAGGCTGTGAGGGACTATATTTGCAATACCTTTTTTTTTTTTTTAATATTTTGCTGTCACATCAAACTGATTTCTCACTGTATTTAAAAAAAAAAAACAAAAAAAAAAACAAGTGACATGTAAAATTAAAAGGTCTGGACTAAGACTGATCTATAGTCATGTTCCATCGTGATTGGTTAATTAATTAATTAATTAATTAATTAATTGTCTGTACAGTATCAAAGAGGGATTAAAAACTAGCAGTGGGTTTATCATGTTGGATTATGAAAATGGTAGCACAACACTCCATACAATAACTGTATTACTATAGGTTATTTACAAGTTTTTATTCCAACACTATTTAGCTAAATAGAAATTGCCGCTTCTTGTGATGGGAGTTCTGCAAGTGAAACAAACTCTTAGCACCACTGATCACTGGTGTCTGATGTTGAACTGCTCTCTGTCTTGTTCAGTGTCTTGAAAATGATTTAAACTGATTAGACCATTAAGATGTCAAATGTAGAACATTTTTCTCTATATTTAAATTTGATACTTGTATCTTACCTTTCGGTCTATTGTTTACTTAGTGCATAATTTATATATGTAAACAAAAAAAGGGATATGTTAGTTGCAAAGAGGGAAGTTGCACAATGTTGTCAAAGTTTCCTGTATAACCAGAAAACATACCAGTAACAATTGCATGAATGTATGAATTAAGAAGAAACTTGAAAGCTAGGTTTCAAGGTACACTTAAATGTGACACTATCGAGCACAAGCAAATCCTTTAAAAAACTTAAATACAGCCACTCATGTTCATATGAGAAATGTGTGTACATAATAAAATAATGAAACCTTTCTCACAAAAAAATGCAAGTGAAAAAGAAGCAAACTATATATCATTATAAACT
>OX421450.1:35875612-35905612 GCA_949126865.1 Montipora capitata
CTTTGATAACCATGTTACGTCACAACATGGCGGCCATAGCTGAAATCGGAGGATTTTGTATACACTTCACTCTATTCGTTTTTTGTTGGGAACTAATTGGGTTATCTACCCAAAATTCTATTCTATATGGACAACAAGGCAACATTCTTCGCCTTTTTCAAAGATGGCGGTGAGAGAGCGGGTTGAACGGTTCAGACCTTCCAACTTAATGTTTTGAAAATGAGTGAGATTGGGCACAATAGCCCGCCGAAGGCGGGCTACTGCCTGCCGATGGCAGGCAGTCACCTAGGGGGGTCCGGGGCATGCCCCCCCGGAAAAATGTTGAAAATTTGAGTCCCTGAAATGCGATTCACTCGAAGTTTCGGCCATTGTTATCTAAATTTTCAACTTTTCTTTATTGTAGCTCAGTCACAACTATTTGGCATTTACAATTTCGGTTCTATATGTACTATCGTCCTTACACGTGAATATTTTACGGTATTTTACAGGGACATAATGGGCACATTTATTCCGTTGGGAAACTACATGCATGACAGCGTGAGAAAGTGGTGTCTATGCGTGTGGGCGTGAGAAATATATCAAATGCGTGTGTCTCACGCAAAATGCGTGAGAGTTGGAAGGTCTGAGTCGGTTGGAAATGTTAACTGTAAAGTGGGACAGTGCATGAAATTGGATCCCAAAGTCAGGTACGTTTTCCACTTTGTCGTTAGATTAAAGGCACTTGTAGATTTTTTCCAGCATTTGCAAAAAAAATGTCGATATCTTCAAGTCTTTTACTTGACTTTTCACGTGTTTTTGCTGTTGTGCACGATCTATTAAAAATGTGCAAGGGGGTATTTTGATTTGCGATGTGCTGTTAATAATGGCGCCCATATTTGATTGATTTACTCCTAGGCGTTGAGATGGCGGATGCTGATGCCCACAGGAAAAAAATAGCAAACCTGTGTAGATTTTGTGACTCTACAGCGTCGAAAAAGACTGAAAGGCCTAAAAATAAATTCAAGGATTATTTTGAACGATATTTTGGTATTAATTCTGAAAAGTGCAGTGGAAGGCTTAACGCTTTAGTGACACAAGAACAATGCCTTTCAAAAAAGTGATGGCCGTTGATTTCCTGCAAAGTGTAGCAAAACACAGCTTTATTAGTCCAATTATGTTTGGATCCAACCTGGTTGTGCATTCAATTGCACGCAGCAGAATGGCAGTGGATATTTATGGAAAACTTCATCCAGGGGGTCAGTATAACATTATGAAATCCTGGTTAAATGATTCCCTGCTATGCCAGAAGGAGACATTCTGACTGCCATAGATAATGACCAGGTTGTGTCAAAGAACTGGACTGGGTGCAAAGATAAGCATCTTGACATGTGTGTGTTATGCAGAGGTTGGTACCAATGCATGATGCAGTTTTGCAAAGAGATGAGAAGCTTGCACCCAGGTAATGCAAATGCCACAATTTATAATTTATGAATCCTACCACCTACATTTTGTGATTTTGAATATTTTTTGCAAGTCTCTTCTCTGTTTAAATTGTCCATTATGGGGACTATTTTAATCATTATCAAATCCCCAAATTGTTAGGACTGAAGAGTGACTGAAATGCATGAAGAAACCATTCTTTAGCTATTAGCTGTGTTGATAAACATAAAATAATGGTTTTTTTTCCTTTTTGTTTATCAACATTAACATTTTGTACAATTATGCAGTAGCTTAATTAAACCTGCCAACTGTTTTTTTAGAAAAAGGCTTGAGATTTATTTAGCAGGATTTTTTCGTCAATGTGTAGTTCCATAAAATGTCCAAACCTCCCCCACAAAAGGTGCATTTTGACACCCCTTCACCCATCTGGAAATTGTAATGAGTTTTCTTAAGTGTTTTGGTCTTTCTGCACCCTTCCTCTCCCTGGAATTTGAAATCCTTTGTGTGTGTGTGTATATGGAGACTTTTTTTTTTAGTAGCTGGCGAGTTTATGGATTTTCAACTTTGCATGTAAATTGAACAAAATATATTTTGATGAAAGATTGTGGACCAGATTTTCTTCACATTAACAGCTTTTTAATGGGGACTGCTTTTCACAATTATAAAATTCAGTTCCTTTTATAGGGAAGATATCTGTTTACAAACATTGACATCAAATTTCTTTTGATATTTAAATTTGCCTACCACCGAACAAAAGAACCCTTTGTTTCAGCATCCAATAAGGCTCCAGTTGGCACATTAATATTAATAGGTGATGTCATTGATATTCTCACTATATAGCAAGCTGAGCTAGAGTCAATTGCCTGAAAGAGGAGGGGTGGGCTGACTGTTTTTATAATCAACTAACACATTTGACAACATATGTACTTGCATACTCTTATTTTAATTGAGTGGTTTAATTTTAATTGAACATTTTTATTAAAGTGTTACTTGATCATACTTATTTTAAAATTCATTAACAGTAAATGGCCCAAAAGATTGGAAGAAGCAAAGACTGACACTTCAAAGAAACAGCATCTCTCTGCCACATCTGATGATGTCATGCTATTGCATAAAGAGGCAAGTAAAGAAAGATTGTCATTGACAAAATATAATATAATACAACTTAAAATACTTTGTACATGTAAGAAACACCAACACAGTATCACAGGGCTGGTAACTAAGAGTGTACTTCATTTGGCTAAATCACCGAATAGTTCTCATTCTGGATGTTTAATTGTTTAAATTGTTGTTTTGGTCATTTTATGATTGGGAGTTTTGGTGTATTAATTCATTGAATGCGGTTTCTTGCATCTTCATTATTTCGTATTCATTAAGAGGACTCTCATTTCTATTTACACTTTTTTTCTTTAAATTTGGTTGAATAATGTGTTTCTGTCTTAAGTTTAGTACGTTGTAGAGAAATTAATACTAAAGCCCATTTGAAAGTATCATACATTTTTCTTACTTTAAAACAAAAATATGATCCTGAAATTTTGCTCGAAGTTGTGCAAAGACGTGCTACAAACACGTTCGTACGGTAATGTGTTTTTGGTATTTAGGCCGTGCACACACATAATGATACAGAGAGTCATTTCAGCGGCTTTGGCAATATTAATGTCGTAACGTGTAAATAAAACGTAATTTTCCCCTTGGACCATCGCTTCCTGTGCATTAGGCAATTCAAGAGCCGTTTCAAAAACGAAATTATTTACTTTTCTTGTTTCATTTTTATTTTATACAGAATGCCCCAGCTTCGCCTCCCAAGAAAAAGAAACCGACTGATGACTGATGAAAATATCATGCCCAGTATCGAAGAATAAACAGTGCATTTTAGCTTAACTGTTGTCGTCTCCTTTACTGTGTTATTTTACTCGGAACAGTTGTTAGATTAGGTATTCAAAGTAATGCCTCGGAATAACTTTGCCCAAACATTCCACATTCTATGCATTTCACTGTCATATAAGCATTGAAAATTCCTTCCTCGTTGCCCCGCGTTGCACCCTATCGTCCGCCATATTAAATTTTCACGCAGTTGCTGATCAATGATGTCACGTGGACGAGAATTTGAGCAGCGATTGGCTAATGGTTTGTTTTGGTAGTGGTTATCAAAATTGATAACAATCCTGGACTGATTTAAACTGGATATTTACCAAGATATTGCAACGTCAAAACAAACCCACGGAAATACTGTGAACTTAAAGGAAGTTGGCTAAAAATCCTTCGAACAAAGTGTAGGCTACCTGTATCATTTTGTTACCTATGAAAAGCATTCTCTAACATACCAAGCACCTCACATATGGTCAAAACTAGGTAATAAATTGAAGGACTCCTTGAATATTGAATCTTTCAAAAAGAACATTTGGAAAATGGACCTGACGTTATTTTTAAACAACGATGATTGCTGTAACGTCTGCAATTCGTAGAGACTACTGATCTATACATCTATTGTCTTACTTTGTATAATTCACAGTTGTATAAGAGACTTGTTGGAGCTCGGATATGACACTAGTCTCAGCTGACAATTGTCACATCGTGGCTTTTCTCCACCGATTTGGTCTTTTTTACTGCCTCTAATAAATCACTGCTCTTCTTCCACTGCAGAATGGCCGCATCAATTGTAATCTCTTCCAATTTGACCAGTGTACACCTTTTGCTATTCGAGTTGGCCGGTGGAACTGTTGCCTACGGCCACCTTTTTCTCTAGTTCGAAGTCTCCACTTTGAGACATAAACAGACTGAACTTAAAAAACTTACAGCACTGCCTGAGAAAACAAGGTTGGCAAGATATTTGTTATATCTCCAGATCATTGAATCAAGCAACAAAAAAATTGGTGTACTGTGGAATACGGCTTGGGTATTCCAATTGTATCATCTAAGAACTAAAGGTAAATGAGATCACATTTGGGATGACGAAATGCCCTTTACAACTGTTAAATTGCCGTTTTAGAGATTGATCGTTTAGTTGGGACCATCTGCATCAGAACAGAAATCAAATTCCAACTTTCATTTGGTTAGAGCTGAAACTAATAATAATAGTAGTATTATTAGTTTTTAACCGACACTGAAGAAGACTTCTCCAAAAACACCTCCAACAACCCCATTAGGAAAGAAATTGACAACCCCATCTTGCTGTGGACATAATTTTGTTTCGACTATTTAAACTGTACAGTTCCCTGCTAGCAGAGGTCTCTTTTTTTCGCGTTCGCTGGGCTGACGAATACGGGAAGGAGACCTCTGCCATTGGTCAGCACTCTTTAAACCACACGCTCCATGAAATGTTTGCCGACTGTGACTTGAGCCCACTGTGTCCCGCGCATTACTTTACAGTAATTCCACTGTTGTCAAGTGAGCCCACACAACACGAAGCATCACGTGAGGATTCGGTCGCTAAGTAACGCCGGTGCATGCTCAACACAGTGAACTTCGACCCATGGCAAAGGTCTCTTTCCCGTATTTGTCACCCCAGCGAACGCAAAAAGAGACCTCTTCCTCAAAGAGACCTCGAACGAGAAAAGAGACCTCTTCTAGCAGGGAAACTGTATAGTAGCCCGAAAGAGAAACATACATTTGCTAGCTGAGAATATATGTGTCCTTTATTTGCTAATGAATTCATACAGGATTGTGAGCAAGCTTCAAGTTTTTGGGAAAAAAAAGAACATAGCAAAAAGTGGTAGAAATTTTTTTAGCCGGGTGTTTGAAAACTCATTAAAACACTTTTCGTTATAGTCACTATAGTAGCCAATCTGCGCTCACGTTGCCACTGGCGATGATTATTGATGGACAATAACATGATCAACGGAATTCTTCTCCTCGAGAATCTCTTTGAATAAAGCAATGGCCAGTAAGGATGTTCTTTTCGCGACGACATTATATGTTTCATTTGTTCATTTACAAGATATCTAAACTATGGTATTTCTGCATGATAGTTCATTACACTGCCCATCTGAAGAAAGGCGTTTCCTAGTGTGCATTCGGCAATCTAGATATTGACATGGATTGTCATCTCCTCAATGGTTTGCATTGAAAATTTAAAGATTGCAGAAAGAAAATTTAATTAAGAGATCAAGCAACAATTTTATTACCCACAGTACTTAGCTTTTCACCTTCTGGAAGTTTCCGAAATTGCGAGAAGAAATCTGCACGTTTGCCTAAGCAAAATGTTTTAAATATGGTCTCATTAAGGGGTCAAAAAAAAGCCTGGACCACGCCCAGATTGATCTCCTTTAGGAATTTAACTCAAAAATTTCCACAAGCATATGCATACGCAAAGTCCTCCCTCTCCGGGGTTTAAAATACACACAAATTAAAAGATCAGGCAACTTTTACTTAATCACACCTTTTTACCCTCTAGAAGTTCTAAGTTATCGCCCATTTCATTGAATTATTTTGCATCGGTCCGGTCCCTCTGTGACAAAACATCGCAAAATCAACATGTAAAACTTTAAAGTAAGGAACTTTCCATTTGTTTGGTTCTAGGCCCTAGCAAGAGTCCATCAACCAAAAATGAGATTTACCCAAATTGGCCTAGTACTCATCAGCGTCAGAAAAGTGTCTGTTTTTGAACCAAGATTTGCGGGAAAATAAACAATAGACCAAATCGGCTAACTCAGTGTTGTGGCCAATTAAAACCCTTTGGGAATAAAACGTTTTGTTCCAGGAATTCCATATCATTTAAATGTGAATACGACATTAAAATTCGTAATTTCCAAACATTTCTACTTTCCTAGGTTGTTTTTTAGCTTATAGACATTTGCCTCCCAAAACCATTAATTTGCTTATTAGGCCTTGGCCAACCTTACAGAAACACAGAAAATTCACATTCTCCCAGACTGTCACTTAGTGATATTGTAAATGGAAAGTTGGTATAGCAAGCTAAAGAGTATACTTGTCACCTGGGAAACATATTGCAAAAGCTTGGAGTTATTTTGAAGTATTTTCAAAGGCCAAAATAACACGACAGCTAGATCCTCAGTCATGGAAGCAAACCGTTTTGCCAAGTCCCTGATTTCTATCAAGTGATTAACTAATCCTGGTAAAGATGCTTACAAAACAAGGCACAAATGTAAGGACTTGGACAGTATCTTAATACCAAGTAGGTCTTTCACGTTTTGGACATCGTTTCTGAAAAAAAAAAAAAAAAACAATGAAGAAAGAAACAAGTAGTGGGTTAAATGGCACTAACGAATTTCGTTCTGATTGGCAAGTAACCAATATAACAATTATCTTAATTCATAAAAGTGTTTGTGCTTAGTTAATAGCAACAATTCCTATTCAGTGTTACTTTGACATGTAGACTTGAAGACCTCAATAGCTCACTTCACTTGACATAAGCAACTGGCAATCACCGATCAGTTTCACTGTGAGTCCATCATAACACGGCTCAAACAGCTAGCTATCTGCAGGAAGCTGAAATAGCTTAGTCGGTGAATGCAGACATTATTTAATTCAGATATTAGCCAAAGCTGTGCGAGTAAAAACAACCACTCTGGCAGCCGTTTTTAAAGCCATTTCTCTTTGAAGGACGTACCTGCTCCTTTCGACAACTACCTGATTAAATACATGTACAAAGTACATTCTTTTCGTGTTTGTGGTGCCCAAATTCAAAGGTGACATCATCGCCAATTAGCACAAATGGCGCCCAGTATTTTATGGCAGAATAATTCTTTGTCTCTCGAAGAGATTTCATAGCATGGTGAAGACTTTTACTTGCACTTTTTCTATCTGCCAAGTGTTGGTAGAAACACTTCATGAACAGGAAGGTCGCCTCATCATCGATTGCCCAGAGCGACACCAGAACAGACCGGGCACCAGCACAAAGGAAAGCCCTGGCTATTCCCACAATACCCTCAGATTTTATCTCTCCCCGGCCACTGTGACAGCAACTCAGCACAACCAGTCTTGCCTGAAGACGAACTGCTTGAACATCGCTCAACGATAACATGTAATCTTCCTCTTTAGGGATCTGGGATGTGCGTTCGGGATTTGGGGCCAAAGCAATTTCTCCAGATCCGTCATCCCCATGTGCAGCAATGTGGATTAAAGCAACTGACTTCATTCTTTGCAGCACCTCAGTTTTGGTTGCATTTTTTCCTGTAAGAGGCGCGGCCTGCAGAAGTTCTCCAATTATATCCACCTCTTTTTTCGCACATGGAAGCTGTTCGTACATGGGTTCACCAGTGCCATAAGTGACTTCCTTCAAGCACGGATCGCCCACAAGCAGCACTTCATTCTTACCTTGGAACTTGTCAGGTGCAATAGCGATCAATTTTAAAGCAGTCAGCGAGGGAATTGCACGGATCCTGACAGAGTCACTCAATGCAGAAAAAGGAGCCAGGCAAAAGTGTCCATCAGGAACAAACACTAAGTCATCACCCTCGATCAAGTCTGCGATAGGACTGACTAAGACATCATACAAAGGCTGCAAAGAGTGCACAGAGAAGCTCAAGGACTGAACGGCTTCTTCAACACCTGCCCTACTGCTCGAAAAAACGCTGCGTTGTTTGTCAAGTGAACGATTCTCACATTGTACAACAGTCCCTGAATTGATCTGTTCAAAAGTACTTTTCATCAGAGAGTCGGCACTTCCATTTTCGATTTTCTTTTGTCTAAAATTTATCCCGATATCTTCTCTTAGCAACCAGAAGCTGATCGTCTTCCCCTCAAGTGCTATGAAAACAGTTTGAGAAGGTAGATCTTTCATAACCAAAGAAATAGCTACCTTCATCGTAGGTTTCTCATCGACACCATATTGAATCTTCAAAATGTCTGCCAAAGCCTGCGCTCGTCCTTGCTCAGCAGCATACAAAGCCTCATCAACCTCTCCATTCTTCAAAAGTGCTGTCCACAGAGCGGTGTATGCAAACCCATTTTTGTCACGAAAGCTAATTTTCCATGCATCCTCTGACTGAAGAAGACGCCTTGTTTCATCAAAATAATGAATGCTTAGACGATAGTAATTAAGAGCTTTGCTCAAGGAGTCAAAAAATTCATGATTAGAACCAATATGATAACATGCCATTGCCTGCCCTATTGGGTCCTCTGTTTCCTTGCAAATACTAAGATGTTGATTGTGGTACACTATGGCTTGCTTAAAGTCACCAAGACTTCGATAAGGGATGCCAAGATTGCCATAGGCTACTCCCTCTCCATCCCTGTCCCCCATTTCTTTTGCAATACTAATCTCTTGATTGTGGTACACTATGGCTTGCTTAAAATCACCAAGAATTTGATGAGAGTTGCCGAGATTGCCATAGGCTCTTCCTTCTCCAGCCCTGTCCCCCAGTTCTTTTGCAATACTAAGACCTTGATTGTAGTACACTATAGCTTGCTTAAAATCCCCAAGACTTTGATAAGCGTTGCCGAGATTGCCATGGGCTACTCCTTCTCCGGCCCTGTCCCCCACTTCTTGTACAATACTAAGATGTTGAGTGTGGTACATTATGGCTTGCATAAAATCACCAAGACTTTGATAAGAGTTGCCGAGATTGCCATAGGCTCCTCCTTCTCCAGCACTATCCCCCAGTTCTTTTGCAATACTAAGATGTTGATTGTGGTACAGTATGGCTTGCTTAAAATCACCAAGACTTTGATAAGAGTTGCCGAGATTGCCATAGGCTCCTCCTTCTCCATCCCTGTCCCCCAGTTCTTTTGCAATACTAAGATGTTGATTGTGGTACACTATGGCTTGCTTAAAATCACCAAGACTTTGATAAGAGTTGCCGAGATTGCAGTAGCCACTTCCTTCTCTGACCCTGTCCCCCAGTTCTTTTGCAGAACTAAGCTGTTGGTTCTGGTACAGTATGGCTTGCTTAAAATCACCTAGACTTTGATAAGCATTGCCGAGATTGCCATGGGCTCTTCCTTCTTCGGCCCTGTCCCCCCGTTCTTTCGCAATACTAAGATGTTGATTGTGGTACACTATGGCTTGCTTAAAATCGCCAAGACTTCGATAAGCGTTGCCAAGAGTGCCATAGGCTCCTCCTTCTCCGGCCCTATCCCCCAGTTCTTTTGCAATACTAAGATGTTGATTATGGTACACGATGGCTTGCTTAAAATCACCAAGACTTTGATAAGCGATGCCAAGGTTGCCGTAGGCTCTTCCTTCTTCGGCCCTGTCCCCCAGTTCTTTTGCAATACTAAGATCTTGATTGTGGTACGCTCTGGCTTGCTTAAAATCACCAAGACCTTGATAAGCGTTGCCAAGATTGCCGTAGGCTCTTCCTTCTCCGTCCCTGTCCCCCAGTTCTTTTGCAATACTAAGATGTTGATTGTGGTACACTATAGCTTGCTTAAAATCACCAAGACCTTGATAAGCGTTGCCGAGACTGCCATAGGCTCCTCCTTCTCTGGCCCTGTCCCCCAGTTCATACGCAATACTAAGATGTTGATTGTAGTACACTATGGCTTGCTTAAAATCCCCAAGACTTTGATAAGTGTTGCCGAGATTACCATGGGCTCTGCCTTCTCCGCCCCTGTCGCCCAGTTCTTTTGCAATACTAAGACGTTGATTCTGGTACACTATGGCTTGCTTAAAATCACCAAGATTTCGATATGCGATGCCGAGATTGCCATAGGCTCCCCCTTCTCCGGCCCTGAAACCTATTTCCTTAAAAATGGCTAATGCTTCTGTGTAATTAGTTATGGCCTGATGAAAGTCAGCTGCGCCCTGATAGTATCCACCAAGATTGAAACAAGCCAAACCCTCGCCTTGTCTGTCTCCCTCCTTTCTTGCAACGCTAAGCTCTTGCATATGCCGCTCCAAAACATCCAACTTTCTATCCACCATTTTTGATAATCAGAACCAAGAAGTTTTTTTCAAAATTCTAGGATGCACCTAAAGGATAAATGAGAAAAAAACACAATAGGTTCAATGCTCTGATTACAGGGTGCTAAACCGGCACAGGAACATTAATTGAACGGTGAAGGAATAACTATCTTAAGCCAGTATTACATGAAACAGGAAATAGAAGTGACAGAAACCGACGTTTTGGTGCATCTTGCGCCATTAGCAAGGTTACAAAGATAAAATGCGGTTTGTGAAAAGGCTAAGTTGAAAAGAATTTGCATAAAAGAGTGCCAAGCTAATTACATGAATACTTTAGCACGAAGAGAATCCGACTGTACATTCAATGCTGGTTTAAGATATTGAATACACAGCATTTCATTAACAAGGCAGTCAAATTTGTTCGTGCATTTCTTGATTACATTGAAGCGTGCTAAGAAATTGTTCGGAACAGCAGTGTTATGTTCTTTGCAATAATGCCTGTAAATAGATGACGCCTTTTGATGGTGTCCCTCAACACGCTTGTGAAGGTGGCCCTTTGTGTACCCGACATAACCTGCATCGCACAGGTCACACTTGAATAAATAAACAACGCATTGCTGGGTTACGATGTTAGGCTTGGGCTCACGCAAGCTTAGATCTTGTTTCAGCTTGCGGCTAGTAATCACGGGTTGAATGATCTTTTGCACCTTGTTGCTAAGATCTCTAAGTTGTCGTTTGACAGACACTGCAGCATCCTGATCTTTATACGGGATAACTATCCGGATGGCGTCATCGGTATGCTGTTTAGGCTGGTCCACTGCGACTCTCGAAGTGATAAACCTGTTGATGACGGAATCAATAAGGTGATTCGGATACCTCAGCTTACAGAAAACTTCTCTCAGACGTTCACACTCTTCTGAAAAATGCGCCCAAGATGATGATAGCCGGTGCGGACGATCAAGCATAGTGACGAGCAAGCCATGCTTGTAGCGGCTGTCCACGTGGCTATGATATTGCAGGAGTAGCCCTGTGTTTGTCGGCTTAACGTAAACCTTTGTTTCAACACATGGTGCGCGATTTAAAAGCTGCACCCCAAGGAAAGAGAGCATCCCATTTTTCTCTACCTCCATAGTGAAGCTCACGGCGCTATGGGCGTGGTTCAGAGTATCCAAAAATTGTGTAGCCACTGCCAGATCCGGCATACTGACTAGAGTGTCATCTACGTAGCAGCGGTAAAATTCTGGGAGTTTTCCTTGACTTTTTAGGGACCCTTCAATAGAGCACATAAATACATTAGCCAAAAGGGGTCCAAGGGGAGACCCCATAGCTACTCCATCGGTCTGTTCGTATAGGGCCCCGTCGAATTGAAACAGCTGGCCCTTTGTAGCAACGTGCAGAAGATCAACGAGATCAGTTCTGGTCAAGTTTAGATCATACGTGTCGTTGAACCAGTTGTTCTCAAAAGCTTTCCGTGCCAGGATGTCCATTATTTCGTCTAGGGGTACATTTGTGAAGAGCGATGAGACGTCATAAGAGACCAAGATTTCTCCCGGGTTTATCTTAACTCCACGAATTTCATTTGTGAAGGCAAAGATATCAGTGATGGTATGTTCGTTTACCGACAAGGGCTTAAGCATAGCGTCAAGCCATTTAGCAAGGGCGTAGTTGTAAGTGCCCGCAGCAGATAATATAGGACGCATTGCTAATTGCCTCTTTTCCAAAGAAAATGCTTTTCTTCAACAGGGTTTCCCAAGAATTGATTTTGGCTTACTAAGACCATTGTTACCGAATACATAGGAATGTAGCCCGTAATGTGATAAAATACTTGGGCATTTACCAGACTAAGTGTTAGAGGGAGCTCTTGACATGCAACAATTACAACCAAACATCCTTTTATTTTCGTCTACGTATTTCTTGGATCAACCAACCTATATTATTGGTCCCAGTCCTTTTCATACAGTGCTATATTCTACATTTCTCCCACCTTAAAAATAACGTTGTCCTCAACATAAATAAGTAAACGATAGTCTTTTATAACAGTTCCTTGTACTCCTGTTTCTCGTTCTGAAGTGAACTGTAGGATCCTGGTTGATCAGGCCAGAATAACAAGATATGTTCACTTAAACGTCACCGATTCTATTCGCTACCGAAGCACGGCCCATTACGATTACTTACAAAACTTAACTTCCTTATACAAAGAACTTCTGAAATAGAGAAAAAAATTCTCCTAGTAGGACGAAATTTAGCACGGGCCAAATGTCATAGAGAAGTAAACTGAAATAAATGTTTATCAATGATATCTAACTTGAACGTAGCTTCAACAGGTTCAGTTCCTTTTCAACTGAGTTTCTAAGGGTTTGCTTCTAAACATCAACCTGACATTGAATACATTGGCTGAACTGGTACTAAAAGGGGTACAAAATAGCTGTAGGGCTGCAAGGCAGGGTACATCAACCATGGTACTGGTAAGTGTTGACACAACTGTTGCGGGTATGACACTGTGATGCCTTGAATCGCTGTTGTTAATCTCGGTTGAAAGGATGGTTGTCCCATTGCATCATAGGTCATCCTTAGAGGTGGTCTACTCAAACGCTGGGGTTGTCTTAAAGGTAAGTTATCTGCAGCCTCATCGTCTGTCACATTGGCACGTTGCCCTAGGTTTCCTACTTCCTCCGTGGAGTCTTGCTCATTACCTTGACAAGGTTCCTCTTCAGGTCAAATGTATTGCTCAAAGGGGTGTAGCACATTGCTTTTTAACCAATGAAATCACCTCCTCGTAATTCTATTGTCCATTTGCTGCATAGAAAACTAAATTCTGCCCAGATTATAACTCGGATACCTATCAGGTATTCCGAGTAATAATCGAGGAACATTAAAAGTAGAAATTCTATTATGTAATGAGGGAAAAACAGCCTATAGGAAAACGATAGCATTCCATTTCATCTTTCTTATCGAAAGCTAATTAAAAGTTCCTAAAATTTGCTTCGCTGACAGGAAATTTTCTGCTGGTATGTAGCTGACACCAAAAAGACAGGAAGGGACGTCATTAAGAGTGCAATATTCAATTTTCTGCAATTGACGTCAAACTCATAATTTTTTATTTCAGGTCTATCCAATGTCAGAATCGGAAATTCAATCGCCTGTTTTTCGTCATAATTTTTTGTCTGGATACCTGGTTAATGCGTGTTTTTGATCCAGGGACTTTGAATGAGCTAATTGAATTGCTAACACGTTTCCATTGGGAAAGGCTGCTCGTCAGGGCAAAATTGGCCGTTTTTATTCTAGAGACGCATAATCCCTCCCTTTCTCCATAAGCCGAAATCATTCCTTGGGAAAAGCTGATGAAGAAAAGAATTTGCTTTCGAAATATTGGCTTAAAATAGTTATTCCTTCACTGTTCAATTAATCTTGCTGTGCCGGTTTAGCATCCTGTAGTCAGGGCATTGAACCTATTGTGTTTTCGTGTTTCTCGGCATTGTTTAGAAATAATAGGTACGCAATGCATACATGTGGGTGGCCACTTAGACACCACTGTACTACCAATGGAGATTTTAAGTGCGTTGTTTGATGTCGTTCGGGTTCTAACCATTCACTATACTAGCTCCCTACGAACTTCATTGGCTTGCCATTGCCTATCGAATCAGGTTTACGATTTAGATCAATTCATGGATCAGCAACATCTTCACGCTCGAATAATAGCCTGTTATTAGCAATACTGCAGAAAATAAGGTGCCCAACACTTGATGGCAGGTCGCCTGACCTGCATGTTGTTACGACACTTGGAATTTTGTTACAGAAGCAAGTGCGACACTGTTTGTAGCTGTTCCTTTAATTTTAACATCACTTTCTTGAATAAGTACACAAGCACCAAGAACAAGGTGTAAAACCACGGAACAGAAAATTGTGCTTGAAAACCTAGTAGTTAGACAACAATAGTATTTCGGATTTCGGGTACGTTGACATTTCATAACAAGCACTTGTTTTCAACATTTGGAGCCTCTTTATAGGGGTTAGCTGCTGCATGCAATTTGCCTTACCAAACATTAAATCTTATCGTCGCGGGAAATTCGTACGAGAACATTTCCATAATTGGACTTGGAGGCCTTCGGGTAGAGTATCTGTTTTTTAATATTGGCCAATATCATTGTTATTTTCCAAATTGTCTGGATAGCACAAGTGTTACTAAAATTTTTAAAAATACAACCACACTTTTGAGATTAAGGAACATGTTTCAACGTTTCTAACATCATCGCCCGCTCCCGGTTTACATATGATGTAAAATTTTTCTTAATCCATAACGTGATTGCTTAATCCAAAACGTGGTCTACCAAGCAACAGTTGAAAGCGCCATGGGAAAGAAAACATATATCGGGCTTACCGCGAACCAATTCAAAACAAACTTCCGAAACCACACGGCTTCATTTAGAAATGAGAACAAAAGGAACGCAACGGAGTTGAGTAAACACATATGGTCCCTAAAGGACAGAAAAACGGAATTTCCTATAACCTGGAAAGTAATGGCTCGCGCCAGGCCTTATTCAAACGTAACAAAGAGATGTAATCTTTGTATAACAGAAAAATTTTACATTATATGTAAACCGGGAGCGGGCACCCTGAACAAAAGGAAAGAACTGGCGAGTGCGTGCCGGCAAACAACCAAATATTTAATAAAGCATGCTTGAACCATCAACTTATAAAAGGAACGTTAGTCAGTCAGTGTTTCATGCACCTGACGAGAGAGGACCATCAGGCCCTTTTGAAACAGTTCTGTAGTGTTTTAATGTTTTAATTTTCCTTTCCTTTACACTTAATTATATATATATATATATAGGCCAAGTATTTTTTAGTTTTTAGCTTATTGTGAACACTGAGGAAGCCCGAAGGGCGAAACGTTTGTTCTCTACATTAAACATGAACCTGTGAGTAGTTTGCTTTTGACTCCATTTTTCATTCAACCTTTATATATATATATATATATATATATATATATTTCCTCCTAAAATATTTATTCCGCTCTGCTTCGACGTATTGAGCACTGTTCCCCGGGAAAATCGACTTACAGAATCCCTAATATATATATATAAATAAGAGTGAAGCGATTCACGAAACAGGCTTGTCGGGAAAATGTAGTTGCGTCCTTTTTTCCTCTTTAAAAAAAAAAAAAATTATATATATATATATACATATAAAATGAAATGACGTGATAAATTGATCATCAGCTAAAAGTGCTCAATGGGTTTACCAGAGCTTTGAATAGATACGTAGACTTGAACTAGGTCAAAAACATTTACTTGCTACTCCGAGTTTCATGCTTCTCCCAAAGCAATCATCAGGCAACTGCCAAAAAGAAGGAATACATGGCGTTTTACAGTGACACCATGTATTCCTTCTTTTTGGCAGTTGCCTGATGATTGCTTCGGGAGAAGCATGAAACTCAGAGTAGCAAGTAAATGTTTTTGACCTAGTTCAAGTCTACGTATCTATCTATCTATCTATCTATCTATCTATCTATCTATCTATCTATCTATCTATCTATCTATCTATCTATCTATCTATCTATATATATATCTGATCCAAAAATGGGTTGAGATCCTCATCAACTTAAAAGTGCTCAATAGTTGAACTACAGCAATGATAAATTGTAATGCAAGAGTTAGGTTATTTGGTCATTTATTCGTTACTCTGAGTTTCATGCTCCATGCGAAGCAATCATCAGGCAACTGCCAGAAATAAAATTGCGTACCAAATTAAATGGTGGAAAATTAAACAAGCTAGGTCCTATTCGAATGTATCCAAGAGATGTAATTTGTGTTTGTGGGAGAAAATGTTCCTATTATGCAGACCACAAATGTCAACTCTCAACAGCAGAAATGAACTCGCATCGGGTTGCAGACATGCTAGGAGATTTCTACTAAAAAATGTTCTTTTTTAGATAGTAATGATGATCCCGCGTGACACTTCACTTAGCAATTATTGTGTATTGTTCTGTATTTTCAAATATCTCTGACTGTAACCGTTATTTCTGGCAGTTGCCTGATGATTGCTTCGCATGGAGCATGAAACTCAGAGTAGCGAATAAATGACCAAATAACCTAACTCTTGCATTACAATTTATATATATATTTAACTATCAATACAATGATTCTTTGTAGATTAAAGGTTCCCTAAAAGTAGGTAAAATTCAAACTAACCAACGATATTATAGAAAACATAATGTGACTGGCATAACGGCAAAATTTTAAAAGTGTAATGCTAAACCGACATGATCAACTTCTTTGTTAAGTTAGGGTTTCAACCGCTCAATATGAAAGCTCTCCTTCCTTTTTAGTTGACAGAAAGAGGTAGCATTTTCAATAAATTTCAAGCCAGAAACATCACAATTATCCTGACAATTTTTAGAAAAACTAAGATGCTTGAAAATATGATAATTTTTATCCCAGAAAAGGTGCTCATTTACACGTGTGTAAAAATCCCTGTTATGCCTGTTATTTTCCTTGTCAACTTTTTTAGCCTCTTGTCCAAAGTTCAATTTCCACTACGGAAGACCACATACTTTCTTGGTCAATTTATGACAGCTGATGACATGCATGACAGGTCAAGTTGGCGGTTTTCAAAATGCAGGGGTTTGTCTGCAAGCGTTTCCTTCTTGTCTTGCCCCATTTTTCGTAACTTTAAAAATTTTAATTGCATGTGTTTAACCACTGCCAAGTCTTTCGGTAAAACATAATGTAGTGGGAACTAACTTTCTGACACAAATCTTTTATGTGTACGCAAACACCGTGGTTCGAGTTCAAGTGACTGTAAACAAAAAAATATCAAAATACATTACTTACTTTCTCGATGTGTAAGAAGAGAATAGAGGGTAGTAAAGTTCAATCGAAAGACAGACAAATACAGTACCGCTCGAAACTATTAGTGCATTTGCATGCGGTAATACCTCGTCTTTGCCGATAGTGTTTACCGCGAAATCACCTAGGTTGGATGAAAACCGCAACCGAGGCAAAGACGAAAGCAACCGAATGCCGCGGCCGACTTAATTGCGGTAATGTGCCGCAAGAAAACAATGGTACTTTGCAAAGCGTTGCTTAATATTGTCACACCTAGCTCCCCAAGGTAAAGAATGAATATCCAAACTATTTTTCACAGCACCGACGCAACACAACGCACTGTTTAATAGCTTCATCTCATTTTGCCGTGCCAGCTGAGAACAGAGAATGTTGATAACCTTTCATGATACCTAATTCTTACATCTTGATGTTTAATAACTTGTAAGTTTTTCGCTATCATGATGAACAGTTCTTCCAAAGGGGTAAAAGCACAAAACTGTGTGGATTATGCGTAACTTAAGTCGCCGCCAGTGCAGCCCGACAGGAAATATATATATTTAGAATATTTTGCGTCCGGTCCAAATAGAAATGTTTACGGGATAGTTGTTGAAAAGCTCTAACTTTGAACTAAACCTTACTACAACATGAATGAAGGGGTAGTTTCTAAAGAAACTGTGGTGCTGCGTCGGTGGGGAAGTAGTATACAAAAATTTGGTTTTATCAACGGAGTTGATAATGTAAATTGGCCACCGTACAGAGATTCTAAAAGCTGACGTTTCGAGCGTTAGCCCTTTGTCAGAGCGAATCGAGGGATTATGGGTTACGTGTAGTTTTTATAGTAGAGTAGGAGCTACGCTATTGGTGGTAACATGGCAACGTGAAAAATAGGAATATATTAGTTAAATGAAAAGCGTTCGTTAATACCGTGAGGATTAAGGGTGCCGACTTGAAAGATGAATTTTTGTTCCAGATTCTTGCGGCTTTCCGTCGTACCTAGATGTAGGGAAAGGCCGCAGATAGCCATGTGTTTTTTGGACTGGTTAGGCAGATTAAAATGGCGAGCGACTGGCTTAGATGCATCCTTGTCATTCTTCTCAACATCGCGAAGGTGTTCGCGGAATCGGTCACCTAGTCGTCTACCTGTCTCACCAATGTATAATTTATTGCATAACGTACAGGTTATGCAATAAATGACATTTGCGGAGGTACATGTGAAACGATCGGTGATCTTAACAGATCGCTTAGGTCCCGATATCTTGCTAGTGTTAACAATGAAAAGACAAGTTTTGCATCGTGAGCGCGCGCATTTGAAAGTGCCGGGTTGCTCGTTAGTTTTGAGCGCGCTTCTAACTAAAAAGTTGCCTACGTTTTTGTCGCGTTTGAATGAAATAAGTGGAGGTTGCGAAAAGATTCTACCAGTCTCGGGATCATTTTGGAGTAATTAAAAATTACTAAGAATGATGCTTTTGACTGCGTGATTATGAGGATGGAAAGTGAGGGTGAATGGAATTCTGTCATTCTTATCTTTTTGTGACGTTTGTAGTGATGACTGTCGATCAAATTGTTGGGCGCGATGATGGCCCGCTTTCACCACAGAGACAGGATAGCCACGTTTTTCGAAGAACTGGCACATCTCCTCTGATTTGCTGGAAAAATCGGAGTCAGTTAAAAAGTCAGAAAAATCGGAGTCAGTCAAATCGGAGTTCACTTAAAAGCCTTTTTTCACGACAAAGAGGATGATTCGGACACTTCTAATAAAGATATTTTTGAAACACTTCTAGTTCGCAAATCCAAATGGACTCCCCCAGAGGGACAATTTGCCTCTTTAGATTTTTTCACCAAAAAATGCCGTCACGACATTCACAAACTTAAATTCAATCGCAACACTAATTTTCCAACCTTTCCTCGGAAGAGTGGGCGGCGCTTAAAAATCTTAGTAAACGCAACGACATAGTTGTCAAATCGGCCGACAAAGGCGGCGCGGTAGTTGTTTGGCGGTCCGACCTTTACCAAAAAGAAGCTTTGCGGCAACTTTCAGATACCTCGTTTTATGCCAAAATCCCTAAAGATCTCACTTCCAAAAATCAAAAACTTGTCAAAGACACCATTCAAAATCTTATAGTTAATCAAGAATTACCGGACACTGCCACTAATCTCATCATCAACACCCCTAGAACTTCGTGCATTTACTTCTTGTCCAAAATTCACAAACCCAACAACCCAGGTCGCCCTATCGTTTCTGCCTGTAGTTGCCCCACCGAACTCATTTCTAGCTACTTAGACAGGATTATGACGCCTATCGTCAAATCTTTGCCCTCATACATTAAAGACAGTACACACGCACTACAAATTTTCCGCGATTTCAATTTCTCCGGCCAAGACAAACTTATTTTCACCATGGAAATTACATCTCTATACACAGTCATTCCTAATAGCGAAGGTCTTCAAGCACTTAAACACTTTTTCGATCAACGCACTGTCAAAGAACCTAGCTCGGAAACGCTCCCCCGCCTTGCCGAACTAGTTTTAACGCTTAACTGTTTTTCATTCGCCGGCAACTATTACAAACAAATTAATGGTGTAGCGATGGGCACAAGAATGGGACCTAGCTATGCCAATCTTTTTGTAGGATATGTTGAACACCAATTTTTCAATCAGTACAACGGCCCCAAACCTGAACTCTACGGCCGCTACATCGACGACTGCATCGGCGCTATTTCATCCAGCAGACAAGAACTCGATCAATTTATAACTGCCGTCAACTCTTTCCATCCGGCTCTTAAATATACCTGGGAAATTTCGGAAACTTCATTGGCTTTCCTAGATATCAAAGTTTCTATTAGAGGCAACGTGCTATGTACTAGTGTGCACTACAAACCTACTGATTCACACAGTTATTTGTTGTATTCATCGTCACATCCATCACATGTCAAGAACTCCATCCCTTATTCTCAATTTCTTAGACTTCGACGTCTATGTAGCGATGACTCCGATTTTTCCAGCAAATCAGAGGAGATGTGCCAGTTCTTCGAAAAACGTGGCTATCCTGTTTCTGTGGTCAAAGCGGGCCATCATCGCGCCCAACAATTTGATCGACAGTCATCACTACAAACGTCACAAAAAGATAAGAATGACAGAATTCCATTCACCCTCACTTTCCATCCTCATAATCACGCAGTCAAAAGCATCATTCTTAGTAATTTTTAATTACTCCAAAATGATCCCGAGACTGGTAGAATCTTTTCGCAACCTCCACTTATTTCATTCAAACGCGACAAAAACGTAGGCAACTTTTTAGTTAGAAGCGCGCTCAAAACTAACGAGCAACCCGGCACTTTCAAATGCGCGCGCTCACGATGCAAAACTTGTCTTTTCATTGTTAACACTAGCAAGATATCGGGACCTAAGCGATCTGTTAAGATCACCGATCGTTTCACATGTACCTCCGCAAATGTCATTTATTGCATAACCTGTACGTTATGCAATAAATTATACATTGGTGAGACAGGTAGACGACTAGGTGACCGATTCCGCGAACACCTTCGCGATGTTGAGAAGAATGACAAGATGCATCTGAGCCAGTCGCTCGCCATTTTAATCTGCCTAACCAGTCCAAAAAACACATGGCTATCTGCGGCCTTTCCCTACATCTAGGTACGACGGAAAGCCGCAAGAATCTGGAACAAAAATTCATCTTTCAAATCGGCACCCTTAATCCTCACGGTATTAACGAACGCTTTTCATTTAACTAATATATTCCTATTTTTCACGTTGCCATGTTACCACCAATAGCGTAGCTCCTACTCTACTATAAAAACTACACGTAACCCATAATCCCTCGATTCGCTCTGACGAAGGGCTAACGCTCGAAACGTCAGCTTTTAGAATCTCTGTACGGTGGCCAATTTACATTATCAACTCCGTTGATAAAACCAAATTTTTGTATCTTACTACAACATGTAATGACTTAAAGATTACACCAGCGAAGAACCGTAATTGTATTCCCGAAGTTTCTTAAGCAACTCCTGACCACTCCTTGTCGCGTGTTAATTACGATCATTTCTGATTCAAAATATTAAGTGGCAGGAAATTCTGCAGTTGAGCTTGAAATTCAGAAATATTCATTCCTCTGAATTGTAAAGATTAACTTAAATTAATGCTTCAACGATCACATGATAGACGAGTTCAATGAAGCCTCTTCCAATTTGGCGAGTTAAAACGTAAATAAACTACCATAAGCTGCGTGCTTCCGTCACGCAAGCGAGAGCGATAGCTCATGAAAGACGTTGTTCGATTCGAACTGCTTAACAAGTTTGTAACAAATGGAGAGTACTAGTCACGTTGCTCGAACGGCTGACAATTACTATACTTGCAAAGTTAATCGTTTTCTT
The DNA here is from genome assembly GCA_949126865.1 of Montipora capitata. Classification (NCBI taxonomy): domain Eukaryota; kingdom Metazoa; phylum Cnidaria; class Anthozoa; order Scleractinia; family Acroporidae; genus Montipora; species Montipora capitata. The sequence goes on from OX421450.1 coordinate 35,897,056, forward strand.
CCATCTTTCGGTCGATAAGAGCGAAATGACTTTCGCGTATCTTTCAAAGCCGGCCGCTCGACGAGCGGCGTCACCGTTAAGACGAGTTTTCCCAAACACGTGTAAATTTCTTGATAGAATTTCTGCTGATCTTTATAACATCTGTATTAAACAGATCTCGAACAACTTTTAGAAATCCTGTCGTTTGCTGGAAAAAGAAAAACGATCAACGCTTTATGAAAGCGACTTTATTATAATCGAATGTGCCAAACTTCGCAGATTGTAAATACGGCAAATACGCATACTAATTATCGCTGCAATTGATGCACAAAAATATGCAGATTTCTTTGATAGCATCTGCTCCAAATAAACGCATACTGCGTCCTCTATTAACCGCGGCGTAAATCAACCGGAAAAAATATAGGTAAAACCTCGGCTTTCGGTTATCGTAGACTAGGTTTTACCTCGGTCAAACTGGGGATTGAACCTGCGGTTTCATCTAGGCAGAACCGCAGCAAATGCACAAATAGTTTCGAGCGGTACTGTAAGTTAGTACACCCAGCAAGCTAATATTACTAAATACCTTGCAATGTTCCTCTATAAAATAACCTTCCGAGCAGGAACAATGAATGCGGCTGAAAAAAAATAGTAATAGTGGATCATTTGGGTGCCTCATTTAACAAAAAGTAACGCAAGAGTCATCAGAACTGGTTTATCACACATAAATTACTTGTTCGTGTTATTCAGAAATAAGTAACAGTGAGCAACTTACCAAAACAGATGCTAATCGATGCGAGGTCCTCGACGACAAGAAATGATCCTGCAAAATTTGAAGATTTAATGTGGTTATCCATGCCTTATCGAATCTTCAACAGAAACTTTTAACTTTCATAACAAAAATCCCTTACTCCTAGTATACAGTCAAGAAAAGGGTAGAAATGGAACGGAGAAGTTGTCTAGAGAGCTAACAAATGGAGCAGCAAGGACAAGAAGTCATTTCATACTCGAGCAAACTGCAGAACTGATCATGCAGTGAGGAAGTTCAAGTTGAACACGGATCGAGGTGAGATGACTGTTCCATTGCTCCGAACAACTCAAGTAATGGTTTCGTTTGGTAAGGTTCAAAGTTGTAATGAGAACGCATACATTATATGCGGCTCTGGTCTTCCTTAGCTTTAAGTAAGACTTTAAAGCGACTAGACATTAAGGGTTTGTTATGGCTAAAACTGATTGAATGCATTCTTAATCGTCAATTGCTTTGTGGCACCCTCAATTTTGAATCTAAGCGGATTCAAAAACTAAAACCTTCTCTGTTCAGGAACAATTTAAGATACACCATTTACTTATACTTTCTGGATGTGTAAGGAAAGAATGGAGGGCAGTATATGTTAAACCCAGTATGCCATAAAGATAATAGCAGAATTATCCGTGAACACAACAAGTCTCTTTTAATTGCTTTTTCTCGATCAGTCCGGCGTTCCTAACCTCACACTCTCGGTCAGCGGCCTATCTAGGTACGTCATGTTACTACATCTCCTTTTCTCTTAACAGTTACTAATCTCTTAAAGGAATAAGAGCTAACAGTTTTCAATGTATCTTTGGGGTTTTCTAAGAGCTACCCGGGGTCTCAAACAAGTCAACCACGCTCCTTCCTGTGAGGAGTCATTCACTGGATGATGGTCTTCAGGAACACGCAGATCTCGGGATGCTTCATGGCTTGCCCTGGATGCTGAAGAAGGGTCTCGGGTACCAAAGCGCTTGTTGGAGTTGGCTGAAAGGTCTCTTGGCACGAATGCCGTTGTAGGACCTGAGGGCTGTCCTCTCGACCCTTCGTGTCATTCTCCGGTTTCTTCTCACCTGCCCATTTGGAGTCTGTTTAACTACAGATCTGGGCGCTTCGTGTTGTCTGACTACGGTCCCTTTTACTTTCAGGTCTGGGATCCAGACACGGTCGCCAGGTGACAGCTCATCTCCTTCCACTACTCTGTGTCTATAGTCATAGTTCAGTTTCATTTTAGCACGGTACTCCTTTTCCTTTCTCCTGATGTGATCCAAGTCAGGGGTCTTGGGCTTCAGCTCCTCTGGTTGGCAGGGAACTCTGGTGCGTAGTCTATGGCCCATGCTAAGTTGCGCTGGAGAATAACCATGGTGCAATGGAGTATCTCTGTAGGTCAGGAGGGCCAAATACTCGTCGTCACTCTTCTTTAAGATCATCTTCATAGTTTGGACCGCCCTCTCCACTTCCCCATTGGATTGGGGGTACCATGGAGAAGAAGTGATGTGCTCGAATAACCAGTCATCAGCAAAGGCTGTAAATTCCTGCGAGTGGAACTGTGGACCATTGTCCGTAAACAGAATGTCGGGGATTCCGTGTCTGCTGAAGATCCTCTTTAACTGCAAGAGCCTGAGGTACTATCACAGTCCTCGGTACTTGGGAGATCTCAACATATCTTGAAAAATAATCTACAGCGATGAGATAATTCTTGTCTTTGTTCTGGAAGAAATCCACGCCAAATCTAGCCCAGGGTCTATCAGGAAATTCAGTTCCTTTCATTGGCTCGATGCGTTCTTTGCGGTATTTCTCACATGTGGCACAGTTTCGCACAACCTTCGTGATGTCTTGGTTGATCACTGGCCACCAGACTGAGGAGGCAGCATTAGCGCTTGTCTTGGTTACTCCTTGATGTCCATCGTGTAGACGTCTCAAGACATCTGGCCTTAACTTTGGAGGTATGACAAGTCGTCGTTCTCTCAGGGGTAACCCATTGTGGAGAGAGATGTGACCCCTTTGGGCCCAGTATTTCGTTATTGGCCCGTAGAGTTTCCGCTTATCAGACCACCCATTCTGCACATACTGCATCACCAGTTTGAGCGTGTCACCTTTCTTAAGCTCGCAACGTATCTCATCCAGGCGCTGATCCGACACAGGTAGGGTCATTAGGACTGCATTTACGTAGCATTCTACTTCATCATGTAGGTCATTCCATGATTTCGTCTCGTGGGCTTCATCCTCTCGCAGAGATCTGGAAAGTGCATCAGCTGTATACAAGAGCTTACCAGGAATATGTTTGTTGGTAAAGTCAAACCGCATGAGTCTCATTCTGAGGCGTTGAATACGCACTGCAAGCTCGTTGATCAGCTTGGTGGAAAACAAGGGAATTAAAGGCTTGTGATCCGTCTGTACCTTGAATTTCATTCCGATCAGAAAATCAGCCCAGTGTTCAAGTGGCCATGTGACTGCTAAGGCCTCTTTCTCTATCTGGGCGTAACGGGACTCAGTCTCTGTGATAGATCTGCTGTCATACGCCACTAGTCTCAAATAGCCAGATGGTTGTTTTTGCATAAGAACCGCACCTAGTCCAAAACTGCTTGCATCTGCTGAGACAGTTGTCTCCTTTTCCGGATCGTAAAGTGCGAGAACTTGCTCGGATGCCATGTCAGCTTTTAGCCTCTTGAACGCTTCATGTTGGATTGGGCCCCAGACCCATGCATTCTCCCTTTTAAGTAAGTCCCGTAAGGGCTTCGTCTTCTCCGCCAAATTTGGGCAAAATTTCATAAGATGATTAACCAATCCCAAGAAACCTCTCAGGTCTCCAATGTCTTGGGGTTCTGGCATGGACATTTCATGGATCTTTTCTTACACCTTGACTGTCAATAACCTGGCCCAAATATTGCAACTTACTCTGGGAGAATAGACATTTCTGAAGGTTCTCTCCACTAGCCTGTCAAGGACTTGCTCGAGTCGCCGATCATGTTCAGCTTGATCTTTACTCACGACTAAAATATCATCCACCCCTTCTATTCCGGAAAGTTCTTTATCCATCGTCTTCTGTTCCGGGGCCGATGATATGCCAAAAGGCAAACGCTTGAACATATATCGGCCAAAGGGTGTTATGAAGGTAGTCAGCTTGGCACTTTCAGGGTTCAGAACAATCTGGTGAAAGCCAGAGATTGCGTCAAGCTTGGAGAATACTGAACCTTCTGTAAGGCTTCCCAGAATTTCTTCAACGGTCGGCATTTGATAGACTTCTCTGCGAACTGCTTGGTTAAGCTTTGTGGGATCAACGCATATCCGCACTCTGCCGTCTGCTTTTGGTACTACCACAATCGGCGAACACCATTCCGTCGGCTCATCTATGGGTTCGATAACATCAAGTTGAAGCATGTGTTCAATCTCCTCCTTCACTTTTTTCATAAGTGGCAATGGTACTCGCCTGGGGGTAGTCAGACAAAAGGTTGTGGTCTCATCCTTGAGATGACTTCCAGTTTTCCAAGGCCCTGAAAAGCATTGGGTATTTCTTTACAATGTCGTCCTTTACGCTAAAGGGCACAGGATTGTTATCTGCAGGCAGGGGCGTATGATGGACTGCTTTGATACTCTATGTGCGTGGGATTTGATGGATAAGACCAAAGCCACGAATAGCAGGTATTCCAAGAAGTAGCTTGGATGCCCCTTTAACTATGCATCGTTCTGCAATGGCTTCATCTTCTGAGACAAGGTTCATGATTGCAAATCCAACGGTCCTCAAGGGGACATCACCTGCTCCCACAAGTTCTCTGTCTGGTTTTGACAGTGTTCCATATAACTCCTTGTAAGCAGATTCCGGCATCACAGATACTTGTGCTCCTGTGTCAACACACCAGGTCAACTCTTGGTCATTTATCTCCAGCTTAATGTGCCACCCTGAATCGGATGTTGGGGGAGCAATTGGTTCTGCGGGGGACGTTTGACCTTTGTTTGACGTGGGTGTGTTGTAACCCTCCCAACAAATGTGGAAGAGGAGTCGCCCTCGTTGTCAAGAACTTGGCTCACCCTGTGAACAGGCGCGCTTCTGCAAATTATAGGAAATTGTCCCAGTCTGTTGCACTTGTTGCATCCGGTCTCTGCGGCTGGGCAATCCCTCCGTTCAGGGGGGTGCTGGCGATTGCCGTATCCACAATTCCTGTTGCTTGGCTGGAATGATTGCCTCCTAGAGTCTGACTTGGGACCTCGCTGTGGGTTGTTCATGGTCAGAGGGTCTGGCTTGCTATCTCGCTGTGTGACGCTCTCAATCTCTGCGGCCTATCTGGGTACGTCATGTTACTACAGTATATGCAGTTTTATCACACGAGAAAGAAATAATTTTATTACACCCCTCAAGCTAATGTTCCTTAGAGCCGTTTTCAATTGAGTGCCGTTAAAACCAAAACCAAAGTAATTACTTTGGCCAATCAAAAAGGTCGGAGACAATCCAGTAAACCAATCAAAACTCGAAGTAATTACACGTATCCGACACAAAGCGCGGGAAAATATGCACGCGCGAGCTACGATTGGTTTTGGTTTCACTTCTGATTGGTTGAAAAAATGGCGCTGGAACTTTGAACCAATCACTGACTGAAGTAATCATAAACCAAAGTAATTCACTAATTACTTTCGACACTCAATTGAAAACCACTCTATTAGTTCAAAACGACAGACATATAACTTATTACAGCCAGCAAGCTAATATTACTAAATACCTTGCAATGTTCCTCTTTCAAACCTTTTGAGCAGGAATAGTAAATCCGGCTGAAAAAAAAAATTAAGGGATAAATAATACTGTTGGATCATGATTGACCTTGATCACTTGAGAAAATAAACATATAAGGAATTCTGACATAGATACTAACTTGTTCCAAACTGAGTAAAGAGAAAACAAGAAGTAACGAAAAAGTCATCAGAACTGGTTTATCACACATAAATTACGTGTTTGGGTTATTAAGAAATGAGTAAGAGTGAGCAACTTACCAAAATGGATGCTAATCAATGCGAGGTCCTCGACGACAAGAAATGATCCTGCAAAATTTGAAGATTTAATGTGGTTATCCATGCGTTATCGAACCTTGTAGGAAACCTGTTAACCTTCATAACAAAAATCACTTACGCGTAGTCTGCAAGAAAAGTACCCCATTTCTGTACTGACTTCCGTCCTAGAGCCACCTTTTACTCTATCCTAATCTAAGTGATTGGTTCCTAAACATGGAAGCTTGAGGCTTATTACGCACAGTATTGTCATTGCCAGGGTAATATTAATAAGTCCCTTTGTTTGGGATGAATATACTGGTATATTTTAAATAATAAAGATAATTTCAACTCCTGGGTTATACTAAACAAAAAAAATAATGATATTACAAATAAACACAAACACACAAGTATTCTTATAATTGGTTAAACCACTGAAATTATGAATTTCAACCTGAGATTATTACTCGGAAACAATCCAACTACATATTAATTATAACTTAAGCTGAAATTAACCCTGGGATTTTACCATGAAGACAAACGATGAAAAATCTTCCCTGAAATTTTCAGTCTTTGGCTGAAAAATCTGTGTAATCAGGCCGAAAAGAAATTAAAAGGCATCTACAGAGAACTAGTTGAAAAGTCGCCAAGCTGGCTGCATTAATTTTCATGCAAATCATTTATGTCTTGTCACCTTGCAAAATGCGCGATAGATTTAATTTTACTTTTTTTTCGACATAAGTCAGGCTAAAAGGTATTTTGAATATGTAAGAATTTTCCGTTTGCAGTTTTGTATCTGCATGCAAAAAATTCTCTGAAATAGTGCAACTGACTGTACTGCACATATTGGCCAGCCAGCTAAATTTTTGTTCGATGAACAGTGAGAGCGACACTGTTTACGAAAAATATTGAAATTCCTTCCAGCAAATCAACAAAAATGGCACTTAAGTATAGCAAAAATTACAGAAATAATTTAACAAACCTTAACATGAATAACCTAAGAGTCGCAATAGCTTCGAAGAAAATAAAATGGGGAATACACTGTATACATCACATGGAGAATATCAGCTGTTCAAAAGTAATGCGGGCAGATATAGGCGAGCGGTTATGCGCATGCTTATCAGCAAAAGCCAGCACAGGACACCGCGGACGACAGCACAGTAGGACAAAGCTGCCTTCCCACAAGCTTACTCAACCGAATTCTGACATTAATATAGAAGAAAATTATACATTACGCATAATAGCTCATGATTCTGGTGGAGTCTAGGTGGGTGAGAGTTGGCCACTCTCTGAACACTGCTTGACGACTCGTGCAGATGTTGAGTTACAGGGTATAGGGAGAAATCGAGCCAGTCGAAAGTACCCCTCGGGTAACCCCAAACTCTGGGCCCAACTGGTTACAGGAGGGTGCTCAGAGATCCCTCGGGATCTCAACATCGCTCCCAGAGGTCAAATGGGAAAACGACAACTGCCTTGTCAGGGGTAAAAGTCCTAGCCGCAGGCTAGGCAAACAAAAGCCAACCGAGCACCCTCCGACAAGGCTTTTGTTTTGCGACGTTACGTGTCTCGCAACAGTTACGAGTGAATAGTCACACAACTTGGGCTCATTTGCCCGCATCTGGGAAAACTTTAAACAAAACATAGAGTAAAAACAATTACAGCTAGACACTGTAAAATAAATGTTTAGTCCTCAGTTAGTTTTCTTTGTATGTTTTTTTTTTGCATCAGGCCTACTCTGGGACCTTAAATCGCCGTAACGTACTGTAGAGCAACTTAAGGCGACTTAAGAAAAAAATGCCCAAAAAATCAGGCAACCTTACACTAGCTCGTGAATATAAAGCAAAACAAAATGGCAGGACTGCCGCAAGCACTTGTGACTGTTAAAACAAAAATAAACTGTGTCGTTAATCAATAATAGCAATATTTCTTGTTTACAAACATTGACGTCACATTTCTTTTGATATTCAAATTTGCCTACCACGGAACAACAGGAGTCATTGTTTCAACAGCCAATTAGGTTTTGGTTGGCATATTAATAACAATGGGTGACGTCACGAGAAACATCGCTATAGATGAAGTTGTTCAACTTTGATGTTATGGAGACAATTATTCGTCTCAGATGTACACTCCCTTTGCCATTGGCAAATAACTGTTAAATATAATTAAAGTTACAGTGTATTGCAAGTTTTCTTTTTCTGGTAATATAGCTACAAATCTTATTTATTTATTTATTTATCGTTCATCAAGAGAAAGACATAATTTAATTAAATAAGACTGTTACAGGAAATTCATAATGTAAACAAAAATAAAGAACAAGGAAGTCAAACTATTTAATTAAGCTCAAATTATTTCACAAATGAGAGCAAATATCGTTATCTTAGTAAACTTATCTGCAAGATTCCTGCAGCTTGAACTGTCAATTTTTGCATAAAAGTAAATTTGGTCAATTATACACCATTCCAATGGCATCAAACAATGGTTGTTCCTTTTCGGGAACCCAGCCAATAAATGTAACAGTTCCTCTCTTTCTTCAGTTAGGAAGAGCACTCCAATATAACATAGCGAGTCATATTCAGTGCTGTATTTTCGAGATTCAAAATAGACCATTTTTGTTGGATCACCTTTTTTGCTGAACGCAATGATTTTAATCTCTTTAAAATCCGCAGAACTCCAAAATTCTTAACTTTGCTAGCTGATACACCTCTATTCCTATTTGAAAGGGTCGATTTATCTTCACCTTTGGTTAATTTCTTAAAATCAATCTCGTATATGCATCCCCAAGATCAAGATCAAGAGATCCTTGTTAATCGGCTGCAA
>OX421450.1:35933112-35945612 GCA_949126865.1 Montipora capitata
CTTGAGTATTAGGTTAAAGCTGAGAGGAGGCGGTCATTTGGCTGTCATGAATAATGCTTTGATTGGTAACTCCAAGCGCTGTGGCACCACTGCACATGTGTTCTGGAGCTCCTGAAGAAAAAAAGAACAATATTTTAAGGAGAGCAAATTATGTTTGCCAAATTCGAGTTGTTTACTTAAATGAGACAACTGAAACGTTCTAAGGCGGAGGAGTTTGTCTTGTTAAGGGGATGTGACATGAAGAAGCTGAATCGGGAACAAGATCCAGAAAGGGCAAGGCGAATCAAGCAAACTTGAAGGGAAATCGTCGTTCTTCTAAAGGAAGGAACAGGAAGTGTTAAACAGCTTGATGCTCCTTACGTTATTAGAAATACTTTATTGGTTTAGGTCATGGATGAACGTGGGTGCGTTGAATGGCTGGGCTATATATCAACATTTAGAGAAATACTCAGGGCGATGACAAGGTTATCGCTAAAAGCGTTTGCGCAGAGTTTAAGTGGATTGTAAATGCCGCCGCGTTTTTCGGAAATATCGGCGAGTAAGAATAACGTCAACAGGATCATAGCCATCTGGGTCATGACCAGCGACAAGGTTGTTTAGCTTTTTCCAGACGGAGCAGTTGAAAGTGTTGATTTGCTGAAAATAGACGATAGTCAGGGGATGTTATTTTGTCAGGGGCACCCAACGTCAATTTTCGGAAAATATCTGTTCGGAAGACGGTTTGAGATCTAGAATTTTCGGAACATTTGTTGTAAAATTTCTTGCTTGCCTGCCTGTCCTAGGATTTTCGAACATCTAAAAAATGGTATAACTGCCCGTTTTTAACAGATTTTTACCCTAAAAGGGTCAGCTAGAATTTTCGGGAGCCTTTTTTCTGGCTGAAAATTTCGGAAAGGTAAGTTTTAATTCCTATAATTTTCGGATCACTAGACTTTCAGCTAGGAAATCCGAACAGATAAAAATTTTTTAGGGGATAAAAATATGCTTATATCTACCGTTTAAATACTAAAATACGTTTGACAATGCTATGTTTAAGTTGTTTTGAACTATATTCCCGTTGGGTGTCCCTGATTTTGTGGAATGTTTCGTTTAGGAACATTGCTTGGTGCTGTTGTCAGCTACTCTTTACATCACTCAAGTATGGCTAACTTAGCTCCAAATGGCTGAATCTGTACTCATGGTCTTACGCAAGTTCTCATGCTGTGGGCATAATTTGATTGAAATTCGAGAGTCGAGGAAAATAATTTTTTTTTGGCCAACAAAGATAGTTTTTTAACTGTCGATGGTTGAAGGGTCCATTCGAAATCTCTTAGTTACGTACCTCGACCCATGTGACAAGGCTGTTGTACTCTGGTGGCATGGTTAGAGCAGTTTTCTTATGGGCGGCTGACACAATGATTGTCGGCGCAGAATAATAGGCTTCTGGGAGCTTTAAAATCTGAAATGAACAGTTGTCATCAGTGGTCATTGCATCCCGTAATTTGCCTTTTAAAGTATAACGTGGTTTTAAAGATGAAACGGTATAACCTGGCAAAAAGCGTTGTGATCTTGAAGACGAGGCTTAGTCATTGAGGAATGCGAGTTTGTGTTGTTGGGAAAGAAGATTGTCTGGCAGATCTTTATACGCAAACCAGTTCTGCCAAATAAATAGATGTCAGCATTATTTACAATTACAACTTGAAGTACAGGCTGACAAGGATCCGGACCAAGTCGTGTATGGATTGAAACTTCGATTTTGGGATCACAGTAAATCGTTAAGGAAAGAATCTTTAGAGAGCGATTGTGCGAAGAATCTAAACTTGGGGGCTTTTAAAGGCGCATGTGCGAATGACTGTTTACGTAGTTATGCCGATGTTGAGTTGATACGTTTCTTGTTTTAGTTTCTTATTTAATACGCGAGCAGGATAAACAGTAGAATTACTTAGAGAATAAATATAAATCGGAGTAAATGCATTGCGTCTGTAATACAGGCAAAAATGCAGAGAAACGTTTACTTATAATATTTCGAAATAAATCTATATCATCTTCAGACTGAGGTAACCAACAAGTAGCAGAGATTTAATACTATAGATAGTACATTAGCATTATTAAGCACGTGAAAATGCAAAACAAAGACGGTACCATCAAGAGAATAGGGAAAGTTCTCTACTGGCTTTTAAACCAATGTTCAAAGAAGGTGCTGAACGCTTGATGTGGTAATTAAGCTTCTTTGTATAGTAATAGATTCCACTTATCATCGCGGTCTGTTATTTTTGTGTTACCACGAACGGTTTGGGTGAGAGATTCTTTGTTCATTGCAGCATAGTTAATAGAGGGGAATTGTTAGGAAGCTCGGCAAACATCAAAGGAGCAAACAAAGATGCCAAGATTTAGGTTGGAAAGTCCACGACCGTGCACAATCTTTTGTTTTGCGCTCATACACTATGCATGAATTACGTAAGCAACACGTTTCTATTGGTTAGTTCCTCAGTACGGAGTAAACAACTATTGTGTTTTGTGCACGGTCAAGGCCAGAAAAGAGAACAAAAACCTACAACAAAGAAAGTTGTCGGGTTTCATAACCATTCGCCTCTATTAACTATGATTGCAGCAAAAGGTGGCTTACTCTCATTGATAAAAATGTCCGGTAAGTTGTACAAACCTTGTATGCGTTTGATCTGGTCACAATGTTGCAGATGTTTGTATATATCGCTTTCTTTGTCCCTAAGCGCATGTTCTTATGTGCGGACAAACAGGGTTTTGTTCGTTTTTCACATGTACAAAGAATTGCAACCGGGGCAAGCGAATTCATATCCGTGCGTTGGTAGTAAAGCGATCAATTAATAAGTTCGCTATACCGATCCGGAGTCGAGCATACTAACCATGAGGCCACCACGCCTCCCACACCACGCACTACTCCGTTGGTAAATTCATGAGTGAGCTTCTACAACCACTCACACAGAACGAGTACACACTGAAGCACACTTTCGACGCAGCAAATACAATCAAGGCAATATCTCCAGCTTTATTTGCTGAAGGTTATGAATTCGTCTCTTTTGATGTGGAGTCTCTCTTTACTAATGTTCAATGAAAATCATTGAATATCGAATCTACAACAAAAAGTTTGTCAAAGCGAAGCTCAAGAAATCTACCCTTCGCAAACTAATCCGCGAAACGTGTACGAAAACCGTCTTTTCTTGCAACAACAAGCTACACGAACAAGCCGATGGTGTTAGCATGGGTAGTTCGCTCGGTCCAGTGCTAGCAAACATTATCATGACAGAATTTGATCAAGAAACTGTGAAGAAGCTCATCAATCAGGGTTTAATAGCCTTTTATTGCAGATACGTGGATGACACATTCCTTCTCATCAAACGCAACACAATCACCACTATTCCAGAACACTTTCACAAGTCTGGACATCAACATCGCTAGTGATGGCCTTGGCATCTATAGAAAAGATACTTTTTACTGGACAGTACACTAATTTTGAAAGTTTTGTCCCCTGGCGATACAAGATTTCTTGGGTTAGAGCATTGATTGACCGCGTACACCGAATCTGCACTCCTAACCCTTATTAATTGATTGCTTTACTACGAACGCACGGAATAGGACTCTAGATCATAGTACCAACCACACCTCCCACAACAACCAGGATTCAACGATCTGGCTTACCATCCCATTCGTTTGTGACCTAACAACACAGCTTGTTAAGAAACTTAAGCGTAAGCTTCGGAGATGTCTAGTCGACCCGAATATGGACATCCGAATAAAACAGAAGACCACAAAATTATGTTTCTTCACAAACACTAAAGATAAAACACGGCCATTAAGTCAATTTAATGTTATATATGAATTCACTTGCCCCGGTTGCAATTCTTTGTACATTTGCAAAACGAACAAAACCCTGTTTGTCCGCACACAAGAACATGCGCTTACGGACAAAGAAAGCGCTATATACAAACATCTGCACCATTGTGACCAGATCAAACACATACAAGGCTTATACAACTTACCGGACATTTTTATCAATGAGAATAACCCAACCTTCTGCTGCAATGAGCAAAGAATTTCTCACCCAAACCGTGCGTGGCGTGATAACTGGAATCTATTACTATACAAAGAAGCTTACCACATCAAGCGTTCAGCACCTTCTTTGAACATTGGTTTAAGAGCCAGGAGAGAACTTTGCCTATTCTCTTCAAAGTATCGTCTGCATGGATCTTCTTTATAGATGCCTTGGTTGTCCGCCATGTTTCTGCTCCATACATCAATACCGGCTTAACGTTTGAGTTAAACAATCGTATACCTTGGTGGTTGCACCGATTACTCTGGAGCTCCAGGCCTTTTTTAGCATCTTAAATGCTGATCGTGCCTTACCGATCCTAGTTTTCATATCTGCGTCTGTTCCCTCACTTTTGTCCATTACACTACCCAAAAGGTAAAAGACTCAACTTCCCCCAGTTCCTCCTCCTCAATTTTGACTGGCTCATCAGTGCCTGCATTGATCCTCAGGATCCAGACCTTTATTAATCAGTGCTTACGTAGAATCCTAAAAATCCATTGGCCAGAGACTATCAGCAAGAGACTATGGGCAAGGACGCAGCAAACGCCAGCGGACGAGGACATTTGACGAAAGAAGATGGAGATGGCTTGGCCATACGCTTCGCAAACCACCTTGGTAGCATTGGCCGTCAAGCCCTAAACTGGCACCCCCAAGGTCAAGGAAACAGAGGGAAACCACGGAACACCTGGCGGCGTGAGCTTGAGAAGGACATTATAAGGACTGGACACACATGGAAACAACTTGAAAGGGTGATAGCTCAGGACAGAGGGCACTGGAGAGTTATGATTGGTGGCCTATGCTTCGGGAGGAGTGAACGGCAAAATTGATTAATTGATCAAGGTATCGTCTTTGTTTTCGATTTTCACGTGCTTAATTATGCCAATGTACCATCTATAGTATTTAAATCTCTGCTACTTGTTGGCCACCTCAGTCTGAAGATGATATAGATTTATATCGAAATATAATAAGTAATGTTTCTTTGCATTTGTTGCTTGTATTACAGACACAATTCATTTATTCTCTATCTTTTAAAATTATCAGCAGGTAATGGATGTAGCATTACTTACCACTTTGATTTTCTTGTGTTGTCCACCACAGTTCTGCATCTCGCGTAAACATGCACACTTTAAATTTGTTTAATTCAATGTCTTCCACCCACACCGAAGCCGCATCGTGTTTTTGGTCGGGTCGCTCATGTTCGGCTGTTACTACCACGAAAGGACTAGAAGCAAAGCTTTTCTGAAAAAAATATTTTGAAAGGTAAAGATAGTGGTAACAATTGGAATTACTTTCTAAAATCAAGATAGTGTTTATGTGGAGCAGACTTCGATCAGGTTCTCCGGGTTATAACTAATCGAGAATGATACGCTCTTGCAATTGGTTCCTTCCCACCAGTCTGTCATGGTTATCAGTCCAGCCACTGTTGTTTATCGGTGCTTCATGGAAAGCGATGTAGTCAACGAAGGTGAGCCCGCCATCAGGTGTTAAACGATCATTTCGTCCCGCATTTAGTATTATGTGAAATTGACATTCTCGATCCAGGCCACCGCAGCATCGTGTATGAAGCTTCCGGTGTAGTTGAAGTAATTGATGGATGTCAGTACGTAAACTAATCCTCGGCTGGACATGAAACTCGTCTTGAATTGAACGAATCTGCATTTGACGTCAACTGTATCAGGACTGAGCGTAACGCGACTTCTCTGAATGACAAATGCAGGCAAAAAAAGGAAGGTTTGTAAGCTGTTAAAACTTCGCACAAACTTTTACTTTACACTCACGTTTACAGCCTCCATAATGCTTGATTCCGGTTTCCTCTCTGTTTTTGCAGACCTTGTATTTCTATTGGCAGATACTTTGATGAGTCTATCCGTTGTTGTCGCAGAGGGGCTCAGATTCATTTCTAGCACATGGAATGCAGACAATCGAATGATTGGTTGCACTTATCGCCTTGCACAATCCGTAATATGGGTAAGTGATTTCGTTACTTGGGTGATAATATGCAAGAAAGTGTTACAGTTTTGCCAATTACCGGAGAAGAATGCGTCGGATATTTAACAATTGTTCGCCGAAGGCGAGGTGAATATCATTGAATAAAAATAGGTCCCTCTGGGGACATGTGCTTACGGGTAACAAATGTTACACCATTAACATTGTCTGTGTGATTGTTGACATATTTTTGTAATGGGCGTTGACAATGAATGCTTGGAATGCAAGAAAGGCATAGACCTTATTCATAAATGGCGGTCAATTTATAGTTCTTTTGTCGAAGTGCAAATTAGCCTACCAAGCCTCGATACCATACAGTGAATTGAATTGGTAGGCTAATTTGCACGTGGACAAAAGAATTATACTGTGACCGCCATTTATGAATAAGGTCTATTGCAATTAAGTTTTTCAGATAAACAGTGCATGTGTCTACTGTAACAGTTACAAAAACTGAGTGAATTTCTAAAGAAGAATGGATGCATTTATAGGGAAAATAACGAAAATAACGAACTAATGAGCGAGAGGTAGTAAGGTGTGCAAAGAGTCATGATGGAATCCGGCAGTAGCTGATCTGTTTGAAAATCAAGATCAATG
The DNA here is from genome assembly GCA_949126865.1 of Montipora capitata. NCBI lineage: Eukaryota > Metazoa > Cnidaria > Anthozoa > Scleractinia > Acroporidae > Montipora > Montipora capitata. The sequence continues at coordinate 35,939,738 of OX421450.1, forward strand.
CAGAGTTCCCTTCTTGGATTTTTTTTTGTTTTTTCACTCAAGAAGAATTCTCAAGGTTTAATACGTTTGTCAAATAATTCTGTATTGCGGGCGATGTACAACGAGAGAAAACAAATTATGAGCACGTCACTTGATAGCATCAGGTAGCTTCATTTGCGTGAGCGAAGTTAATGATACCTTATTTCATAGGTACTGAGATTTATCCACGAAAGTCATAGTGAACTAGACGCTCCATAACGTGTACACTGGGTTGCCTGTGGTACGGTGTTACACAAAAGAAGAAGGCACTGAATTGGGTGGTATTGAACTGCAGCGTTCCAGTTAATTTTATAAAGTGGGGGGTCATTATTACCATTTGAGGGGCCATCCACATGTCGCGCCAGCAGAGGCCCTTTGGCTCACACGTTCACACGTTTAATTATTTTGTAATGTCCTGTCCCATTTTGAGGTCTTTTAGTTTTTTAAGCTTTGGTAATAAATTCACTTTAAAGATAGCAAAACACGCTCTTGAGCAAAAATTCATTCGTTTCTTCTTTAAATAAATAGTCTTCAAAAAACTAATTGCAAATTGCTCTGATGGACGTTGTCCAGCATGTCTTGCAGTTGCACTAAGCAAACGTTTATTGGCCTAGTCGAGGTTCTTCTCCTACTCGAGGTTCTTGGCCTACTCGACGTTCTTGGTCTGCTTGAGGTTCTTGGCCTAAACGAGGTTCTGGGCCTACTCGAGGTTCTTGACCTACTCGAGCTTCTTGTCCTACTTGACGTTCTTGGCTTAGTTGATGTTCTTGGCCTATTCGAGGTTCTTCTCCTACTCGAGGTTCTTGGCCTACTCGAGGTTCTCGGCTCACTTCAGGTTCTTGGACTATTCGAGGTTCTTCACCTACTCGAGGTTCTCAGCCTACTCGAGGTTCTCAGCCTACTCGAGGTTCTCAGCCTACTTGAGGTTCTTGGCCTACTCGAGGTTCTTGGCGCCATAAACTCGGTGCCTGCTAACAGATCAGCGGAAGATACCCGCCGTATTTAACCATTTCAACGAAAGTAAAGGTAAACCAAAGTAATGGTCAAGTAAACCAATTACAAATGTTTTTCCCCCAATATAGCATGAAAAATCCAAACCAAAATGGTCGATCCCAATAGAAGACGACTTAAATGTCTCAATTTCCTTATATATATAAAAATGGGTGACTCTTTGGACGTTATGACAAACTTTGCGCTTAGCTCTTCGTTAGCTACAGTTTATGATATCTTTGCCAGCAAGTGATCGTGGATCCGAGAACCGCAAAGTCTCGTAGGTATTACTTTTTCACCATTTTATCTTACATACAAAAAATTCCGCTAGAATTGCTGTTTTCGATTTGCGTCCAAGGTCGGATTAAAAACTTAACGAACTAGCTAGAATGCTATTTACTTTAAATAACATCGTTTCCCACCGCCCGAATAACCTACTATTTGTAAAATCTTAAAAAATATTCCCTGTCTAATACTCTGTTCAATACTGCCCAACTATAAATACAAAATTTACATCCCCTATTGCTTAAAAACCTTTGATGTAGGTATGATTTTGAATAGAAATACAGGGTTATGACACATTTTTTGGCCTGGCCTTGGTTGATTCAAATGTGGAGAACCCAATAAATCACCATGGGATAAGCACAAGCAAAACCGTTTTATTTATCCCGGCGATGGAGAGCGCTAGCCACCCATTGAACAACTGAAGCCACGTTGAAGCCTGTGTGTTAAATCGAGAATGTTTATATGCGTCACAAACATCCAGGCTTTTCCTTGATTCAGGCGCCTCGATCTCTTTTCCCCGATCGACCGACCCAATTTCACGAGAGGGCAGATGATGTGAAACCAACTATTTCATGGGCCGGGAAAGTGTACTCACAATAGTATGCGCCTGCATAATTTGGCAATCCCAGTTCCTCATCTCAACCCACATCAATACGCAATGCCATAATTCAACGCATGCTATGGTCATTGTATATATTTAGGATTCTTTTCATGTACGATAGATTGAAGATGGCCTTTTAAAACAATACAGTTTAATAAATTGAAAAACAAACAAACAAGAAGACAAATTAATACCGTAATAATTGATTGTTCCTTTTTTCCTAGGTGCTCAGTGAGGAAAGAGAATGTGCGACCTCCACACCAGGAGAAAAAGGATGCAGCTGCGGCAGCAAAGTTAAGTCAAGGGATCAGTTTTCAAATGCATCTGCTCGTTTTTGGATCATCAGGTAGAAATGGCACATAACGATAGTTCTCGTTTGACGTCACAACCATGATAGGGAACTTGAGGATATGGGCACAAACTTTCATCACTACATGGCCTAGTGACCTGTCAAATACGCCGTTTTGCCTGAATTCTTCAGCTGTCAGAGCAAGTGAGTCTCGATCTTGATCGGAAACAAACGCCATGAATTCATCATTTTCTTTCAAGATTTCGTCTGCAAAGAGATTGCGCAGTATCTTAATGCATTTCTCTTTATTTTTGAGAAGACCAAGTGTTGTAAGATGCTGCCATATTTCTTTCTCCTCGCTGGAAAAGGCGCGTTCTGTGTTCCGTTATTGTGGGCTTCGTTTTGTCGTTATCGCTTTCGTTATCATAGAACATGTGATGCACATTTAAACTTTTAAGTTTGTCTGCAATCAACGAACGATCATCAATGTGAAAAGATCATTTGATAGACTTGTCATTATCCGCGAAGCCGAAATTGCGGCCTATATTATGGATTCTGCAACAGCGTCAAAGCAAACATCTTCGATGGACTCTGCAATCAGCAAATGGTGGAGACCGTTACCGGTTCCTGTGTGCGTTGGCGCTCCCTTGTCGCATACATTTTCCTCAGTATTGTGCCAGGCTTTTGTTTTAAATGCCGACCAACTCGAGCTTAAGTAGATTCCTCAGAAATTAAAGTTCCCGATGAATTTTTTTAAAACTTTCCCTGAATGTTCTCTACCAAGCACTGTTTCGAAAAAAACAATAAAAATGATAGGTCACCATTCTCGCTTAAGAGATATGATGGGCCAATCTTACCCAATTTATGCTTGTACTCGTGCTATTTAGGCGCATTATTCATCGGTCCACGTTACATTTTGCGGTAGCTCGATAGGTAGTTTATAAAAGTAATACTCGGAAAAAAACTTAACAGGTAGAAAATGTCGAGCATATAGAACAATATTATTATATAAAATTTGTGGAAACATAACACTATTTGAAACGACGTGGACGTAAAGCGTTCGTAGAGTCGTTATTTTTGCGGTCATAATTTGCATCACAGAGTAACGGGTTCCTGCACGCTTTCGCCTAGATCTTTTTTTGCTTCCGATAAATTTTTTTAGTTTTCTTTTAAATTAAGGGGCACAATATGCACACTATTATTATGCAATAAAAAATACAGGTCACCATGCTCGTTTAAAAGAAAATGAGCATTTATTTCGCTATCGAGCTTAGCTTGAGGGAAATTTCTTTCACTGTGTACGTGCACGCGCTAATTTGCGCGCGCTAATGACGCAAAAATCGTGCGCAGTAGGGATGCGCAATGCAATACTGAGGAATCACCTTAAGTCATTATCAGTAGAGAAAGGTTTTCTTCGTACAGGCTTTACGCGTTTTATTTTAGAGTTACACTTGCGTTGCAAACAAGAAGACGCTTTGCAGCTATAACTGTAAAAAAGCATTGTTAATAATGCGACAGCTAATTCTAGACTGATTCTTGTCTCACCTGTTAATAGTAATCTGTTTAATGGTCTATGCAGTTGCTCATTTCGTTCGGTTCCAAATCCGGGTGGTATTCCAGAAAGGCATCCTTTTTTAATGTGTTCGCGGATGTACTCAATTTGTTTAAATGTCGCCTCTCTTAAACAGGAAGAAGGAACATTCCTCCATCTTTCAAGTAGGCGATCTAGATTGGCTTCAATTTCCAGTGGATCAGGAGTAACCATCAGCCGATTTTCCCCAAGATCGGTGCTCTGTCTGAAAACTAATCCAAATTGTCAGGTACCGACGTCCTCTACACGACTTCAAATTTGGTCATTTCACGTCGTCGTCAGGACGAGAACGGCAAAGAAATGTATCAAAATGTGAAACACACGTTGGGGGCGTGCAGAGCCTTTGTTTTGTTCCAGCATAAAGTCCATTCTCTATTTTCGAATTCCCCATAATACACTTTGTTTGCCCCCCAAATTTTGCATAAATTATTGTTTTCAAATGCTCTTGGGGACACTGCATATTCCCAAGAGCATTTGAAAACAATGCTTTATGCAAAATTATTTGGGGGGCAAACAAAGTGTATTATGGGGAATTCGAAATAGAGAATTGTTTTATGACGCCCTGGTAGCCGTCGTGCTTACGTAAGCTTCATAGTAGCGACCTTACGATAGGGCGACGACGACGGCTACGAAAACTCCTCAAAACAATAGACTTAACCCAGGTGAGTCTGGTGACGAAATTCGGAGGACTGTGAAGAAAAATTTTCACGCCGTATCCCACAACCGCTCGCGGCCTTAGGTGTTGTTTCCAAACTCCCTGCAGTATTTCCATCGCCAAAACTCAGCAGATCCTTCCGTGTCTACCACATTTCCTGTTACTGAATGAACATTCAAGTAGACCAGACGAGATCTAACCTCGCCTCTGCCATGTTGAATTCGAAAAAAAGGCCGCGCAGTTGTGGGATACGGCTTTAAAATCGCTCTCCCCAGTCCTCCGAATTACGTCACCAAATCTCCTGGAATGAACAAAAACAAAGGCTCTGTACGACCTGCACATGCCTTTTGGTACATTTCTTTGGCGTCCTCGCCCTCGTCCTTACAACAACGTGAATTAACCAATTTTAAGGTTGTGTAGATGACGTGAGAACCTGACGAAATATTTTTAATTTTCTTCCCAAACAACCACACCATTCATGCCAATTTTATTCCCGAAATGTTAACAAACATTTTCCATTCCCAACGACTTGGAGTTATCGCGAAATTATTACAATAACGGGAAATAATATTTTTAGACAACGTTCTCGTTGGCTTTGGCGTCGTCCTTGCATAAGGTCTCAATCAATCAGCAGTGCCAATGGTTCTAAACGCTGTGCAAATGTATTTGACATTTTGGACGCCATTTTCTACTTCGGATCGCTAATCTCTTGATAGATCAAACCGAAATTGTTGTTTGTTCTTGCACTCAAAATAATTAAACGGGTAACTTTATGTTTGTTAGAGAATGCTGTCTGTAAAATATAACGGTTCATGCACAACACAATGGCAACAACTCTGTCGGGTCAGCGGGGATTAGGTTATACAGTTTAATGATGAATATGGAAAAGCTAAGATGTAACTAGGAAGGTTGACTTAGCGTCAAAAAACTTTGGAATAGACCTTTATAGTAATGGTGGACGGTCTACTAGAAACTCATTTTTTCTTCGGTTTAAATAGAAATGTGAAATTTGCAGTTGGTAATGCAAAAGGATTTCATTTTGATTCAAGGTCTTCTTTTCAAGGTAAATTCACCAGTTCAATTTTATCCAGAAAACATGAATGCCAGTAGTTGTTTTCCTTGAAAAATGTTCTAAGCAATAATACGTTTGACAAGGTATGCAAGGGAAAGAGTATAGAATTTTCACCCACAATAATGAAATGATTCTTTTTATTTCTCCATAAAATTTGATTGGTTTTACGGTTAGAGCTTCAAGTTATCAGTTGTCATTGCGCCGTCTGGCTGCATAAATTTGGCTCCTCATTTTCTCGTTTTTTTCTACTCTTGTGGTGAAGCCCTTTTGTTCTAAGTTTGCGAACACGTCTCTAACGCTATGGCTATGACTTACAGCCGATCTACACTGCTTTCCCTCAGATACTGGTGGAAAAATCCGACACAACTTATCAA
>OX421450.1:35950612-35958112 GCA_949126865.1 Montipora capitata
GAAACTTAAATGAGGCAACTAAAACGTTCTACGCGGAGGAGTTAAGGGGATGTGACATGAAGAAGCTGAATCGGGAAGAAGATGCAGAAAAGGCAAGGCGAATCAAGCAAATTTGAAAGGAAATCGTCGTTCTTTTAAAGGAAGGAACAGGAAGTGTTAAACAGCTTGATGCTCCTTACGTTATTAGAATTTATTGGGTTAGGGAATGGATGAACGTGGGTGCGTTGAATGGCTGGGCTATATATCAACATTTAGAGAAATACTCAGGGCGATGACAAGGTTATCACTAAAAGCGTTTAAGTGGATTATAAATGCCGCCGCGTTTTTCGAAAATATCGGCGAGTAAGAATAACGTCAACAGGATCATAGTCATCTGGGTCATGACCAGCGACGAGGTTGTTTAGTTTTTTCATGCAGACGGAGCAGTTGAAAGTGTTGATTTGCTGAAAATAGACGACAGTCAGGGGATGTTATTTTGTGGAATGTTGCGTTTAGGAACACTTCTTGGTGCTGTTGTCAGCTACTCTTTACATCACTGTATGGCTGACTTAGCTCTAAATGGCTGAACGCGATTTTTTGTACTCATGGTCTTATGCAAGTTCTCATGCTATGGGCATAATTTGATCGAAATTCGAGAGTCGAGGAAAAGATTTTTTTTTGGCCAACAAAGATAGTTTTTTTTAACTATTGTTGGTTGAAGGGTTCATTCGAAATCTTTTAGTTACGTACCTCGACCCATGTGACAAGGCTGTTGTACTCTGGTGGCATGGTTAGAGCAGTTTTCTTATGGGCGGCTGACACAATGATTGTCGGCGCAGAATAATAGGCTTCTGGGAACTTTAAAATCTGAAATGAACAGTTGTCATCAGTGGTCATTGCATCCCGTAATTCGCCTTTTAAAGTATAAAGTAGTTTCAAAGATGAAACGGTATAATGGTAAAGCGTTGTGATCTTGAAGACGCGGCTTAGTCATTGAGGAATGCGAGTTTGTGTTGTTGGGAAAGAAGATTGTCTGGCAGATCTTGTACGCAAACCAATTCTGCCAAAAAAATAGATGTCAGCATTATTTACAATTACAACTTGAAGTACAGGCTGACAAGGATCCGGACCAAGTCATGTATGGATTGAAACGTTAATTTTGGGATCATAGTAAATCGTTAAGGAAAGAATCTTTAGAGAGCGATTGTGCGAAGAATCTAAACTTGGGGGCTTTTAAAGGCGCATGTGCGAATGACTGTTTACGTAGTTATGCCGATGTTGAGTTGATACGTTTCTTGTTTTAGTTTCTTATTTAATACGCGAGCAGGATAAACAGTAGAATTACTTAGAGAATAAATATAAATCGGAGTAAATGCATTGCGTCTGTAATACAGGCAAAAATGCAGAGAAACGTTTACTTATAATATTTCGAAATAAATCTATATCATCTTCAGACTGAGGTAACCAACAAGTAGCAGAGATTTAACACTATAGATAGTACATGAGCATTATTAAGCACGTGAAAATGCAAAACAAAGACGGTACCATCAAGAGAATAGGGAAAGTTCTCTACTGGCTTTTAAACCAATGTTCAAAGAAGGTGCTGAACGCTTGATGTGGTAATTAAGCTTCTTTGTATAGTAATAGATTCCACTTATCATCGCGGTCTATTATTTTTGTGTTACCATGTACGGTTTGGGTGAGAAATTCTTTGTTCATTGCAGCATAGTTAATAGAGGGGAATTGTTAGGAAGCTCGGCAAACATCAAAGGAGCAAACAAAGATGCCAAGATTTAGGTTGGAAAGTCCACGACCGTGCACAATCTTTTGTTTTGCGCTCATACACTATGCATGAATTACGTAAGCAACACGTTTCTATTGGTTAGTTCCTCAGTACGGAGTAAACAACTATTGTGTTTTGTGCACGGTCAAGGCCAGAAAAGAGAACAAAAACCTACAACAAAGAAAGTTGTCGGGTTTCATAACCATTCCCCTCTATTAACTATGATTGCAGCAAAAGGTGGCTTATTCTCATTGATAAAAATGTCCGGTAAGTTGTACAAACCTTGTATGTGTTTAATCTGGTCACAATGGTGCAGATGTTTGTATATATCGCTTTCTTCGTCCCTAAGCGCATGTTCTTATGTGCGGACTCAACTTCCCCCAGTTCCTCCTCCTCAATTTTGACTGGCTCATCAGTGCCTGCATTGATTCTCAGGATCCAGACCTTTATTAATCAGTGCTTACGTAGAATCCTAAAAATCCATTGGCCAGAGACTATCAGCAATGAGAACCTATGGGCAAGGACGCAGCAAACGCCAGTGGAAGAGGACATTTGACGAAAGAAGATGGAGATGGCTTGGCCATACGCTTCGCAAACCACCTTGGTAGCATTGGCCGTCAAGCCCTAAACTGGCACCGCCAAGGTCAAGGAAACAGAGGGAAACCACGGAACACCTGGCGGCGTGAGCTTGAAAAGGACATTATAAGGACTGGACACACATGGAAACAACTTGAAAGGGTGATAGCTCAGGACAGAGGGCACTGGAGAGTTATGATTGGTGGCCTATGCTTCGGGAGGAGTGAACGGCAAAATTGATTAATTGATCAAGGTATCGTCTTTGTTTTCGATTTTCACGTGCTTAATTATGCTAATGTACCATCTATAGTATTTAAATCTCTGCTACTTGTTGGCCACCTCAGTCTGAAGATGATATAGATTTATATCGAAATATAATAAGTAAATTATTTTGAAAGGTAAAGATAGTGGTAAAAATTAGAATTACTTTCTAAAATCAAGATACATGTAGTGTTTATGTGGAGCAGACTTTGCTCAGGTTCTCCGGTTTTTTTTTTAACTAATCGAGAATGATACGCTCTTGCAATTGGTTCCTTCCCACCAGTCTGTCATGGTTATCTGTCCAGCCACTGCGTTTATCGGTGCTTCATGGAAAGCGATGTAGTCAACGAAGGTGAGCCCGCCATCAGGTGTTAGACGATGATTTCGTCCCGCATTTAGTATTATGTGAAATTGACATTCTCGATCCAGGCCACCGCAGCATCGTGTATGAAGCTTCCGGTGTAGTTGAAGTAATTGATGGATGTCAGTACGTAAACTAATCCTCGGCTGGACATGAAACTCGTCTTGAATTGAACGAATCTGCATTTGACGTCAACTGTATCAGGACTGAGCGTAACGCGACTTCTCTGAATGACAAATGCAGGCAAAAAAAGGAAGGTTTGTAAGCTGTTAAAACTTCGCACAAACTTTTACTTTACACTCACGTTTACAGCCTCCATAATGCTTGATTCCGGTTTCCTCTCTGTTTTTGCAGACCTTGTATTTCTATTGGCAGATACTTTGATGAGTCTATCCGTTGTTGTCGCAGAGGGGCTCAGATTCATTTCTAGCACATGGAATGCAGACAATCGAATGATTGGTTGCACTTATCGCCTTGCACAATCCGTAATATGGGTAAGTGATTTCGTTACTTGGGTGATAATATGCAAGAAAGTGTTACAGTTTTGCCAATTACCGGAGAAGAATGCGTCGGATATTTAACAATTGTTCGCCGAAGGCGAGGTGAATATCATTGAATAAAAATAGGTCCCTCGGGGGACATGTGCTTACGGGTAACAAATGTTACACCATTAACATTGTCTGTGTGATTGTTGACATGTTTTTGTAATGGGCGTTGACAATGAATGCTTGGAATGAAAGAAAGGCATAGACCTTATTCATAAATGGCGGTCAATTTATAGTTCTTTTGTCGAAGTGCAAATTAGCCTACCAAGCCTCGATACCATACAGTGAATTGAATTGGTAGGCTAATTTGCACGTGGACAAAAGAATTATACTGTGACCGCCATTTATGAATAAGGTCTATTGCAATTAAGTTTTTCAGATAAACAGTGCATGTGTCTACTGTAACAGTTACAAAAACTGAGTGAATTTCTAAAGAAGAATGGATGCATTTATAGGGAAAATAACGAAAATAACGAACTAAGGTAAGGTGTGCAAAGAGTCATGATGGAATCCGGCAGTAGCTGATCTGTTTGAAAATCAAGATCAATGCAGAGTTCCCTTCTTGGATTTTTTTTTTGTTTTTTCACTCAAGAAGAATTCTCAAGGTTTAATACGTTTGTCAAATAATTCTGTATTGCGGGCGATGTACAACGAGAGAAAACAAATTATGAGCACGTCACTTGATAGCATCAGGTAGCTTCATTTGCGTGAGCGATGTTAATGATACCTTATTTCATAGGTACTGAGATTTATCCACGAAAGTCATAGTGAACTAGACGCTCCATAACGTGTACACTGGGTTGCCTGTGGTACGGTGTTACACAAAAGAAGAAGGCACTGAATTGGGTGGTATTGAACTGCAGCGTTCCAGTTAATTTTATAAAGTGGGGGGTCATTATTACCATTTGAGGGGCCATCCACATGTCGCGCCAGCAGAGGCCCTTTGGCTCACACGTTCACACGTTTAATTATTTTGTAATGTCCTGTCCCATTTTGAGGTCTTTTAGTTTTTTAAGCTTTGGTAATAAATTCACTTTAAAGATAGCAAAACACGCTCTTGAGCAAAAATTCACTCGTTTCTTCTTTAAATAAATAGTCTTCAAAAAACTAATTGCAAATTGCTCTGATGGACGTTGTCCAGCATGTCTTGCAGTTGCACTAAGCAAACGTTTATTGGCCTAGTCGAGGTTCTTCTCCTACTCGAGGTTCTTGGCCTACTCGACGTTCTTGGTCTGCTTGAGGTTCTTGGCCTAAACGAGGTTCTGGGCCTACTCGAGGTTCTTGACCTACTCGAGCTTCTTGTCCTGCTTGACGTTCTTGGCCTAGTTGATGTTCTTGGCCTACTCGACGTTCTTCTCCTACTCGAGGTTCTTGGCCTACTCGAGGTTCTCGGCTCACTTCAGGTTCTTGGACTATTCGAGGTTCTTCACCTACTCGAGGTTCTCAGCCTACTCGAGGTTCTCAGCCTTTTTGAGGTTCTTGGCCTACTCGAGGTTCTTGGCGCCATAAACTCGGTGCCTGCTAACAGATCAGCGGAAGATACCCGCCGTATTTTAACCATTTCAACCAAAGTAAAGGTAAACCAAAGTAATGGTCAAGTAAACCAATTACAAATGTTTTTCCCCCAATATAGCATGAAAAATCCAAACCAAAATGGTCGATCCCAATAGAAGACGACTTAAATGTCTCAATTTCCTTATATATATAAAAATGGGTGACTCTTTGGACGTTATGACAAACTTTGCGCTTAGCTCTTCGTTAGCTACAGTTTATGATATCTTTGCCAGCAAGTGATCGTGGATCCGAGAACCACAAAGTCTCGTAGGTATTACTCTTTCACCATTTCATCTTACATACAAAAAATTCCGCTAGAATTGCTGTTTTCGATTTGCGTCCAAGGTCGGATTAAAAACTTAACGAACTAGCTAGAATGCTATTTACTTTAAATAACATCGTTTCCCACCGCCCGAATAACCTACTATTTGTAAAATCTTAAAAAATATTCCCTGTCTAATACTCTGTTCAATACTGCCCAACTATAAATACAAAATTTACATCCCCTATTGCTTAAAAACCTTTGATGTAGGTATGATTTTGAATAGAAATACAGGGTTATGACACATTTTTTGGCCTGGCCTTGGTTGATTCAAATGTGGAGAACCCAATAAATCACCATGGGATAAGCACAAGCAAAACCGTTTTATTTATCCCGGCGATGGAGAGCGCTAGCCACCCATTGAACAACTGAAGCCACGTTGAAGCCTGTGTGTTAAATCGAGAATGTTTATATGCGTCACAAACATCCAGGCTTTTCCTTGATTCAGGCGCCTCGATCTCTTTTCCCCGATCGACCGACCCAATTTCACGAGAGGGCAGATGATGTGAAACCAACTATTTCATGGGCCGGGAAAGTGTACTCACAATAGTATGCGCCTGCATAATTTGGCAATCCCAGTTCCTCATCTCAACCCACATCAATACGCAATGCCATAATTCAACGCATGCTATGGTCATTGTATATATTTAGGATTCTTTTCATGTACGATAGATTGAAGATGGCCTTTTAAAACAATACAGTTTAATAAATTGAAAAACAAACAAACAAGAAGACAAATTAATACCGTAATAATTGATTGTTCCTTTTTTCCTAGGTGCTCAGTGAGGAAAGAGAATGTGCGACCTCCACACCAGGAGAAAAAGGATGCAGCTGCGGCAGCAAAGTTAAGTCAAGGGATCAGTTTTCAAATGCATCTGCTCGTTTTTGGATCATCAGGTAGAAATGGCACATAACGATAGTTCTCGTTTGACGTCACAACCATGATAGGGAACTTGAGGATATGGGCACAAACTTTCATCACTACATGGCCTAGTGACCTGTCAAATACGCCGTTTTGCCTGAATTCTTCAGCTGTCAGAGCAAGTGAGTCTCGATCTTGATCGGAAACAAACGCCATGAATTCATCATTTTCTTTCAAGATTTCGTCTGCAAAGAGATTGCGCAGTATCTTAATGCATTTCTCTTTATTTTTGAGAAGACCAAGTGTTGTAAGATGCTGCCATATTTCTTTCTCCTCGCTGGAAAAGGCGCGTTCTGTGTTCCGTTATTGTGGGCTTCGTTTTGTCGTTATCGCTTTCGTTATCATAGAACATGTGATGCACATTTAAACTTTTAAGTTTGTCTGCAATCAACGAACGATCATCAATGTGAAAAGATCATTTGATAGACTTGTCATTATCCGCGAAGCCGAAATTGCGGCCTATATTATGGATTCTGCAACAGCGTCAAAGCAAACATCTTCGATGGACTCTGCAATCAGCAAATGGTGGAGACCGTTACCGGTTCCTGTGTGCGTTGGCGCTCCCTTGTCGCATACATTTTCCTCAGTATTGTGCCAGGCTTTTGTTTTAAATGCCGACTAAGTCATTATCAGTAGAGAAAGGTTTTCTTCGTACAGGCTTTACGCGTTTTATTTTAGAGTTACACTTGCGTTGCAAACAAGAAGACGCTTTGCTGCTATAACTGTAAAAAAGCATTGTTAATAATGTGACAGCTAATTCTAGACTGATTCTTGTCTCACCTGTTAATAGTAATCTGTTTAATGGTCTATGCAGTTGCTCATTTCGTTCGGTTCCAAATCCGGGTGGTATTCCAGAAAGGCATCCTTTTTTAATGTGTTCGCGGATGTACTCAATTTGTTTAAATGTCGCCTCTCTTAAACAGGAAGAAGGAACATTCCTCCATCTTTCAAGTAGGCGATCTAGATTGGCTTCAATTTCCAGTGGATCAGGAGTAACCATCAGCCGATTTTCCCCAAGATCGGTGCTCTGTCTGAAAACTAATCCAAATTCCTTTCCAAATTGGTGTCTAAGAACGGACTGACCAGTTTCAAGTGTTCTAAGTACACGCTGGCATGCGTGAAAAATATCCAATTCAATTTGAGCTTTTGGAAAAACAGATTGATACTTGTTTCTGTTCTCACAACAGTCGTCGATAG
>OX421450.1:35965612-35973112 GCA_949126865.1 Montipora capitata
TAACGGGCTGCTTTCGTTTCATTTCTGTAAGTTTTTTATATGCTAGGCTATTTGGATTTTTGGCCTTTAAAAACTTATCAAGTTGGTGTTTTCCTGAGAATCGTTTAAAGAAAGAAAGGTAGTCTTTATGTTATAGCCTTCTTTAAATGCAGAAAAAGATAGACATCTAGTCTCATTTTCCATCAAATGACCAATATTCTGCCCATGCTATATAGTGTATTGGTTTATTATTGACGCGAAAGAGATAGTTTAACCAGAGACTCTGTGACAGTAACTGCCTCTTTGAAGAATTTTTAGCTTCGTAGATAATACTTGACCAGGCTTGTAAAATTTCCTGCAAGAAGACATCCGATGCTTTGAAGTAAGGAGATAAATCCTTTGTCTAGGTACTTTTTCACCCAGCTTAGTTTCAAAGCTTGAAGGGCTCTGTTAAGAAACTAATTGTTCCGTTTCCGCGAACAGCTTTAGTTATAGCGGAACAGTTCTCTGGAACAGCCTGTCCTGTGATATGAGAGAGGCTATATCTCTAAGTCAATTTAAACGATTGGTTAATCTCATTTTTAATATTAAGTCTACAAGGAATTCATTAAAAAAGGCTATAGGATCACGAGTAGCAAATAGTTCAAGAACGCCTAGAAGCGCTCAAGTAGCACCAGCACATCGAGTAGGCCAAGAACCTCGAGTAGAAGAAGAACCTCGAGTAGGCCAAGAACCTCGAGTAGGCCAAGAACCTCAAGTAGGCCAAGAACCTCGAGTAGGCCAAGAACCTCGAGTAGCCCAAGAACCTTAAGCAGGCCAAGAACATCGAGTAGGCCAAGAACCTCAAGTAGGTCAAGAACGTTTAGTATTAGGGTGCATCCATCGCATTCTCCCATGGAGTATATACCCGTTCGAACGAATCCGAAGAGCAGCAACATGACACCAACATGTAGGCAATCATGTGAGCTAAGCACGCACATATCCGCAACTACTGCCGCTGATCCGACAGACTGCATATACTCAAAATCATCCGTAACGAAACGAATTTGGCTGAAAATCGAGTTCTTTGTGGCATTCAAAAAGCGCCCAGGCCCCACACGGTCTGTTGAAATTAGTGCTGCTCCTCGGTAAGGCTCGCAGCGATAATTATGCTAACTTTTCATTGTAGTGTCCAGGGAAAGGCTATTACCATCTATCGCGCTTGGGGTTTACAAAACTGCCAAAGGACAAGAAGTGGTAAGGGGCCAAAAACATTCTAAAGTGCATAAAAATAAAAGTTATCATAGTTATAGGGACTGAAAAAAAAAATCGTCCTGTGAACCAGGCTCCTTGCATGAGGACTTCTCTGCTAGGCAATATCCAACACAATTTTCTAAACATCACTTCCATGTAATTTCCATTTTCATTTCATTTTTAAAATGCACTAGGACGCCCCCCATTGATTGATAGCTGATGAATTTAACAGCTGATGATCTTGTAAATGGTCACAGAGCTTGGATCCTAGGTCAAATTAACTCCACCCGATGAGGTACAGTCATTTCATGTACAACACTTACCCCATTGCCACAACGGCTTCTCGGACAGCTCCATTGTTACGAGCGCCGCTGTGGGGATGGGGTAAGTGTTGTACTGAAATTACTGTAACTCATCGGGTGGAGTTAATTTGACCTCGGACCCAAGCTCCGTGACCATTCACAAGATCATCAGCTGTTAAATTCATCAGCTATCGTGGAATCGGAAGCAGAAAATGCTCATTTCCAGACAAGTGCGTGGGGATTTTTGACGACGGAACATTCACTGAGGTTCGCAAATGATGGGGCTTTAGCTTTGCATGAAAAAAATCGCGGCTGGGATGGATTTTCGAGGCGTAAACCGCCTCGGAGCTGACTACGCGAGCTTACGGTCGAAATCTTAGTGTGCTGCCTTAACTTCGCCTTAGGACAGTGAAAACACGGAATTCCCGAAACGGTAAAATAAGCACCAAAACGCACAAGAATACACCAGAGGTGAGTCAGCTTTAAGGTGATTCCTCAGTATTGCATTGCGCATCCCTACTGCGCACGATTTTTGCGTCATTAGCGCGCGCAAATTAGCGCGTGCACGTACACAGTGAAAGAAATTTCCCTCAAGCTAAGCTCGATAGCGAAATAAATGCTCATTTTCTTTTAAACGAGCATGGTGACCTGTATTTTTTATTGCATAATAATAGTGTGCATATTGTGCCCCTTAATTTAAAAGAAAACTAAAAAAATTTATCGGAAGCAAAAAAAGATCTAGGCGAAAGCGTGCAGGAACCCGTTACTCTGTGATGCAAATTATGACCGCAAAAATAACGACTCTACGAACGCTTTACGTCCACGTCGTTTCAAATAGTGTTATGTTTCCACAAATTTTATATAATATTGTTCTATATGCTCGACATTTTCTACCTGTTAAGTTTTTTTCCGAGTATTACTTTTATAAACTACCTATCGAGCTACCGCAAAATGTAACGTGGACCGATGAATAATGCGCCTAAATAGCACGAGTACAAGCATAAATTGGGTAAGATTGGCCCATCATATCTCTTAAGCGAGAATGGTGACCTATCATTTTTATTGTTTTTTTCCAAACAGTGCTTGGTGGAGAACATTCAGGGAAAGTTTTAAAAAAATTCATCGGGAACTTTAATTTCTGAGGAATCACCTTAATCATTTTATTGAATCAATGTTAAATTGAGCGTTTTTTTAGCCTTCAAAGTCTTATAACGTGTTTCAATTCTCAACGGCTGCCTGTAACCCAATACCGCTTGCACTCAAAGGTCATCTTTCCACTAGTAATTAATTATTACACGCTCTCTAGTGACGTGAACTAGGGCTGCCTATGGATGGAGTTGAAGCCATGAGTTCGTTCAACATTTGTAGAAAACATGCATGTTCACAGCTGGTCGTCTCGATGGGAGAGACTGGTTTCTGGTTCTTAGTTCCTCGCAATTTAAGTGTTGGCTCAATCGTTGACAAGGTGTTGAAACCATTTGAACAGCCTCTGCAAATAATTTTGTTTTGGCTTCCAGCATCTGCACAAAATCTGTTCAACTTTATTGACTGCCTGTTGAAGCAAGAGTTGATCTTTGAGACTGTCAATTATTATATAATGTAATTAGGCAAGGATGTCTTGTTCGGGATCAGTTCTTGGAAAACCTGAGGGACCCACAGCTACGAAGAGACAAAAAGAGTTGGGCATGGGATCACCCCACAAAGACTTTCCAACAAGTGCGGGATGAAGTCCAGAGTTGGGTGGACGATGAAAGTACCCCCCGAAGAAGAGGTGTTGTGCGCGAGGCCACAACAGTACACCCCCTGTTGAGATTAACTGTCATGAGATGAGAGCTGGAGCTGACCTGCAGAAGGTGATAGATGAGCTGGTAGCATCCTGTCAGATCAATAACAGCAAGCAACCTTAGAAAGACAGCAGCATGCAATCTCACAGCCTGCCACAAGCATCGGTAAACAGCAGCGGTGGCAGCCTGGCTGTTTTGGTTGTGGGTCATGAACACACATGAGGAGGGACTGCCCTGGCAACCAGCTCAACCGTCGCGGTGGCAGCAACAGAGGCAAGAGATCTGAAAACAAGCTGTCAGCGTTAAACGAGAAAACTCCACGGCAGTGAGCCATGACGTGGAGGGGAACGGTGGTGGCTCAGAGCCCCTAAGACAGAATGGTACACCGATACACATGATTGGAGGTACTCCGACAGTCCAAGCTAAACTTAGTGGTGTTGACGTATTTTGTGTAGTTGATTCCGGTTCAATGGTATCCTTTGTGACGGAAGAATTCGATAAAGAGAAACTCCAGCCAACCTGTGGGCATGTGAAGAATGGGCAGATAATGACCAAGGGGTGCTGCTAATGGGCTCGAGATTCCGTACCTGGGCTACCTGGAACTAACTGTAGAGGTTGACAAGGTGGAAGTACCCAGCTGTGACATACTGGTCCTCAAAGACACACCAGCCACCACCTGGCAGAGACGAGATGTACCTGGACTCCTTGGAACCAATGTACTGTCGCAAATCCCCCAGTTTAGTCCCCTCATCCGACAGCGGCTTGATGCCAAGCCTAGTAGTTCAGAAAACCACAGCTCTGGTTTGTCCATGTTGCTGGAACGTACCCTGTCCTAGTCCCTTCGAATTCTGTAGCAAGTGTAGCCGTTACTGGTCCAGCCTGTGGTCCCCATGCTTTGATCGAACCCCTTAGTGTTCCACTACCAGGAAATATTCAGGTAGCAAATACCCTGGTGGATGCTACTAAGACGTGCTTCCTGATCCAGATAGTGAACCCCTCCCCGAATGATGTAGGGCTAAAGCCACTAACACGTCTTGGAATAGTACATGGTGCAGTTAAAATGACCAGAGGAAACCAGCTGGAGTTTGACGTCCACAACAATGAGGTGATAGTGTCCTGCCCCTTGGGAGCACAGCATAAAAAAACGTCCCCACCAAAGCCGGAAAAACACGGATTCTCTCCAAGTGAACAAGACCTCCCCTCAGGAATCGTCCTAGAAGATTTCCTTGGAACCCAAGCTGAGAGACAAGAAGCACTGAGAATCTTCACTACGTATTCTGATGTGTTTGCCAGTGAAAGTAGCAACCTCAGCAGAACCACAATGATCCAACATCAGATTTCAACATGTGATGACATCCCAGTGTACCAGCACCACAGACGTTTTCCCCCAAATTAACCTGCGATCAGGCCCATTTTTAGCTTCGCCCATATGTTCTCTTATGTCGTCGCTCGCTAAAATTGGGCCTGACCAAAAGTCTCTCAAGAATTCCGGACTGTCGGCCAAATTTTGGCCGACCAAACTCGTGATCTGATTGGCTGTTGAAACGCCGGAAGTGAAAATGCCATCGTGATTGCGCGGAGCTCTCGCGAAGTCCTCGAGACTAATCCGCCATAAGTGTACGAAAAAATTTGCTCCCTTTTGTTCTTACAATGCCGTGAACGGTGCAACTTGATTTTATTTGTATAAATGGAGATATGCCATCTGAAACATCTCATAACTTGTCCAGAATCGGGTTTGAATCTCTGGAACGAGTGAAATTAGTGATTCCGTTGTCGAGCTCTGTGGCCATGGGGTTGAAAGTACTTTGACACAAACTTCCCTGATGTTTTGAAAGCTAAATAGCTGGTTCTTTCAAATGGCAATGAAAGCCGATGCATATTGGTTTCCTGGAAGAGACAGGGGACATATATATCAACAGGAGGAGATGCTGATAAAATCGCAAGTTACACGAATGCATGTTTTGAATATCTCATGTTTCCAGAGAGATCAATTGTACAACAATAAAAGAAACTTTGCGAGTCCATCTTACTGTTCGTACTCCATCAAAAAATTAACAGCCAAACTTATCATGATTTTACTGCGCGCAATTCTAGAAATACACTGCAACTGAAGATATTACCCGAAAAAATCACCAAAGAAACCTTCATGGGCAAACACGTTAAAGGAATAATGTATTTCCAAACCGTCCAACGACAAAATGCTAGATTATCTCAATTACAAATTAAGATGTCAAGCTTAAAAGATTGCATATTCACCGGCCTTTGCTGCAATATAGTGGTCGAAAACATTCCCCATGCTTTAAATGTGTTTTTCTAAAATTAAAGCCAACGGTAACTTTCGAATTCGTTTATAATATTCCTCCCACGGTAATTAACTCTGGTCAAAACAAAATAGCGTGAATCTGCCGTCCACGCGTGTATTGGTGTAATGGAAGTAAATTTGATTGGCCGATGAAGGACATGTCAATCAATCAAAAAAAGTGGGCGGAATGAATTTCGAAGAGGAATTTGGTCAGGCTCTATTTTTCGTTTCGCCAACTCCACGTACCACGCGAAACTAAAATAGAGCCTGATCGCAGGTTACCCCCAAATCAGCTAACTGAGCTTAAAGAGCATTTACAAGAGCTGCTTGATAAAGGTCTAATCAGACCAAACCAAAGTAATTATGCCTCCCCCATTGTCCTAGTCCTGAAGAAGAATGGTGCCCTGCGCATGTGTGTGGACTACCGCCAGCTTAATGCCAAGGTAAAGCGTGACACTTACCCATTACCAAGAATTGGGAGGTGCTAAGTACTTCTCCACCATTGACCTGGCCTCTGCCTACAACCAGGTAGAAGTTGCCCCTAGTGACAGACATAAGACAGTCTTCACCACCCCCTTTGGGTTATTTGAATACAACAGAATGCCATTTGGTCTCGGAGGTGCACCTGCAACCTTCCAAAGAGTTATGCAGACCATTTTCCGTGAAGAACTGTTGGAGATCCTGATTGTCTACCTAGATGATATCATTGTCTTCAGCCAAGACATCAGCACTCACCTACATCGCCTTAAAATGGTGTTCCAGAAACTGCGACAAAATGGACTAAAGATCAAGGTTAAGAAGTGTCAGTTCTTCCGCCCAAAAGTGACTTACCTGGGACATGTGGTATCCGCTGATGGCATTGCCACTGATCCAGCCAAGACAAATGTAGTCACAAACTGGCCTAAACCAAAAGCCCTAAAGGACCTGAGATCATTCCTGGGCTTCACCTCTTACTACCGCAGATTTGTTCCCCACTTTGCTCAGATAGCAAGGCCACCGCACGCATTGGTGTTCACTCTGTATAAAGGTGGCAAGAATGGTAAACAGAGATTCAAGTCTGCTGAAAGCAGTTGGAACCAAGATTGCCATAAAGCATTTGAAAGGCTAAAGGAAGCCTTGATTAGCCCACCAGTCTTAGCCCACCCTGTCTACACAAAGCCCTTCATTTTAGAAGTTGATGCCTCCAATGACGGTCTTGGAGCAGTGCTGTCAGAGGAACAGGACAGAAACGTCAGGCCCATAGCCTATGCTAGTCGTGCCCTAAGAGGAGCAGAGAGATATATGGAGAACTACTCTTCCAGAAAGCTGGAACTCCTAGCTCTCAAGTGGGACATTACAGAAAAGTTCCGCGAGTACCTGATCTCTTCCACTCTTACAGTACTAACCGACAACAACCCGCTGACTTACCTGCAGTCAAAGAGTCTGAATCGGCTAACTCCAACTTCAGTATCAAGTACCGACCTGGGAAGCAGAACACGAATGCTGATGCACTGAGTCGTCGTAATTGGGAGCAGCACGAACAGTGTGATGTGGATCAAGAAGAAGAAGCTTTGGCATTATCCCTCAACACTACCGCTGTACCTGAATCTGTGCGAGGACAGCTACTCCAGTCAGCACTGTTTCTAGCAGAGGACCCCAATGCAGTAGTCAATCAGTTAACAATAGACCTCATGCAGCAGTATAGTACCAGTCCAGTACCACCCTGGAACGTTAAGCAGCTAGCCAAGTTGCAGAGTGTCGATCCAACCATAAAGCGCCTAATCCACTACCGTGCCATTGGTCGTAAGCCATTCCCAAGAGAGAAGAAGGCAGAGACACGTGAAAGTAAACAGCTTCTAAACCAATGGGATTGTATTGTAGAAGATGGGAGTTCTCTACCGCAGTAACTCTGATAACCATG
>OX421450.1:35978112-35983112 GCA_949126865.1 Montipora capitata
CAAAATACATGATTGACAATGCTGACAACGGCTTCTCAAACTCGCTGAATGAGATCGAAAAAGAGTCCAGCAAAGGAAGGAATGTCAATATTTGGTGGAGTTAAAAACGAAAAACACTCTCTAGAGGAGTCTCCTACAAAAGGAAGTTAATTTGAAGGACCAAAATTGTTGAAAACTTGAACGTTGGTGCAATTGTAAAAATTTAGTTGAGGAGGAAAATGGTTTTCTTTCTCCAAGCGTGTCACACTATTTGTTGTGTTCGTTGAGACTGCAAATGTTGTTTTTATGGATCTGATCTGACGCTGGATATGCCTCAATTTCACCTGATCCACTCTTAGACTGATGATGGAGTAATGAAGCCCTGTTTTCCATGATTTGGGTTGAAGGATCGGACCCGTCGTTGCTGTTAAGGACAAAATTACTGAGGATGCGCGACATCTTGTGCTGCTGGTTGAGGGATGGTCGCTCATTGTAAGATTCAACCGACTGGTCAGATTTGTGGCCGGTTATAGCCTCGATGTGTCGTGTTTCACAGTCGCTATCAGACAGAATTGTTACCGAAGTTGCCCTAAGGCAGTGGTTGGTGAGGTAAGGGACAATGCCTGCTCGCTTACTCATGGATTTCGGGAGTACTGGCTCCGATCGGCACATTGCAAAACCAAATTTCATCAACATCAGGGTTGAACTTACCGCTTTCTACGTGTCGTGGCTTCTGGAAAAGAGCATCCAATTTGGGATTTAAATGGGCCAAGTAATTTTTAAGAGTCCCTGCCCGTAATTATCAAACATAACTCGGCAAGGGTCGAAAATTCGATTTCGCTCATATTTTTATGGTAGATAGGCTAGGGCATGATAAAAACTACTGGATAGTTTTTTCGGCAAAATAACTTTTTATTTCATAGAAAAATGCAAATTAGCAAATTCCGTTAAAAACGTCATTTGGCGCACCATTTTTTTAAACAAGTTCAAAAGCCTCGCATGCAAAAACAAATAATTCTTCCCTCTTTAAAACACTCAAATAGTTTTGTGCAATGCTTAAATGTGTACTGGGCAGATTTGGGGGAATGTTGCGTTATTTTTTGGGTGCAAAATAATTAAATTTCGAAGACATGTATTTCTTTCACTTAAAAGTACTTCGGGAATATAATTAATTTTCATCATGTGCGAAACCTTCAAATGGATTAAGGTTCTGATGGTTGAATCATTAAAGGATGGTCTACTGATTTCTGTAAAAATTTCTTTGGGCAAATGATTGTGAATGATGCAAGAGCTTTTCAAAGTACGGTAAAAATGCAAATATGTGCCCTTCCGTCGTCAACTGGAATTTAGACATATTTAAGCACTCGCCAGACGTGTTGACCCGTAATAAAATGAAAGAGCCACAGAGCTGAGAATTTCGAAATGTTCTAACCTTATTTGCCGTAACAGAGAGGTCCAAAGGCAGACTTGACGTGTTTCTCTCCCCATCCGTCGCATTTTAAGCGGTCAAGGTTTGCTTCTGTTTACACAATGCGTCCAATGTACATCGCCAACTGTTAACGTATTCAATGGTCGAATATCATGAATCTGTGATCTTCTTTCGGGGCATATAATCACCACTGCATGTACCTAAGTCAACAGCTGCTAAGAAATTCGTAGATAGTTGCTTGCTTTGTACGTACTACACTACTAGACCAAAATATTACATTTGATTGCGACCTTTGCTCCCAAGCGTGTCGGTGCCCGCAGCACAATCTTGTAGCGTTCGTCATTTGGTCGTCACGCAATGCTATCAGTATACAGGTAGGGGTATATAATAATAATAATAATAAGAATAATAATAATAATAAGAATAAGAATAATAAGAATAATAATAATAATAATAATAATAATAATAATAATAATAATAATAATAATAATAATAATAATAATAATAATA
Organism: Montipora capitata; assembly: GCA_949126865.1. Taxonomy (NCBI): domain Eukaryota; kingdom Metazoa; phylum Cnidaria; class Anthozoa; order Scleractinia; family Acroporidae; genus Montipora; species Montipora capitata. Next base: position 35,980,031 of record OX421450.1, read on the forward strand.
ATAATGTATGTGAAGAGGATTTAGATAAAGTTTTCAACCACTAGTTGATTTATACTAAAAGGGAATGAGACGAAGACCCCCGAAAGAGCTGATGCGTTTTCATCTCGAAGAAAACGAAACAAAATATTTTCGCCCACACTAGCGTTTAATTTTCCCATTGGTTTCATCTGTCCAGGCTAAAACATTGGAACGATAAGAACGAGCTGGACCTGAGATTGTGCATATGCGAAATAAATGTTCAGGCAATACCACTTCATTCACAAAGAAGTCCTACCACCCGCTAGCTCTTCCCGGTCTACTCCAATGTCTCCTTTGTCTTTCGTATGGCTTTCCTTCATCAGTTCTTTACTGTTATGGCGGAATCTCACAAAACGCTTCAGGCAGTAATTTCAGACATTATGGGGCTGTTTAGGAAGATCCTAGCACTAGGAAGATCCTAGAAGGCGGATCATCCTAGCACCATATGTTTTCTGTATTCAGTTTACATGCACGAGGTCGTACTTGGCCCTAGTGCTAGGATCTTCCTAGCTGTGAGCTAGGAAGATCCTAGCACCATGTAAACTGCCTTCGCTCGGACGTTCAAGGTACTAGGGACAAAAAACAAACATGGCGGCGGCCGGGTGTTCACGGTATTCAGGTGCCAAAGGTCGACAGTTTCGTCTGGCGTTGCCACAGGACGATTCTAATGATTCAGATGACCGCCGACAATATTCAGGACCAGTTTTGTTTCAAAGATACACCGTCCAAACGAGAGACACAGTGGAAATTAAGGAGAAAGCGATCGACAGCAATGTCGAAAACGCTGCGAGTCGAAAACATTCGAATTTATCCGAATACATCCGAATTACATGTTTGTTGTTCTGGCCCGCCATCTTGCTTTCATTCTCTACTTCCACCTAGACAGAAATTTCTGCATGTAAACCAAACGAAAAGTTGTTTCGCCTTCTAGGATCTTCCTAGTGCTAGGATCTTCCTACCTCCATGTAAACAGCCCCTAAGTTATCGTGCGGAGATCGGGTCACTACGAACCGGGGGAGGGGTTTGTGAAGATTTGTCGTGTCAAAGAAAAAAATGCGTGGGAGCAGGAGGGGAGCACGTGCGCGCGCAAGATGACGCGTATGGTACCGGGGTAATCATCCGGTAACGATATGATTTTGTTGCAAAAAACAATATGCCACGTTCGATATATCAATATTCTAACATGGCCCCGAGGATTTCAGGACAAACCTCCATATTTGGTGTTGTTTTCTTTGTATCCAAGTCTCTTTCGGGAATTGAGAGACGAAATAAACTTTAAAAAGTTACAATTTTATCCCTAAAGCCTCGGAGCATGTTAGAATATATCGAACGTGGCCTATTTGAGTGGAAAAACTAAACTTTGCAAAAGACGCACAGAAGTCTCCGACTGTCGCGAAAGTATTCGAAAACAAATTCTGCTAAGTTGTAGAAAAAAATCTAACGACTTCTTTTTGTGTTTGCATTGTTTGGTTTTGTGGAAGCTGCGAAATTTAGAGACACGGGTGAATTTTCGGATTGTGTTCAAAATGTTCGGGGAAAAGTGACCAAAAAAAATTTGCACGGTGTGAAACGAACGCAACCTCGTTCCCAGAACCTTTTCCCTAGCTTGGAGGAGGGGTGGGAACGAGGTTGCTAGAAACGAGTTCAGACCGAAAGTGTTACGCAATGTAGGTAGCGGGTCGCGTAAGAGATGACAACATGAGACAACTCAGGAGACAAAAGTAAAATAGTCATTCTTTACAATTCCTTACATTTCTTTATTTACTCTCTTCCCACTCAACAAGATTATGTGCTCCAAATGGTTACGTATATTAGGATAGAAATTGCCCTACCCCTACCCCCTAAACTGGGATGACCGCATTGCGTGACGAACAAATAACGAACGCTGCAAAGGTCAAGCAGCAATTGCTCAGATATAATAGTATTTTGGTGAAGTGCAAAGTAAGCAACTATCCAGAAATGACTTAGCCGTTGTTGAGTTAGATGCAGTGGCGATCATATGCGCCGAACATGGTATTCGACCATTAAATACGATGACAGTTGGCGATGTAGACAGACATTGTGTAAACAGTAGGAAACTGTACTGCTTTATATGGGACGAATGGTGAGAAAAACACGTTAAATGAGCTTTTGGACCTGCCTTTTACAGCAAATAAGGTAAGACCATTTCAAAATTGTCATCTTTGTATCTATTTCAACTTGGTATGGGTCAAGTCATGTGGCGCATGGTAAAATATATGTGTAATCCGGAATTTGATATCTGACGACGGTAGGGCAAATATTTGCATTTTTAACGTACTTTGGAAAGCTCTCGCGTCGCTCACAATCATTTGCCCAAAGAAACTTTTACAGGAATCTGTAGACCATTCTTTTGCGATTTAAGTACCAGTGGCTTAATCCATTTGAAGGTTTCGCACATGGTGAAAATTAATTATATTTACCACGTACTTTTAAGTGAATGAAATACATGTCTTCGAAATTTAACTATTTAGCACCCAAAAAGACAGCACAACATTCACTAAAATCAACCCAGCGCACATTTAAGCATTGCACAAAAATATTTGAGTGTTCTAAAGACGGAAGAATAATGTGGTTTTGCATGCGAGGCTCTCAAACTTGATTAATAAAATGGTGCGTGAAATGGCGATTTTAACGGAATTTGGAAATTTGCATATTTCTTTCAAATAAGAGAATATTTTGCCAAAAAACCATCCAGTAGCTTTTGTCATGCCCTACCCTATCTACCATGAGAATATGAGCCAAATCGAATTTTCGACCCTTGCCGCGAAATTAAGAATTTGTCTGATTTTTACAGGCAGGCACTCTTAACGGTTTTAACAGGACATCTTGCAGATTCTGGAACGGCGAAAATCTTCGCATCAGATTCGTCCTCAGGATCTGCAAGGCCACCCTGATGGTTTTGTGTTGATGGTAGCGAACCGGGACATTGCCTGTTCAGTTCAAAGTACTCGATTCCGTTGGGTGTTTGTTTGAGGGTAAGCATTCCAGACTTCATTTCACGTTGATTTTCTCGTCCTCGTCTTCCAAAAAACAGTCCAAGGTA
>OX421450.1:35988112-36000612 GCA_949126865.1 Montipora capitata
ATTAAATAAATTTCTGACAGTTCACATCAAACCCTTTTCCAGAGCAGCTTGACCGTAAATAATGAGGCACAAAAGAGACAACAAGCTTTCATTCAAATAATTCTTCACTGTCACATTTCCATTTTTTTAACCTTTGCAGAGTTGAGAACAAAATATAAATGTAAATTGCCAGACAACTTAGATGCGACATCAGTAAACAACGTGATGCATTCAAGGTGTTCGATTCCTTCGATGTTTGTTAAATCCATAAGAAATTTGCCATTTGATTTCAGTGTTGTATATAATACCAAGTTAGTAAAATATTAGAAACAAAGCTCACTTGATATCCAACGGCGAAAAATGAAATTCTTGGCGAAGACCATTACTCGTCGCTTTAAAGGTTCCAGGTATTTATTTTTCACCGCCTGTCTTGTTCATCCAATTGACGTTCCATTCTTGAGCTCCATGAGCATACATTTTGTTTAAAGATCCACTAAAACGCCATTCGCATTACAATGACTTTCGACACCATTGATGGTTAACAAGAATTAGTGTGCACCAGAGAAATCTACGCATTACCCCAACCCCCTCAAACTTACTCTATGCACAAAGACACCACACATCAGGAGAGTGACAGGCAAGACTTTTACCGACACGGAAAAAATTAAAATTAAAATTAAAAAAATTAACCGAAGAAATATTACCCATTTTCCGAACGGGAATTGCCATACTGGCAACCCAGTAATTATTGTCGATTTGGCCAAATATTTAGCCCATTTTTGACAAACGTTTCGAAGTTTTCGATTAGAAACGCGTGTTGTTGAGTGCTTTAAAACTGGCGGCAGCTAGAAATAATTCTTCATCGGATTCCAACTCGAGGAATGATCGAAGCGGCGTAAATATTCGGTTCGTTGCGGAAGACGAGTTGTCTTTGGCACATTTTAGGGAAAACCGAGTCTCTGAGAAAAAAATTTTACTCTGACGAGTCGGGATGCAGCCATGAAGAATCAGATGAATCGACATCTGACGAGGGCACGGACGAGGAATGGATGTAGAGGTACAAGACTGGTCAGAGGAGATATAAGGAAAGATGTAGAAATTTCACGAAGAGGTTGGAATAAATGTCGATTCTTAACTCTGAAAACCTTCGATCATCACTGGATTTCTTTTCATTATTCTTCACGGTAGAGGTATGGAATTTGCTAGTAGAACAAACTAATTTATATGCACAACACAAGAGGGACAACCACTGAAATAAATGCTTGGGTACGTCTGTAACTGAACATGGGTTTGGTCACTAAACCAAACCTTAGTTCTTATTGGAGCACAGATTCTGCTCTAACCTCTCCCTTTTTCTCCCGTATAAAGGCCAGGTATAGATTCCTTCACATTTTGCGATACCTACACTTTGTAGACAACACCCAGGCACCCAGGGCTAGCTCTGCTGATTACAATAAGTTGTACAAGATACAGCCATTTCTGTATAAGCCTTAGAGGCAGCTAACCATAGATGAAACTTTGATCAAGTTCATAGCAGCACTTCAGACAGTTCCTTCGAATCAATCCAGAAAGATTTAGAATAAAAGCCTTTACACTTTCAGAATCCAGTAGTGGCTATTTATTAAACAGCATGATTTATACTGGTAAGGAAGGAAAGGTTGTGGCGAGAGACTTAAGAAGGAAAGCGGTAATGTCTTTAATTGAACCATTCTTGGACAAGGGATATTACGTCTTCATGGACAATAATTTCTATACCTCAGTGACATTATTTGAGGTACTTGAGGAAAGAAAAGCTCTAGCATGTGGGACAGATCAGGCCTACCAAAAGAAATCTGTGGTGTGCAAGAAAAGAAAGTCAAACAGCTTAAACGGGGAGAGAGTTTGTACAGACAAAATGGAAATGTGACTTGCGTGACATGCTTCAGTAGAGACACTAGGTTTTTTCTTTTTTTTGTGTGTGTCAGATTCCAGTAGCCATCCCTGACATCAGGTTCAAGCACGATCATTTCCATTACCTCCTCAGTCATGACACCAGATCCACATGTAAGGTGCATATTCAAGATGTGAAGACCTCCTACACCTGTGCTATTTGTGGAGTTATAATGTGCCCAGAACACTGCTTCAAAAGATTCCACACAATGCATGATTATTACTTCGATGATGGCAGCTACAATGGACCAAGGCGATTGAAAGGAGGAAAGAGGCCTTTTCACAGGAGCAGGAGGAGATCACTGCGTAATTGAAAGCTGTTAGGATCTCTTACTTCTTTTTTCAACAAATCTTTCAAGATTATATGTGGAATGAATAAGTTAACTGAGTTTGAGTCTCTTTTTTTAAAAGTTACCTATTTTCACCTTTACAGAGGCAGAAATTGTGCAGCTGCAACTTAATTAAGTTTTTCTTAACAAACTGTTTACTGTAAAAAAATACCTTAGCAGCCTTTCATCTTTTGAATTCTAACTTGAGAAAGACGCGTTGTTGAGATAGGATGGATATGAATGGAGGTTTTCCCTGATGTTACAATTTTTTAAAACATTTGCATAATTATGCAAATTATGCAGTCCCCGATGTCACGTGTTTTTATACGTCCCATAATTTGTTAATTCCGCATGAACAAACATCTTATTCCCTTTGTAAATATGTATGGTTTTACCAGGCTTTTGCTTAATGCTTCTGCCTCACAAGCATTTTAAAGTCGTAGGGCTCGTATTTATGTATAATAATCCCTACCCCCCCCCCCCCCCCCCCCCTTGGTATATATATATAGAGAGGATATTACATGGCCGCGCGGAGATACGAAATTTCTCTTCTTGTGTTGAAAATTATTTCAGGAGTGAGCGCAGCAAACGACTGAAATTATTTTCAAAACGAGAAGAGAAATTTCATATCTCCAAGCGGCCGTGTAATATTCCATTTATCATATAAACACCAATGAAATACCAAATCATTTCATGAAAGGCATCAAAAGGCGTGATTTTCATATGTAACCAGAGCAACAGTGATCTTTTCACTTGTGAAAATAGCATGTTATCTTCACGTGTGAAGATATCATATTTTCACGCGAAAGCTCACGTGGTATTTCATTGGTGTTTATATAATAATAAGGGTTAATCACTTTATTCAAAGAACGAAGTATACTTTTCGACGCCACTTTTGGACTTTGGGCTTTATTTTTATTTTTTCCAGGTCACGCTCTAGCTGCGCATGCGTAAGATTTCTCTGTCTTGTAGAAGGCAGTTCAAGTGGGGGGATTGAATCAAACTCTGTATCGCTTCCTTCAGAGGAAATCGCGATGACCACTAAACCACGGAAGACTACGTGACAGCTTAACAGGGAAATGTGTACTAAAGAATTGTGTGTGACTGGAAACGAGTTTTTGTGTTTTTGTTGCATGCAATGCAATATCCGGTTATCTATGACTCTGTAACAGATATTGTAATTTTATAATTCTCATAGTATTGTTTAAAAAAGCATCTGTTTTCTGGTTTTGATTGGAATCAATGCTGTTAACAACAGTGTTAAGTGTAAATAAACATCCACGATCGCACTTAACCCTGTTATTGGGTCACGGAATGGGGACTGTAGACTTCGGACTACAGAATTTAAACTAGATATTTACCAAGATATTGCAACGTCAAAACAGACCCACTGAAATTCTGTGAACTTAAAGGAAGTTGGCTAAAAATCCTTCAAACAAAGTGTAGGCTACCTGTAGCCTCTTGTTAACTATGAAAAGCATTCTCTAACATACCAAGGACCTCACATATGGTCAAAACCAGTAGGTAATAAATTGAAGGACTCCTTAAACATTGAATCTTTTAAAAAGAACATTAGGAAAATGGACCTAACGTCATTTTTAAACAACGATAATTGCTGTAACGTTTGCAATTCTTAGAGACTACTGATCTATACATCTATTGTCTTACTTTGTACATTTCACAGTTGTATAAGAGACTTGTTGGAGCTCGGGTATGACACTAGTCTCAGCTGACAATTGTCACATCGTGGCTTTTTAAAAATTTCTCCACCGATTTGGTCTTTTTTACTGCCTCTAGTAAATCACAGAATTCATGGGGCCGTACTGAAAGTGACTGCTCTTCTTCCACTGCAGAATGGCTGCATCAATTGTAATCTCTTCCAATTTGACCAGTGTACACCTTTTACTATTCGAGTTGGCCGGCGGAACTGTTGCCTACGGCCACCGTTTTCTCTAGTTCGAAGTCTCCACTTTGAGACAAAAACAGTCTGAACTTAAAAAACAGGCAGCCGTAACTTACAGCACTGCCTGAGAAAACAAGGATAGCAAGATATTTGTTACATCTCCAGATCATTGAATCAAGCAACAAAAAATTGGAGTACTGTAGAATACGGCTTGGGTATTCCAATTGTATCATCTAAGAACTAAAGGTAAATGAGATCACATTTGGGATGACGAAATGCCCTTTACAACTGTTAAATTGCCGTTTTGGAGATGGATCGTTTAGCTGGGACCATCTGCATCAGAACAGAAATTAATCAAATTCCAACTTTCATTTGGTTAGAGCTAACACTAATAATAATAGTAATATTATTAGTTTTTAACTGACACTGAAGAAGACTTCTTCAAAAACACCTCCAACAACCCCATCAGGAAAGAGATTGACAACTCCATTTTGCTGTGGACATAACTTTGTTTCGACCATTTAAACTGTACAATTCCCTGCTACCAGAGGTCTCTTTTCTTTTGCATTCGCTGGACTGACGAATACGGGAAGGAGACCTCTGCCATGAGTCAGCACTCTTCAAACAGCATGCTCCATGAAATGTTTGCCGACTGTGACTTGAGCCCACTGTGTTCCGCGCCTTACTTTACAGTAAGTCCTCTGATGTTAAGTGAGCCCACACAACACGAAGTATCACGTGAGGATTCGGTCGCTAAAAGAACCCCGTACATGCTCAACACAGTGAATTTCGACGCATGGCAAAGGTCTCTTCCACGTATTTGTCAGCCCAGTGAACGCAAAAGAAAAGAGACCTCTTCTAGCAGGGAAACTGTACAGTTGCCCGAAAGAGAAACATACATTTGCTAGCTGAGAATACATGTGTCCTTTACTTGCTCATGAATTCATACAGGATTGTGAGCAAGCTTGAAGTTTTCGGGAAAAAAAGAAAATAACAAAAAGTGGTAAAAATTTTTTTTAGCCGGGTGTTTGAAAACTCATCAAAACACTTTTCGTTGTAGTCACTATAGTAGCCAATCTGTGCTCACGTTGCCATTGGCGATGATTATTGACGGACAATAAAATGATCAATGGAATTCTTCTCCTCGAGAATCTCTATGAATAAAGCAATGGCCAGTCAGCACGTTCTTTTCTCGACGACGTTATATGTTTCATTTGTTCATTTCCAAGATATCTAAACTATGGTATTTCTGCATGATAGTTCATTACACTGCCCGTCTGAAGAAAGGCGTTTCCTACTTAGTGTGCATTCAGCAATCTAGATATTGACATGGATTGTCATCTCCTAACTGGTTTGTATTGAAAATTTAAAGATTGCAGAAAGAAAATTTAATTAAGAGATCAAGCAACAATTTTATTACCCACAGTACTTAGTTTTTGACCTTCTGGAAGTTTCCGAAATTGGGAGAAGAAATCTGCACGTTTGCCTAAGCAAAATGTTTTAAATGTGGTCTCATTAAGGGGTCAAAAAAAGCCTGGGCCACGCCCAGATTGGTGTCCTTTAGGAATTTAATTCAAAAGTTTCCACAAGCATATGCATACACAAAGTTCCCCCTCTCTGGGGCTTAAAATACACACAAATTAAGAGATCAGGCAACTTTTACTTAATCACACCTTTTTACCTTCTAAAAATTCAAAGTTATCGCCCATTTCATTGAATTATTTTGCATTGGTCCAGTCCCTCTGTGACAAAACATCACAAAATCAACATGTAAAACTTTAAAGTAAGGAATTTTCCATTTGTTGGTTCTAGGCCCTAGCAATAGTCCATCACTTAAGAATGAGATTTACCCAAATTGGCCTAGTCCTCATCAGCGTCAGAAAAGTGTCTGTTTTTGAACCAAGTTTTGCGGGAAAATAAACAATAGACCAAATCGGCTAACTCAATGTTGTGTTCAATTCAAACCCTTTGGGAATAAAACGTTTTGTTCCAGGAATTTCCGTATCATTTAAATGTGAATACTACATTAAAATTCGTAATTTCCAAACATTTCTACTTTCCTAGGTTGTTTTTTAGCTTATAGACATTTGCCTCCCAAAACCATTGATTTGCTTATTTAGCTTTGGCCAACCTTACAGAAACACAGAAAATTCACATTCCCCAGACTGTCACTTATTGATATTGTAAATGGAAAGTTGGTATAGCAAGCTAAAGAGTATACTTGTCACCTGAGAAACAGGCCGCAAAAGCTTGGAGTTATTTTGAAGTCTTTTCAAAGGCCAAAATAACACGACGGCTAGATCCTCAGTGATGGAAGCAAACCGTTTTGCCAAGTCCCTGATTTCTATCAAGTGATTAACTAATACTGGTAAAGATGCTTACAAAACAAGGCACAAATGTAAGGACTTGGACAGTATCTTAATACTACTGAAATCTCATGGTACTTTAACTAGTATTGCGATGTTATGGTTTTGCCTATGCGCGAGCCGTCAATATTTTGTGGTATTGCCGTCTCACTTTTGCGGCCTGTGATTCGTTCTAATGTTGAAATTGACGTCGTTGCACTGAATTGGGTTGCTGACGTACGCAAACAAATACGTTTCGCAGGTAGAAAGAATTGAAATTTCGATCAGGCGCGGGTTGATTAGTTTACAGTTTTATTTATCCTTATAAATGATGGATCGCGATACAAAACTAATTGCGATTTTGAGACGGCAATACCACATTATATTGACAGCGTTGGGAGAAAATATATTCCGTATTGGGTTCGCGACTCCGCCGAATACGGAATATATCTTCTCCCAACTAGCCGTCAATATAATGTGGTATTGCCGTCTCAAAATCGCAATTTGTTTATATAATTGGCATGATATCTTGTGTCTGACTGCTACTGAGGTATCAATGATTGAATTGTTTTCAATAACTCGTATAATCGAAGAAAGGAAAATAACGTATCGCTGTATCAGAGTCCAAGTAGGTCTTTCACGTTTTGGACATCGCTTCTGAAAAAAAAAAAAACAATGAAGAAAGAAACAAGTAGTGGGTTAAATGGCAATAACGAATTTCTGATTGGCAAGTAAATAATATAACAATTTTCTCAATTCATAAAAGTGTTTGTGCTTAGTTAATAGCAACAATTCCTATTCAGTGTTACTTTGACATGTAGACTTGAGGACCTCAATAGCTCACTTCACTTGACATAAGCAACTGACAATCACCGATCAGTTTCACTGTCAGTTAATCATAACACGGCTCAAACAGCTAGCTATCTGCAGGAAGCTGAAGTAGCTCAGTCGGTGAATGCAGACATTATTTAATTCAGGTATTAGCCAAAGCTGTTCGAGTAAAAACAACCACTCTGGCAACCATTTTAAAGCCATTTCTCTTTGAAGGACGTACCTGCTCCTTTCGACAACTTCCTGATTAAATACATGTACAAAGTACGGCGATTCAGTCATTAAAGCTACATTTAAATAGCACTTACCATTCTTTTCGTGTTCGTGTTGCCCAAATTCAAAGGTGGCATCATCGCCAATTAGCACAAATGGCGCCCAGTATTTTATGGCGGAATAATTCTTTGTCTCTCGAAGAGATTTCATAGCATGGTGAAGACTTTTACTTGCACTTTTTCTATCTGCCAAGTGTTGGTAGAAACACTTCATGAACAGGAAGGTCGCCTCATCATCGATTGCCCAGAGCGACACCAGAACAGACCGGGCACCAGCACAAAGGAAAGCCCTGGCTATTCCCACAATACCCTCAGATTTTATCTCTCCCCGGCCACTATGACAGCAACTCAGCACAACCAGTCTTGCCTGAAGACGAACTGCTTGAACATCGCTCAACGATAACATGTAATCTTCCTCTTTAGGGATCTGGGATGTGCGTTCGGGATTTGGGGCCAAAGCAATTTCTCCAGATCCGTCATCCCCATGTGCAGCAATGTGGATTAAAGCAACTGACTTCATTCTTTGCAGCACCTCAGTTTTGGTTGCATTTTTTCCTGTAAGAGGCGCGGCCTGCAGAAGTTCTCCAATTATATCCACCTCTTTTTTCGCACATGGAAGCTGTTCGTACATGGGTTCACCAGTGCCATAAGTGACTTCCTTCAAGCACGGATCGCCCACAAGCAGCACTTCATTCTTACCTTGGAAGTTGTCAGGTGCAATAGCGATCAATTTTAAAGCAGTCAGCGAGGGAATTGCACGGATCCTGACAGAGTCACTCAATGCAGAAAAAGGAGCCAGGCAAAAGTGTCCATCAGGAACAAACACTAAGTCATCACCCTCGATCAAGTCTGCAATAGGACTGACTAAGACATCATACAAAGGCTGCAAAGAGTGCACAGAGAAGCTCAAGGACTGAACGGCTTCTTCAACACCTGCCCTACTGCTCGAGAAAACGCTGCGTTGTTTGTCAAGTGAACGATTCTCACATTGTACAACAGTCCCTGAATTGATCTGTTGAAAAGTACTTTTCATCAGAGAGTCGGCACTTCCATTTTCGATTTTCTTTTGTCTAAAATTTATCCCGATATCTTCTCTTAGCAACCAGAAGCTGATCGTCTTCCCTTCAAGTGCTATGAAAACAGTTTGTGAAGGTAGACCTTTCATAACCAAAGAAATAGCTACCTTCATCGTAGGTTTCTCATCGACGCCATATTGAATCTTCAAAATGTCTGCCAAAGCCTGCGCTCGTCCTTGCTCAGCAGCATACAAAGCCTCATCAACCTCTCCATTCTTCAAAAGTGCTGTCCACAGAGCAGTGTCACGAAAGCTAATTTTCCATGCATCCTCTGACTGAAGAAGACGCCTTGTTTCATCAAAATAATGAATGCTTAGACGATAGTAATTAAGAGCTTTGCTCAAGGAGTCAAAAAATTCATGATTAGAACCAATATGATAACATGCCATTGCCTGCCCTATTGGGTCCTCTGTTTCCTTGCAAATACTAAGATGTTGATTGTGGTACACTATGGCTTGCTTAAAGTCACCAAGGCTTCGATAAGGGAGGCCAAGATTGCCATAGGCTACTCCCTCTCCATCCCTGTCCCCCAGTTCTTTTGCAATACTAATCTCTTGATTGTGGTACACTATGGCTTGCTTAAAATCACCAAGAATTTGATGAGAGTTGCCGAGATTGCCATAGGCTCTTCCTTCTCCAGCCCTGTCCCCCAGTTCTTTTGCAATACTAAGACCTTGATTGTAGTACACTATAGCTTGCTTAAAATCCCCAAGACTTTGATAAGCGTTGCCGAGATTGCCATGGGCTACTCCTTCTCCGGCCCTGTCCCCCACCTCTTGTACAATACGAAGATGTTGAGTGTGGTACATTATGGCTTGCATAAAATCACCAAGACTTTGATAAGAGTTGCCGAGATTGCCATAGGCTCCTCCTTCTCCAGCCCTATCCCCCAGTTCTTTTGCAATACTAAGATGTTGATTGTGGTACAGTATGGCTTGCTTAAAATCACCAAGACTTTGATAAGAGTTGCCGAGATTGCCATAGGCTCCTCCTTTTCCATCCCTGTCCCCCAGTTCTTTTGCAATACTAAGATGTTGATTGTGGTACACTATGGCTTGCTTAAAATCACCAAGACTTTGATAAGAGTTGCCGAGATTGCCATAGCCACTTCCTTCTCCGACCCTGTCCCCCAGTTCTTTCGCAGAACTAAGCTGTTGGTTCTGGTACAGTATGGCTTGCTTAAAATCACCTAGACTTTGATAAGCATTGCCGAGATTACCATGGGCTCTTCCTTCTTCAGCCCTGTCCCCCCGTTCTTTCGCAATACTAAGATGTTGATTGTGGTACACTATGGCTTGCTTAAAATCACCAAGACCTCGATAAGCGTTGCCAAGAGTGCCATAGGCTCCTCCTTCTCCGGCCCTATCCCCCAGTTCTTTTGCAATACTAAGATGTTGATTATGGTACACGATGGCTTGCTTAAAATCACCAAGACTTTGATAAGCGATGCCGAGATTGCCGTAGGCCCTTCCTTCTTCGGCCCTGTCCCCCAGTTCTTTTGCAATACTAAGATTTTGATTGTGGTACGCTCTGGCTTGCTTAAAATCACCAAGACCTTGATAAGCGTTGCCAAGATTGCCGTAGGCTCTTCCTTCTCCGGCCCTGTCCCCCAGTTCTTTTGCAATACTAAGATGTTGATTGTGGTACACTATAGCTTGCTTAAAATCACCAAGACCTTGATAAGCGTTGCCGAGACTGCTGTAGGCTCCTCCTTCTCTGGCCCTGTCCCCCAGTTCATACGCAATACTAAGATGTTGATTGTAGTACACTATGGCTTGCTTAAAATCCCTAAGACTTTGATAAGTGTTGCCGAGATTACCATGGGCTCTGCCTTCTCTGGCCCTGTCGCCCAGTCCTTTTGCAATACTAAGACGTTGATTCTGGTACACTATGGCTTGCTTAAAATCACCAAGATTTCGATAAGCGATGCCGAGATTGCCATAGGCTCCCCCTTCTCCGGCCCTGAAACCTATTTCCTTAAAAATGGCTAATGCTTCTGTGTAATTAGTTATGGCCTGATGAAAGTCAGCTGCGCCCTGATAGTATCCACCAAGATTGAAACAAGCCAAACCCTCGCCTTGTCTGTCTCCCTCCTTTCTTGCAACGCTAAGCTCTTGCATATGCCACTCCAAAACATCGAACTTTCTATCCACCATTTTTGATAATCAGAACCAAGAAGTTTTTTTCAAAATTCTGGGATGCACCTAAAGGATAAATGAAAAAAAAAAACACAATAGGTTCAATGCTCTGATTACAGGGTGCTAAACCGGCGCTGGAACATTAATTGAACGGTGAAGGAATAACTATCTTAAGCCAGTATTACATGAAACAAGAAATATAAGTGACAGAGACCGACGTTTTGGTGCATCTTGCGCCATTATCAAGGTTACAAAGATAAAATGCGGTTTGTGAAAAGGCTAAGTTGAAAAGAATTTGCATAAAAGAGTGCCAAGCTAATTACATGAATACTTTAGCACGAAGAGAATCCGACTGTACATTCAATGCTGGTTTAAGATATTGAATACACAGCATTTCATTAACAAGGCAGTCAAATTTGTTCGTGCATTTCTTGATTACATTGAAGCGTGCTAAGAAATTGTGTTATGTTCTTTGCAATAATGCCTGTAAATAGATGACGCCTTTGACGGTGTCCCTCAACACGCTTGTGAAGGTGGCCCTTTGTGTACCCGACATAACCTGCATCGCACAGGTCACACTTGAATAAATAAACAACGCATTGCTGGGTTACGATGTTAGGCTTGGGCTCACGCAAGCTTAGATCTTGTTTAAGCTTGCGGCTAGTAATCACGGGTTGAATGGTCTTTTGCACCTTGTTGCTAAGATCTCTAAAATGTCGTTTGTCAGACACTGCAGCATCCCGATCTTTATAGGGGATAACTATCCGGATGGCGTCATCGGTATGCTGTTTAGGCTGGTCCACTGCGACTCTCGAAGTGATAAACCTGTTGATGACGGAATCAATAAGGTGATTTGGATACCTCAGCTTACGGAAAACTTCTCTCAGACGTTCACACTCTTCTGAAAAATGCGCCCAAGATGATGATAGCCGGTGCGCATGATCAAGCATAGTGACGAGCAAGCCATGCTTGTAGCGGCTGTCCACGTGGCTATGATATTGCAGGAGTAGCCCTGTGTTTGTCGGCTTAACGTAAACCTTTGTTTCAACACATGGTGCGCGATTTAAAAGCTGCACCCCAAGGAAAGGGAGCATCCCATTTTTCTCTACCTCCATAGTGAAGCTCACGGTGCTATGGGCGTGGTTCAGAGTATCCAAAAATTGTGTAGCCACTGCCAGATCCGGCATACTGACTAGAGTGTCATCTACGTAGCGGCGGTAAAATTCTGGGAGTTTTCCTTGACTTTTTAGGGACCCTTCAATAGAGCACATAAATACATTAGCCAAAAGGGGTCCAAGGGGAGAGCCCATAGCTACTCCATCGGTCTGTTCGTATAGGGCCACGTCGAACTGAAACAGCTGGCCCTTTGTAGCAACGTGCAGAAGATCAACGAGATCAGTTCTGGTCAAGTTTAGATCATACGTGTCGTTGAACCAGTTGTTCTCGAAAGCTTTCCGTGCCAGGATGTCAATTATTTCGTCTAAGGGTACATTTGTGAAGAGCGATGAGACGTCATAAGAGACCAAGATTTCTCCGGGTTTATCTTAACTCCACGAATTTCATTTGTGAAGGCAAAGATATCAGTGATGGTATGTTTGTTTACCGACAAGGGCTTAAGCATAGCGTCAAGCCATTTAGCAAGGGCGTAGTTGTAAGTGCCCGTAGCAAATAATATAGGACGCATTGCTAATTGCCTCT
>OX421450.1:36005612-36018112 GCA_949126865.1 Montipora capitata
CAACTTCTTTGTTGAGTTAGGGTTTCAACCGCTCAATATGAAAGCTCTCCTTGCTTTTTAGTTGACAGAAAGAGGTAGCATTTTCAATAATTTTCAAGCCAGAAACATCACAATTATCCTGACAATTTTTAGAAAAACTAAGATGCTTGAAAATATGATAATTTTTATCCCAGAAAAGGTGCTCATTTACACGTGTGTAAAAATGCCTGTTATGCCTGTTATTTTCCTTGTCAACTTTTTTAGCCTCTTGTCCAAAGTTCAATTTCCACTACGGAAGACCACATACTTTCTTGGTCAATTTATGACAGCCGATGACATGCATGACAGGTCAAGTTGGCGGTTTTCAAAATGCAGGGGTTTGTCTGCAAGCGTTTCCTTCTTGTCTTGCCCCATTTTTCGTAACTTTAAAAATTTTAATTGCATGTGTTTAACCACTGCCAACTCTTTCGGTAAAACATAATGTAGTGGGAACTAACTTTCTGACACAAATCTTTTATGCGTACGCAAACACCGTGGTTCGAGTTCAAGTGACTGTAAACAAAAAAATATCAAAATACATTACTTACTTTCTCGATGTGTAAGAAAAGAATAGAGGGTAGTAAAGTTCAATCGAAAGACAGACAAATAAGTTAGTACACCCAGCAAGCTAATATTACTAAATACCTTGCAATGTTCCTCTATAAAATAACCTTCCGAGCAGGAACAATGAATGCGGCTGAAAAAAAACAATAATAGTGGATCATTTGGGTGCCTCATTTAACAAAAAGTAACGCAAGAGTCATCAGAACTGGTTTATCACACATAAATGACTTGTTCGTGTTATTCAGAAATAAGTAACAGTGAGCAACTTTCCAAAACAGATGCTAATCGATGCGAGGTCCTCGACGACAAGAAATGATCCTGCAAAATTTGAAGATTTAATGTGGTTATCCATGCCTTATCGAATCTTCAACAGAAACTTTTAACTTTCATAACAAAAATCCCTTACTCCTAGTATACAGTCAAGAAAAGGGTAGAAATGGAACGGAGAAGTTGTCTAGAGAGCTAACAAATGGAGCAGCAAGGACAAGAAGTCATTTCATACTCGAGCAAACTGCAGAACTGATCATGCAGTGAGGAAGTTCAAGTTGAACACGGATCGAGGTGAGATGACTGTTCCATTGCTCCGAACAACTCAAGTAATGGTTTCGTTTGGTAAGGTTCAAAGTTGTAATGAGAACGCATACATTATATGCGGCTCTGGTCTTCCTTAGCTTTAAGTAAGACTTTAAAGCGACTAGACATTAAGGGTTTGTTATGGCTAAAACTGATTGAATGCATTCTTAATCGTCAATTGCTTTGTGGCACCCTCAATTTTGAATCTAAGCGGATTCAAAAACTAAAACCTTCTCTGTTCAGGAACAATTTAAGATACACCATTTACTTATACTTTCTGGATGTGTAAGGAAAGAATGGAGGGCAGTATATGTTAAACCCAGTATGCCATAAAGATAATAGCAGAATTATCCGTGAACACAACAAGTCTCTTTTAATTGCTTTTTCTCGATCAGTCCGGCGTTCCTAACCTCACACTCTCGGTCAGCGGCCTATCTAGGTACGTCATGTTACTACATCTCCTTTTCTTTTAACAGTTACTAATCTCTTAAAGGAATAAGAGCTAACAGTTTTCAATGTATCTTTGGGGTTTTCTAAGAGCTACCCGGGGTCTCAAACAAGTCAACCACGCTCCTTCCTGTGAGGAGTCATTCACTGGATGATGGTCTTCAGGAACACGCAGATCTCTGGATGCTTCATGGCTTGCCCTGGATGCTGAAGAAGGGTCTCGGGTACCAAAGCGCTTGTTGGAGTTGGCTGAAAGGTCTCTTGGCACGAATGCCGTTGTAGGACCGGAGGGCTGTCCTCTCGACCCTTCGTGTCATTCTCCGGTTTCTTCTCACCTGCCCATTTGGAGTCTGTTTAACTACAGATCTGGGCGCTTCGTGTTGCCTGACTACGGTCTCTTTTACTTTCAGGTCTGGGATCCAGACACGGTCGCCAGGTGACAGCTCATCTCCTTCCACTACTCTGTGTGTATAGTCATAGTTGAGTTTCATTTTAGCAAGGTACTCCTTTTCCTTTTCTCCTGATGTGATCCCAGTCAGGGGTCTTGGGCTTCAGCTCCTCTGGTTGGTAGGGAACTCTGGTGCGTAGTCTACGGCCCATGCTAAGTTGCGCTGGCGAATAACCATGGTGCAGTGGAGTATCTCTGTAGGTCAGGAGGGCCAAATACTCGTCGTCACTCTTCTTTAAGATCATCTTCATAGTTTGGACCGCCCTCTCCACTTCCCCATTGGATTGGGGGTACCATGGAGAAGAAGTGATGTGCTCGAATAACCAGTCATCAGCAAAGGCTGTAAATTCCTGCGAGTGGAACTGTGGACCATTGTCCGTAAACAGAATGTCGGGGATTCCGTGTCTGCTGAAGATCCTCTTCAACTGCAAGAGCCTGAGGTGCTATCACAGTCCTCGGCACTTGGGAGATCTCAACATATCTTGAAAAATAATCTACAGCGATGAGATAATTCTTGTCTTTGTTCTGGAAGAAATCCACGCCAAATCTAGCCCAGGGTCTATCAGGAAATTCAGTTCCTTTCATTGGCTCTATGCGTTCTTTGCGGTATTTCTCACATGTGGCACAGTTTCGCACAACCTTCGTGATGTCTTGGTTGATCCCTGGCCACCAGACTGAGGAGGCAGCATTAGCGCTTGTCTTGGTTACTCCTTGATGTCCATCGTGTAGACGTCTCAAGACATCTGGCCTTAACTTTGGAGGTATGACAAGTCGTCGTTCTCTCAGGAGTAACCCATTGTGGAGAGAGATGTTACCCCTTTGGGCCCAGTATTTCGTTATTGGCCCGTAGACTTTCCGCTTATCAGACCACCCATTCTGCACATACTGCATCACCAGTTTGAGCGTGTCACCTTTCTTAAGCTCGCAACGTATCTCATCCAGGCGCTGATCCGACACAGGTAGGGTCATTAGGACTGCATTTACGTAGCATTCTACTTCATCATGTAGGTCATTCCATGATTTCGTCTCGTGGGCTTTATCCTCTCGCGGAGATCTGGAAAGTGCATCAGCTGTATACAAGAGCTTACCAGGAATATGTTTGTTGGTAAAGTCAAACCGCATGAGTCTCATTCTGAGGCGTTGAATACGCACTGCAAGCTCGTTGATCAGCTTGGTGGAAAACAAGGGAATTAAAGGCTTGTGATCCGTCTGTACCTTGAATTTCATTCCGATCAGAAAATCAGCCCAGTGTTCAAGTGGCCATGTGACTGCTAAGGCCTCTTTCTCTATCTGGGCGTAACGGGACTCAGTCTCTGTGATAGATCTGCTGTCATACGCCACTAGTCTCAAATCGCCAGATGGTTGTTTTTGCATAAGAACCGCACCTAGTCCAAAACTGCTTGCATCTGCTGAGACAGTTGTCAGTTTTCCGGATCGTAAAGTGCGAGAACTTGCTCGGATGCCATGTCAGCTTTTAGCCTCTTGAACGCTTCATGTTGGATTGGGCCCCAGACCCATGCATTCTCCCTTTTAAGTAAGTCCCGTAAGGGCTTCGTCTTCTCCGCCAAATTTGGGCAAAATTTCATAAGATGATTAACCAATCCCAAGAAACCTCTCAGGTCTCCAATGTCTTGGGGTTCTGGCATGGACCTTTCATGGATCTTTTCTTACACCTTGACTGTCAATAATCTGGCCCAAATATTGCAACTTACTCTGGGAGAATAGACATTTCTGAAGGTTCTCTCCACTAGCCTGTCAAGGACTTGCTCGAGTCGCCATTCATGTTCAGCTTGATCTTTACTCACGACTAAAATATCATCCACACGGCACTTGACCCCTTCTATTCCGGAAAGTTCTTTATCCATCGTCTTCTGTTCCGGGGCCGATGATATGCCAAAAGGCAAACGCTTGAACATATATCGGCCAAAGGGTGTTATGAAGGTAGTCAGCTTGGCACTTTCAGGGTTCAAAACAATCTGGTGAAAGCTAGAGATTGCGTCAAGCTTGGAGAATACTGAACCTTCTGTAAGGCTTCCCAGAATTTCTTCAACGGTCGGCATTTGATAGACTTCTCTGCGAACTGCTTGGTTAAGCTTTGTGGGGTCAACGCATATCCGCACTCTGCCGTCTGCTTTTGGTACTACCACAATCGGCGAACACCATTCCGTCGGCTCATCTATGGGTTCGATAACATCAAGTTGAAGCATGCGTTCAATCTCCTCCTTCACTTTTTTCATAAGTGGCAATGGTACTCGCCTGGGGGTAGTCACACAAAAGGGTGTGGTCCCATCCTTGAGATGACTTCCAGTTTTCCAAGGCCATGAAAAGCATTGGGTATTTCTTTACAATGTCGTCCTTTACGCTAAAGGGCACAGGATTGTTATCTGCAGGCAGGGACGTATGATGGACTGCTTTGATACTCTATGTGCCTGGGATTTGATGGATAAGACCAAAGCCACGAATAGCAGGTATTCCCAGAAGTAGCTTGGATGCCCCTTTAACTATGCATACTCGTTCTGCAATGGCTTCATCTTCTGAGACAAGGTTCATGGGACATCACCTGCTCCCACAAGTTCTCTGTCTGGTTTTGACAGTGTTCCATATAACTCCTTGTAAGCAGATTCTGGCATCACAGATACTTGTGCTCCTGTGTCAACACACCAGGTCAACTCCTGGTCATTTATCTCCAGCTTAATGTGCCACCCTGAATCGGATGTTGGGGGAGCAATTGGTTCTGCGGGGGACGTTTGACAACCTTTGTTAGACGTGGGTGAGTTGTAACCCTCCCAACAAATGTGGAAGAGGAGTCGCCCTCGTTGTCAAGAACTTGGCTCACCCTGTGAACAGGCGCGCTTCTGCAAATTATAGGAAAATGTCCCAGTCTGTTGCACTTGTTGCATCCGGTCTCTGCGGCTGGGCAATTCCTCCGTTCAGGGGGGTGCTGGCGATTGCCGTATCCACAATTCCTGTTGCTTGGCGGGAATGATTGCCTCCTAGAGTCTGACTTGGGACCTCGCTGTGGGTTGTTCATGGTCAGAGGGTCTGGCTTGCTATCTCGCTGTGTGACGCTCTCAATCTCTGCCGTCGTTGACTCTTGCAACTCGCGTCTCGTAGCTTCTTTCAAAGATAGGATTTTCACAGTATTTTCAAGTGAAAGGGCGTCTCGCTGGTCAAAAAGTTTCAGTTTATAACTGTCCTCCTTACAAGAAAAAGCGAAATTGTCTCTCACACCTTGCTCGTAAAAAATCGACGGGAAACTTACATTCGGCAGCCCTTTCTTTTACGGTGACAACCCACGAATCGAAGTTTTGTGCCGGCTCTCGTCGAAGATGAAGCCAGAATTTCTCTCGTAACATCAGTTGTGGATCCTGTTTCTGAAAGTACGCCTCAAACTTTGCTAACAGAGTTGCGTAGTTGTCAGGATTTTCGGCCGGCAATGTCGCTTCTCCTCCCGCAGGATCATCGTGCTCGGGTAAGTAGACGAAGTTTGAGTAAATCTCCAAACAAGAGTCACCAATGTGGTTTAAGAGCAACCCCACCTTCATTTCATCCGGTTTCTTTGAAGCTGCAGTCGCCTTAAGGTAAATTTCAAATTTTTGTTTCCATTTTCCCGACGAATGTGCAGGATTTCCTGTCGAAATTTCCATGGTTCTGGTGGTTTGACATGTGGCACGCTTTCCGCTATCTTGTTTGAGCCCACCTTGTTAGTTCGTGCACGACTCGACTGCTTAGTCGGCTCTCACTCCTGACACCATGTTAAACCCGGTAAGGCATAAAGATAATAGCAGAATTATCCATGAACACAACAAATTTCTTTTAATTGCTTTTTCCCGATCAGTCCGGCATTCCTAACCTCACACTCTCGGTCAGCGGCCTATCTGGGTACGTCATGTTACTACAGTATATGCAGTTTTATCACACGAGAAAGAAATAATTTTATTACAGCCCTCAAGCTAATGTTCCTTAGAGCCGTTTTCAATTGAGTGCCGTTAAAACCAAAACCAAAGTAATTACTTTGGCCAATCAAAAAGGTCGGAGACAATCCAGTAAACCAATCAAAACTCGAAGTAATTACACGTATCCGACACAAAGCGCGGGAAAATATGCACGCGCGAGCCACGATTGGTTTTGGTTTCACTTCTGATTGGTTGAAAAAATGGCGCTGGAACTTTGAACCAATCACTGACTGAAGTAATCATAAACCAAAGTAATTCACTAATTACTTTCGACACTCAATTGAAAACCACTCTATTAGTTCAAAACGACAGACATATAACTTATTACAGCCAGCAAGCTAATATTACTAAATACCTTGCAATGTTCCTCTTTCAAACCTTTTGAGCAGGAATAGTAAATCCGGCTGAAAAAAAAAATTAAGGGATAAATAATACTGGTGGATCATGATTGACCGTGATCACTTGAGAAAATAAACATATAAGGAATTCTGACATAGATACTAACTTGTTCCAAACTGAGTAAAGAGAAGACAAGAAGTAACGCAAAAGTCATCAGAACTGGTTTATCACACATAAATTACGTGTTTGGGTTATTAAGAAATGAGTAAGAGTGAGCAACTTACCAAAATGGATGCTAATCAATGCGAGGTCCTCGACGACAAGAAATGATCCTGCAAAATTTGAAGATTTAATGTTTTTATCCATGCGTTATCGAACCTTGTAGGAAACCTTTTAACCTTCATAACAAAAATCACTTACGCGTAGTCTGCAAGAAAAGTACCCCATTTCTGTACTGACTTTCGTCCTAGAGCCACCTTTTACTCTATCCTAATCTAAGTGATTGGTTCCTAAACATGGAAGCTTGAGGCTTATTACGCACAGTATTGTCATTGCCAGGGTAATATTAATAAGTCCCTTTGTTTGGGATGAATATACTGGTATATTTTAAATAATAAAGATAATTTCAACTCCTGGGTTATACTAAACAAAAAAAATAATGATATTATAAATAAACACAAACACACAAGTATTCTTATAATTGGTTAAACCACTGAAATTATGAATTTCAACCTGAGATTATTACTCGGAAACAATCCAACTACATATTAATTATAACTTAAGCTGAAATTAACCCTGGGATTTTACCATGAAGACAAACGATGAAAAATCTTCCCTGAAATTTTCAGTCTTTGGCTGAAAAATCTGTGTAATCAGGCCGAAAAGAAATTAAAAGGCATCTACCGAGAACTAGTTGAAAAGTCGCCAAGCTGGCTGCATTAATTTTCATGCAAATCATTTATGTCTTGTCACCTTGCAAAATGCGCGATAGATTTAATTTTACTTTTTTTTCGACATAAGTCAGGCTAAAAGGTATTTTGAATATATAAGAATTTTCCGTTTGCAGTTTTGTATCTGCATGCAAAAAATTCTCTGAAATAGTGCAACTGACTGTACTGCACATATTGGCCAGCCAGCTAAAGTTTTGTTCGATGAACAGTGAGAGCGACACTGTTTACAAAAAATATTGAAATTCCTTCGAGCAAATCAACAAAAATTGCACTTAAGTATAGCAAAAATTACAGAAATAATTTAACGAACCTTAACATGAATAACCTAAGAGTCGCAATAGCTTCGAAGAAAATAAAATGGGGAATACACTGTATACATCACATGGAGAATATCAGCTGTTCAAAAGTAATGCGGGCAGATATAGGCGAGCGGTTATGCGCATGCTTATCAGCAAAAACCAGCACAGGACACCGCGGACGACAGCACAGTAGGACAAAGCTGCCTTCCCACAAGCTTACTCAACCGAATTCTGACATTAAAATAGAAGAAAATTATACGTTACGCATAATAGCTTATGATTCACGTGGGTGAGAGTTGGCCACTCTCTGAACACTGCTTGACGACTCGTGCAGATGTTGAGTTACAGGGTATAGGGAGAAATCGAGCCAGTCGAAAGTACCCCTCGGGTAACCCCAAACTCTGGGCCCAACTGGTTACAGGAGGGTGCTCAGAGATCCCTCGGGATCTCAACATCGCTCCCAGAGGTCAAATGGGAAAACGACAACTGCCTTGTCAGCGGTAAAAGTCCTAGCCCCAGGCTAGGTAAACAAAAGCCAACCGAGCACCCTCCGACAAGGCTTTTGTTTTGCGCCGTTACGTGTCTCGCAACAGTTACGAGTGAATAGTCACACAACTTGGGCTCATTTGCCCGCATCTGGGAAAACTTTAAACAAAACATAGAGTAAAAACAATTACAGCTAGACACTGTAAAATAAATGTTTAGTCCTCAGTTAGTTTTCTTTGTATGTTTTTTTTTGCATCAGGCCTACTCTGGGACCTTAAATCGCCGTAACTTACAGTACCGCTCGAAACTATTTGTGCATTTGCTGCGGTTCTGCCTAGATGAAACCACAGGTTCAATCCCCAGTTTGACCGAGGTAAAACCTAGTCTACGATAACCGAAAGCCGAGCTTTTACCTAGATTTTTTCCGGTTGATTTACGCCGCGGTTAATAGAGGACGCAGTATGCTTTTATTTGGAGCAGATGCTATCAAAGAAATCTGCATATTTTTGTGCATCAATTGCAGAGATAATTAGTATGCGTATTTGCCGTATTTACTATCTGCAAAGTTTGGCACATTCGATTATAATAAAGTCGCTTTCATAAAGCGTTGATCGTGTTTCTTTTTCCAGCAAACGACAGGATTTCTAAAAGTTGTTCGAGATCTGTTTAATACAGATGTTATAAAGATCAGCAGAAATTCTATCAAGAAATTTACACGTGTTTGGGAAAACACGTCTTAACGGTGACGCCACTCGTCGAGCGGCCGGCTTTGAAAGATACGCGAAAGTCATTTCGATCTTATCGACCGAAAGATGGAAGAAAACGATTAACTTTGCAAGTATAGTAATTGTCAGCCGTTCGAGCAACGTGGCTCTCCATTTGTTACAAACTTGTTAAGCAGTTCGAATCGAACAACGTATTTCATGAGCTATCGCTCTCGCTTGCGTGACGGAAGCACGCAGCTTACGGTAGTTTATTTACGTTTTAACTCGCCAAATTGGCAGAGGCTTCATTGAACTCGTCTATCATGTGATCGTTGAAGCATTAATTTAAGTCAGAGGAATGAATATTTCTGAATTTCAAGCTCAACTGCAGAATTTCCTGCCACTTAATATTTTGAATCAGAAATGATCGTAATTAACACGCGACAAGGAGTGGTCAGGAGTTGCTAAAGAAACTTCGGGAATACAATTACGGTTCTTCGCTGGTGTAATCTTTAAGTCATTACATGTTGTAGTAAGATACAAAAATTTGGTTTTATCAACGGAGTTGATAATGTAAATTGGCCACCGTACAGAGATTCTAAAAGCTGACGTTTCGAGCGTTAGCCCTTCGTCAGAGCGAATCGAGGGAGATGTAGTTTTTATAGTAGAGTAGGAGCTACGCTATTGGTGGTAACATGGCAACGTGAAAAATAGGAATATATTAGTTAAATGAAAAGCGTTCGTTAATACCGTGAGGATTAAGGGTGCCGATTTGAAAGATGAATTTTTGTTCCAGATTCTTGCGGCTTTCCGTCGTACCTAGATGTAGGGAAAGGCCGCAGATAGCCATGTGTTTTTTGGAGTGGTTAGGCAGATTAAAATGGCGAGCGACTGGCTTAGATGCATCCTTGTCATTCTTCTCAACATCGCGAAGGTGTTCGCGGAATCGGTCACCTAGTCGTCTACCTGTCTCACCAATGTATAATTTATTGCATAACGTACAGGTTATGCAATAAATGACATTTGCGGAGGTACATGTGAAACGATCGGTGATCTTAACAGATCGCTTAGGTCCCGATATCTTGCTAGTGTTAACAATGAAAAGACAAGTTTTGCATCGTGAGCGCGCGCATTTGAAAGTGCCGGGTAGCTCGTTAGTTTTGAGCGCGCTTCTAACTAAAAAGTTGCCTACGTTTTTGTCGCGTTTCAATGAAATAAGTGGAGGTTGCGAAAAGATTCTACCAGTCTCGGGATCATTTTGGAGTAATTTAAAATTACTAAGAATGATGCTTTTGACTGCGTGATTATGAGGATGGAAAGTGAGGGTGAATGGAATTCTGTCATTCTTATCTTTTTGTGACGTTTGTAGTGATGACTGTCGATCAAATTGTTGGGCGCGATGATGGCCCGCTTTGACCACAGAGACAGGATAGCCACGTTTTTCGAAGAACTGGCACATCTCCTCTGATTTGCTGGAAAAATCGGAGTCATCACTACATAGACGTCGAAGTCTAAGAAATTGAGAATAAGGGATGGAGTTCTTGACATGTGATGGATGTGACGATGAATACAACAAATAACTGTGTGAATCAGTAGGTTTGTAGTGCATACTAGTACATAGCACGTTGCCTCTAATAGAAACTTTCATATCTAGGAAAGCCAATGAAGTTTCCGAATTTCCCAGGGCGCGATGATGGCCCGCTTTGACCACAGAGACAGGATAGCCACGTTTTTCGAAGAACTCGCACATCTCCTCTGATTTGCTGGAAAAATCGCAGTCAGTTAAAAAGTCAGAAAAATCGGAGTCAGTCAAATCGGAGTTCAGTTAAAGGCCTTTTTTCACGACAAAGAGGATGATTCGGACACTTCTAATAAAGATATTTTTGAAACACTTCTAGTTCGCAAATCCAAATGGACTCCCCCAGAGGGACAATTTGCCTCTTTAGATTTTTTCACCAAAAAATGCCGTCACGACATTCACAAACTTAAATTCAATCGCAACACTAAATTTTCCAACCTTTCCTCGGAAGAGTGGGCAGCGCTTAAAAATCTTAGTAAACGCAACGACAAAGTTGTCAAATCGGCCGACAAAGGCGGCGCGGTAGTTGTTTGGCGGTCCGACCTTTACCAAAAAGAAGCTTTGCGGCAACTTTCAGATACCTCGTTTTATGCCAAAATCCCTAAAGATCTCACTTCCAAAAATCAAAAACTTGTCAAAGACACCATTCAAAATCTTATAGTTAATCAAGAATTACCGGACACTGCCACTAATCTCATCATCAACACCCCTAGAACTTCGTGCATTTACTTCTTGCCCAAAATTCACAAACCCAACAACCCAGGTCGCCCTATCGTTTCTGCCTGTAGTTGCCCCACCGAACTCATTTCTAGCTACTTAGACAGGATTATGACGCCTATCGTCAAATCTTTGCCCTCATACATTAAAGACAGTACAAACGCACTACAAATTTTCCGCGATTTCAATTTCTCCGGCCAAGACAAACTTATTTTCACCATGGACATTACATCTCTATACAGTCATTCCTAATAGCGAAGGTCTTCAAGCACTTAAACACTTTTTCGATCAACGCACTGTCAAAGAACCTAGCTCGGAAACGCTCCTCCGCCTTGCCGAACTAGTTTTAACGCTTAACTGTTTTTCATTCGCCGGCAACTATTACAAACAAATTAATGGTGTAGCGATGGGCACAAGAATGGGACCTAGCTATGCCAATCTTTTTGTAGGATATGTTGAACACCAATTTTTTAATCAGTACAACGGCCCCAAACCTGAACTCTACGGCCGCTACATCGACGACTGCATCGGCGCTATTTCATCCAGCAGACAAGAACTCGATCAATTTATAACTGCCGTCAACTCTTTTCATCCGGATCTTAAATATACCTGGGACATTTCGGAAACTTCATTGGCTTTCCTAGATATCAAAGTTTCTATTAGAGGCAACCTACTGATTTACACAGTTATTTGTTGTATTCATCGTCACATCCATCACATGTCAAGAACTCCATCCCTTATTCTCAATTTCTTAGACTTCGACGTCTATGTAGTGATGACTCCGATTTTTCCAGCAAATCAGAGGAGATGTGCCAGTTCTTCGAAAAACGTGGCTATCCTGTCTCTGTGGTCAAAGCGGGCCATCATCGCGCCCAACAATTTGATCGACAGTCATCACTACAAACGTCACAAAAAGATAAGAATGACAGAATTCCATTCACCCTCACTTTCCATCCTCATAATCACGCAGTCAAAAGCATCATTCTTAGTAATTTTAAATTACTCCAAAATGATCCCGAGACTGGTAGAATCTTTTCGCAACCTCCACTTATTTCATTGAAACGCGACAAAAACGTAGGCAACTTTTTAGTTAGAAGCGCGCTCAAAACTAACGAGCAACCCAGCACTTTCAAATGCGCGCGCTCAAGATGCAAAACTTGTCTTTTCATTGTTAACACTAGCAAGATATCGGGCCCTAAGCGATCTGTTAAGATCACCGATCGTTTCACATGTACCTCCGCAAATGTCATTTATTGCATAACCTGTACGTTATGCAATAAATTATACATTGGTGAGACAGGTAGACGACTAGGTGACCGATTCCGCGAACACCTTCGCGATGTTGAGAAGAATGACAAGGATGCATCTAAGCCAGTCGCTCGCCATTTTAATCTGCCTAACCACTCCAAAAAACACATGG
>OX421450.1:36025612-36028112 GCA_949126865.1 Montipora capitata
TGGTGAGTTGGTATGAAAGAAATCATAATTGAAGATATCAACATTTGTCACTGTACGGGTTGATAGTCTCGTTTCAGTAACAGCTAAGATATCAGGTTTACGGTTAACAGAATGCAAAAACTCGCTCAATAGAGACAATTTGATATTGCAATGAAACATGGAGAGACACTTTGACGTAGTACTATCAAATAGTTGATTCAGCTGATTTAAGGAGTAATAGTTGGAATGTGGACAATTAAGCATGTTATCAGGATCTTTATCATCAAACTTATCGGGATTTGCGAGAATATTAAAAACATCTAAATCAGGGTCAAAGTCATACGACCAGTTACCAATCACTGCATTAAATGCAGCATCAGAAAGATTGAAAAATGGTATAGGTACCCACAGTAGTTCGACTCAAAAGTACTTGATTTGGCAGCCATTAATCAGACGGCTTACAAAAATCATCAAACTCCTCAAACGTGGTGAAACGAAAGAAATAACAAGAAAGAAATAATTTTACTAGCATTACTCCCCTCAAGCTGCATATTCCTTATTAGTTCAAAACGACAGACATATAACTTATTACAGCCAGCAAGGTAATATTACTAAATACCTTGTAATGTTTCTCTTTAAAACCCTTTGAGCAGGAATAATAAATCCAGCTGAAAAAAAAAAAGTTAAGGGATAAATAATACTGGTGGATCATTTGGATACATCATTTGCAACTGATCATGAGTGATGGTGGTCACTTCAGAAAATAAACTAGTAGGGAATTCTGACATAGTCGCTAACTTGATCCAAACTGAGTAAAGAGAAAACAAGAAGTAACGCAAAAGTCATCAGCACTGGTTTATCTCACATCAATTATTTATCCGTGTTCTTAAGAAATGAGTAACAATGAGCAGCTTACCAAAACGGATGTTAATAAATGCGAGGTCCTCGACGACAAGAAATGATCCTGCAAAATTTGGTGATTTAATGTGGTTATTCATGCATTATCGAATCTTGTACAAAAACGTTTAACTTTCATAACAAAATTTCCTTATGCCTAGTATGCAATAAAATTGTAGAACTGGAGCGGAAAGCTGAAAAGTTCTCAAGAGGACTAACAAATGGAGCAGCAAGGAGAAGTCATTTCATACTCGAGTAAACTGATCAGTGAAGCAGTCCAAGTTGAACATTGATCGAGGTGAGATGACTGTTCCATTGCTCCGGACAACTCAAGTAATGGTTTCGTTAGGCAAGGTTCAAAGTTGTAACGAGAACGCATATTATACGAGGCTCTGGTCTTGCTTAGCTTTAAGTAAGACTTTAAAGTGAATAGACATTAAGGGTTTGTTATGGCTACAACTGATTGAATGCATTCTTATCATCATTTGCTTTGTGACACCCTCAATTTGATTCTAAGCGGGTTCAAAAACAAAAACCTTCTCCCTTCAGGAAAAGTTCAAGAAACACCATTTACTTACTTTCTCAATCTGTAAGGAACGAATGGAGGGTAGTATATAGCTCGATCACACAAGAAAGAAATAATTTTATTACACCCCCAAGCTAATGTTCCTCATTAGTTCAAAACGACAGACATATAACTTGTTACAGCCAGCAAGCTAATATTACTAAATACCTTGCAATGTTCCTCTTTATAACCCTTTGAGCAGGAATAATGAATCTGGCTGAAAAAAAAAGTTAAGGGATAAATAATGCTGGTCGATCATTTGGATGCCTCATTTGCAATTTATCATGAGTGATGGTGGTCACTTCAGAAAATAAACATGTAGGGAATTCTGACATAGTTGCTAACTTGATCCAAACGGAGTAAAGAGAAATCAAGAAAAAGTAACGCAAAAATCATCAGCACTGGTTTACCACACATAAATTACTTATCCGTGTTCTTAAGGGAAATGAGTAACAATGAGCAGCTTACCAAAACGGATGCTAATCAATGCTAGGTCCTCGACGACAAGAAATGATCCCACAAAATTTGATGATTTAGTGTGGTTACCCATGCCTTATGGAATCTTGTACGAAAACGTTTAACTTTCATAACAAAATTCCCTTATGCCTAGTATGCAATAAAAATGTAGAACTGGAGCGGAAAGCTGAAAAGTTCTCAAGAGAACTAACAAATGGAGCAGCAAGGACAAGTCATTTCATACTCGAGCAAACTGCGCAACTGATCAGTGAAACAGTCCAAGTCGAACACTGATCGAGGTGAGATGACTGTTCCATTGCTCCGAACAACTCAAGTAATGGTTTCGTTCGGCAATATTCAAAGTTGTAATGAGAACGCATACATTATACGAGGCTCTGGTCTTGCTTAGCTTTAAGTAAGACTTTAAAGTGAGTAGACATTAAGGGTTTGTTTTTTTGTGGATTCAAAAACTAAAACCCTCTCTGTTTAGGAACAATTCAAGATACATCATTTACTTACTTTCTCGATGTGTAAGGAAAGAATGGAGGGCAGTATATGGTTCGATCACACAAGAAAGAAATAATTTATCACACTGACCCCTCA
>OX421450.1:36045612-36055612 GCA_949126865.1 Montipora capitata
TCGGTCGGATAGTCAGGGGATGTTATTTTGTCAGGGGCACCCAACGTCAATTTTCGGAAAATATCTGTTCGGAAGACGGTTTGAGATCTAGAATTTTCGGAACATTTGTTGTAAAATTTCTTGCTTGCCTGCCTGTCCTAGGATTTTCGAACATCTAAAAAATGGTATAACTGCCCGTTTTTAACGGATTTTTACCCTAAAAAGGTCAGCTAGAATTTTCGGGAGCCTTTTTTCTGGCTGAAAATTTCGGAAAGGTAAGTTTTAATTCCTAAAATTTTCGGATCACTAGACTTTCAGCCAGGAAATCCGAACAGATAAAAAGTTTTTAGGGGATAAAAATATGCTTATATCTACCGTTTAAATACTAAAATACGTTTGACAATGCTATGTTTAAGTTGTTTTGAACTATATTCCCGTTGGGTGCCCCTGATTTTGTGGAATGTTTCGTTTAGGAACATTGCTTGGTGCTGTTGTCAGCTACTCTTTACATCACTCAAGTATGGCTAACTTAGCTCCAAATGGCTGAATCTGTACTCATGGTCTTACGCAAGTTCTCATGCTGTGGGCATAATTTGATTGAAATTCGAGAGTCGAGGAAAATAATTTTTTTTTGGCCAACAAAGATAGTTTTTTAACTGTCCATGGTTGAAGGGTCCATTCGAAATCTCTTAGTTACGTACCTCGACCCATGTGACAACGCTGTTGTACTCTGGTGGCATGGTGAGAGCAGTTTTCTTATGGGCGGCTGACACAATGATTGTGGGCGCAGAATAATAGGCTTCTGGGAACTTTAAAATCTGAAATGAACAGTTGTCATCAGTGGTCATTGCATCCCGTAATTTGCCTTTTAAAGTATAACGTGGTTTTAAAGATGAAACGGTATAACCTGGCAAAAAACGTTGTGATCTTGAAGACGAGGCTTAGTCATTGAGGAATGCGAGTTTGTGTTGTTGGGAAAGAAGATTGTCTGGCAGATCTTTATACGCAAACCAGTTCTGCCAAATAAATAGATGTCAGCATTATTTACAATTACAACTTGAAGTACAGGCTGACAAGGATCCGGACCAAGTCGTGTATGGATTGAAACTTCGATTTTGGGATCACAGTAAATCGTTAAGGAAAGAATCTTTAGAGAGCGATTGTGCGAAGAATCTAAACTTGGGGGCTTTTAAAGGCGCATGTGCGAATGACTGTTTACGTAGTTGTGCTGATGTTGAGTTAATACGTTTCTTGTTTTAGTTTCTTATTTAATACGCGAGCAGGATAAACAGTAGAATTACTTAGAGAATAAATATAAATCGGAGTAAATGCATTGCGTCTGTAATACAGGCAAAAATGCAGAGAAACGTTTACTTATTATATTTCGAAATAAATCTATATCATCTTCAGACTGAGGTAACCAACAAGTAGCAGAGATTTAATACTATAGATAGCACATTAGCATTATTAAGCACGTGAAAATGCAAAACAAAGACCGTACCATCAAGAGAATAGGGAAAGTTCTCTACTGGCTTTTAAACCAATGTTCAAAGAAGGTGCTGAACGCTTGATGTGGTAATTAAGCTTCTTTGTATAGTAATAGATTCCAGTTATCATCGCGGTCTGTTATTTTTGTGTTACCACGTACGGTTTGGGTGAGAGATTCTTTGTTCATTGCAGCATAGTTAATAGAGGGGAATTGTTAGGAAGCTCGGCAAACATCAAAGGAGCAAACAAAGATGCCAAGATTTAGGTTGGAAAGTCCATGACCGTGCACAATCTTTTGTTTTGCGCTCATACACTATGCATGAATTACGTAAGCAACACGTTTCTATTGGTTAGTTCCTCAGTACGGAGTAAACAACTATTGTGTTTTGTGCACGGTCAAGGCCAGAAAAGAGAACAAAAACCTACAACAAAGAAAGTTGTCGGGTTTCATAACCATTCCCCTCTATTAACTATGATTGCAGCAAAAGGTGGCTTATTCTCATTGATAAAAATGTCCGGTAAGTTGTACAAACCTTGTATGTGTTTGATCTGGTCACAATGGTGCAGATGTTTGTATATATCGCTTTCTTTGTCCCTAAGCGCATGTTCTTATGTGCGGACAAACAGGGTTTTGTTCGTTTTTCACATGTACAAAGAATTGGAACCGGGGCAAGTGAATTCATATCCGTGCGTTCGTAGTAAAGCGATCAATTAATAAGTTCGCAATACCGATCCGGAGTCGAGCATACTAACCATGAGGCCACCACGCCTCCCACACCACGCACTACTCCGTTGGTAAATTCATGAGTGAGCTTCTACAACCACTCACACAGAACGAGTACACACTGAAGCACACTTTCGACGCAGCAAATACAATCAAGGCAATATCTCCAGCTTTATTTGCTGAAGGTTATGAATTCGTCTCTTTTGATGTGGAGTCTCTCTTTACTAATGTTCAATGAAAATCATTGAATGTCGAATCTACAACAAAAAGTTTGTCAAAGCGAAGCTCAAGAAATCTACCCTTCGCAAACTAATCCGCGAAACGTGTACGAAAACCGTCTTTTCTTGCAACAACAAGCTACACGAACAAGCCGATGGTGTTAGCATGGGTAGTTCGCTCGGTCCCGTGCTAGCAAACATTATCATGACAGAATTTGAACAAGAAACTGTGAAGAAGCTCATCAATCAGGGTTTAATAGCCTTTTATTGCAAATACGTGGATGACACATTCCTTCTCATCAAACGCAACACAATCACCACTATTCTAGAACACTTTCACAAGTCTGGACATCAACATCGCTAGTGATGGCCTTGGCATCTATAGAAAAGATACTTTTTACTGGACAGTACACTAATTTTGAAAGTTTTGTCCCCTGGCGATACACGATTTCTTGGGTTAGAGCATTGATTGACCGCGTACACCGAATCTGCACTCCTAACCCTTATGAATTGATTGCTTTACTACGAACGCACGGAATAGGACTCTAGATCATAGTACCAACCACACCTCCCACAACAACCAGGATTCAACGATCTGGCTTACCATCCCATTCGTTTGTGACCTAACAACACAGCTTGTTAAGAAACTTAAGCGTAAGCTTCGGAGATGTCTAGTCGACCCAAATATGGACATCCCAATAAAACAGAAGACCACAAAATTATGTTTCTTCACAAACACTAAAGATAAAACACGGCCATTAAGTCAATTTAATGTTATATATGAATTCACTTGCCCCGGTTGCAATTCTTTGTACATTTGCAAAACGAACAAAACCCTGTTTGTCCGCACACAAGAACATGCGCTTACGGACAAAGAAAGCGCTATATACAAACATCTGCACCATTGTGACCAGATCAAACACATACAAGGCTTATACAACTTACCGGACATTTTTATCAATGAGAATAACCCAACCTTCTGCTGCAAGGAACAAAGAATTTCTCACCCAAACCGTGCGTGGCGTGATAACTGGAACCTATTACTATACAAAGAAGCTTACCACATCAAGCGTTCAGCACCTTCTTTGAACATTGCTTTAAAAGACAGTAGAGAACTTTGCCTATTCTCTTCAAAGTATCGTCTGCATGGATCGTCTTTATAGATGCCTTGGTTGTCCGCCATGTTTCTGCTCCATACATCAATACCGGCTTAACGTTTGAGTTAAACAATCGTATACCTTGGTGGTTGCACCGACTACTCTGGAGCTCCAGGCCTTTTTTAGCATCTTAAATGCTGATCGTGCCTTACCAATCCTAGTTTTCATATCTGCGTCTGTTCCCTCACTTTTTTCCATTACACTACCCAAAAGGTAAAAGACTCAACTTCCCCCAGTTCCTCCTCCTCAATTTTGACTGGCTCATCAGTGCCTGCATTGATCCTCAGGATCCAGACCTTTATTAATCAGTGCTTACGTAGAATCCTAAAAATCCATTGGCCAGAGACTATCAGCAATGAGAACCTATGGGCAAGGACGCAGCAAACGCCAGTGGAAGAGGACATTTGACGAAAGAAGATGGAGATGGCTTGGCCATACGCTTCGCAAACCACCTTGGTAGCATTGGCCGTCAAGCCCTAAACTGGCACCCCCAAGGTCAAGGAAACACAGGGAAACCACGGAACACCTGGCGGCGTGAGCTTGAAAAGGACATTATAAGGACTGGACACACATGGAAACAACTTGAAAGGGTGATAGCTCAGGACAGAGGGCACTGGAGAGTTATGATTGGTGGCCTATGCTTCGGGAGGAGTGAACGGCAAAATTGATTAATTGATCAAGGTATCGTCTTTGTTTTCGATTTTCACGTGCTTAATTATGCCAATGTACCATCTATAGTATTTAAATCTCTGCTACTTGTTGGCCACCTCAGTCTGAAGATGATATAGATTTATATCGAAATATAATAAGTAATGTTTCTTTGCATTTGTTGCTTGTATTACAGACACAATTCATTTATTCTCTATCTTTTAAAATTATCAGCAGGTAATGGATGTAGCATTACTTACCACTTTGATTTTCTTGTGTTGTCCACCACAGTTCTGCATCTCGCGTAAACATGCACACTTTAAATTTGTTTAATTCAATGTCTTCCACCCACACCGAAGCCGCATCGTGTTTTTGGTCGGGTCGCTCGTGTTCGGCTGTTACTACCACGAAAGGACTAGAAGCAAAGCTTTTCTGAAAAAAATATTTTGAAAGGTAAAGATAGTGGTAACAATTGGAATTACTTTCTAAAATCAAGATAGTGTTTATGTGGAGCAGACTTCGATCAGGTTCTCCGGGTTATAACTAATCGAGAATGATACGCTCTTGCAATTGGTTCCTTCCCACCAGTCTGTCATGGTTATCAGTCCAGCCACTGTTGTTTATCGGTGCTTCATGGAAAGCGATGTAGTCAACGAAGGTGAGCCCGCCATCAGGTGTTAAACGATCATTTCGTCCCGCATTTAGTATTATGTGAAATTGACATTCTCGATCCAGGCCACCGCAGCATCGTGTATGAAGCTTCCGGTGTAGTTGAAGTAATTGATGGATGTCAGTACGTAAACTAATCCTCGGCTGGACATGAAACTCGTCTTGAATTGAACGAATCTGCATTTGACGTCAACTGTATCAGGACTGAGCGTAACGCGACTTCTCTGAATGACAAATGCAGGCAAAAAAAGGAAGGTTTGTAAGCTGTTAAAACTTCGCACAAACTTTTACTTTACACTCACGTTTACAGCCTCCATAATGCTTGATTCCGGTTTCCTCTCTGTTTTTGCAGACCTTGTATTTCTATTGGCAGATACTTTGATGAGTCTATCCGTTGTTGTCGCAGAGGGGCTCAGATTCATTTCTAGCACATGGAATGCAGACAATCGAATGATTGGTTGCACTTATCGCCTTGCACAATCCGTAATATGGGTAAGTGATTTCGTTACTTGGGTGATAATATGCAAGAAAGTGTTACAGTTTTGCCAATTACCGGAGAAGAATGCGTCGGATATTTAACAATTGTTCGCCGAAGGCGAGGTGAATATCATTGAATAAAAATAGGTCCCTCGGGGGACATGTGCTTACGGGTAACAAATGTTACACCATTAACATTGTCTGTGTGATTGTTGACATATTTTTGTAATGGGCGTTGACAATGAATGCTTGGAATGCAAGAAAGGCATAGACCTTATTCATAAATGGCGGTCAATTTATAGTTCTTTTGTCGAAGTGCAAATTAGCCTACCAAGCCTCGATACCATACAGTGAATTGAATTGGTAGGCTAATTTGCACGTGGACAAAAGAATTATACTGTGACCGCCATTTATGAATAAGGTCTATTGCAATTAAGTTTTTCAGATAAACAGTGCATGTGTCTACTGTAACAGTTACAAAAACTGAGTGAATTTCTAAAGAAGAATGGATGCATTTATAGGGAAAATAACGAAAATAACGAACTAATGAGCGAGAGGTAGTAAGGTGTGCAAAGAGTCATGATGGAATCCGGCAGTAGCTGATCTGTTTGAAAATCAAGATCAATGCAGAGTTCCCTTCTTGGATTTTTTTTTGTTTTTTCACTCAAGAAGAATTCTCAAGGTTTAATACGTTTGTCAAATAATTCTGTATTGCGGGCGATGTACAACGAGAGAAAACAAATTATGAGCACGTCACTTGATAGCATCAGGTAGCTTCATTTGAGTGAGCGAAGTTAATGATACCTTATTTCATAGGTACTGAGATTTATCCACGAAAGTCATAGTGAACTAGACGCTCCATAACGTGTACACTGGGTTGCCTGTGGTACGGTGTTACACAAAAGAAGAAGGCACTGAATTGGGTGGTATTGAACTGCAGCGTTCCAGTTAATTTTATAAAGTGGGGGGTCATTATTACCATTTGAGGGGCCATCCACATGTCGCGCCAGCAGAGGCCCTTTGGCTCACACGTTCACACGTTTAATTATTTTGTAATGTCCTGTCCCATTTTGAGGTCTTTTAGTTTTTTAAGCTTTGGTAATAAATTCACTTTAAAGATAGCAAAACACGCTCTTGAGCAAAAATTCACTCGTTTCTTCTTTAAATAAATAGTCTTCAAAAAACTAATTGCAAATTGCTCTGATGGACGTTGTCCAGCATGTCTTGCAGTTGCACTAAGCAAACGTTTATTGGCCTAGTCGAGGTTCTTCTCCTACTCGAGGTTCTTGGCCTACTCGACGTTCTTGGTCTGCTTGAGGTTCTTGGCCTAAACGAGGTTCTGGGCCTACTCGAGGTTCTTGACCTACTCGAGCTTCTTGTCCTACTTGACGTTCTTGGCTTAGTTGATGTTCTTGGCCTATTCGAGGTTCTTCTCCTACTCGAGGTTCTTGGCCTACTCGAGGTTCTCGGCTCACTTCAGGTTCTTGGACTATTCGAGGTTCTTCACCTACTCGAGGTTCTCAGCCTACTCGAGGTTCTCAGCCTACTCGAGGTTCTCAGCCTACTTGAGGTTCTTGGCCTACTCGAGGTTCTTGGCGCCATAAACTCGGTGCCTGCTAACAGATCAGCGGAAGATACCCGCCGTATTTAACCATTTCAACGAAAGTAAAGGTAAACCAAAGTAATGGTCAAGTAAACCAATTACAAATGTTTTTCCCCCAATATAGCATGAAAAATCCAAACCAAAATGGTCGATCCCAATAGAAGACGACTTAAATGTCTCAATTTCCTTATATATATAAAAATGGGTGACTCTTTGGACGTTATGACAAACTTTGCGCTTAGCTCTTCGTTAGCTACAGTTTATGATATCTTTGCCAGCAAGTGATCGTGGATCCGAGAACCGCAAAGTCTCGTAGGTATTACTTTTTCACCATTTTATCTTACATACAAAAAATTCCGCTAGAATTGCTGTTTTCGATTTGCGTCCAAGGTCGGATTAAAAACTTAACGAACTAGCTAGAATGCTATTTACTTTAAATAACATCGTTTCCCACCGCCCGAATAACCTACTATTTGTAAAATCTTAAAAAATATTCCCTGTCTAATACTCTGTTCAATACTGCCCAACTATAAATACAAAATTTACATCCCCTATTGCTTAAAAACCTTTGATGTAGGTATGATTTTGAATAGAAATACAGGGTTATGACACATTTTTTGGCCTGGCCTTGGTTGATTCAAATGTGGAGAACCCAATAAATCACCATGGGATAAGCACAAGCAAAACCGTTTTATTTATCCCGGCGATGGAGAGCGCTAGCCACCCATTGAACAACTGAAGCCACGTTGAAGCCTGTGTGTTAAATCGAGAATGTTTATATGCGTCACAAACATCCAGGCTTTTCCTTGATTCAGGCGCCTCGATCTCTTTACCCCGATCGACCGACCCAATTTCACGAGAGGGCAGATGATGTGAAACCAACTATTTCATGGGCCGGGAAAGTGTACTCACAATAGTATGCGCCTGCATAATTTGGCAATCCCAGTTCCTCATCTCAACCCACATCAATACGCAATGCCATAATTCAACGCATGCTATGGTCATTGTATATATTTAGGATTCTTTTCATGTACGATAGATTGAAGATGGCCTTTTAAAACAATACAGTTTAATAAATTGAAAAACAAACAAACAAGAAGACAAATTAATACCGTAATAATTGATTGTTCCTTTTTTCCTAGGTGCTCAGTGAGGAAAGAGAATGTGCGACCTCCACACCAGGAGAAAAAGGATGCAGCTGCGGCAGCAAAGTTAAGTCAAGGGATCAGTTTTCAAATGCATCTGCTCGTTTTTGGATCATCAGGTAGAAATGGCACATAACGATAGTTCTCGTTTGACGTCACAACCATGATAGGGAACTTGAGGATATGGGCACAAACTTTCATCACTACATGGCCTAGTGACCTGTCAAATACGCCGTTTTGCCTGAATTCTTCAGCTGTCAGAGCAAGTGAGTCTCGATCTTGATCGGAAACAAACGCCATGAATTCATCATTTTCTTTCAAGATTTCGTCTGCAAAGAGATTGCGCAGTATCTTAATGCATTTCTCTTTATTTTTGAGAAGACCAAGTGTTGTAAGATGCTGCCATATTTCTTTCTCCTCGCTGGAAAAGGCGCGTTCTGTGTTCCGTTATTGTGGGCTTCGTTTTGTCGTTATCGCTTTCGTTATCATAGAACATGTGATGCACATTTAAACTTTTAAGTTTGTCTGCAATCAACGAACGATCATCAATGTGAAAAGATCATTTGATAGACTTGTCATTATCCGCGAAGCCGAAATTGCGGCCTATATTATGGATTCTGCAACAGCGTCAAAGCAAACATCTTCGATGGACTCTGCAATCAGCAAATGGTGGAGACCGTTACCGGTTCCTGTGTGCGTTGGCGCTCCCTTGTCGCATACATTTTCCTCAGTATTGTGCCAGGCTTTTGTTTTAAATGCCGACCAACTCGAGCTTAAGGTGATTCCTCAGAAATTAAAGTTCCCGATGAATTTTTTTAAAACTTTCCCTGAATGTTCTCTACCAAGCACTGTTTCGAAAAAAACAATAAAAATGATAGGTCACCATTCTCGCTTAAGAGATATGATGGGCCAATCTTACCCAATTTATGCTTGTACTCGTGCTATTTAGGCGCATTATTCATCGGTCCACGTTACATTTTGCGGTAGCTCGATAGGTAGTTTATAAAAGTAATACTCGGAAAAAAACTTAACAGGTAGAAAATGTCGAGCATATAGAACAATATTATATAAAATTTGTGGAAACATAACACTATTTGAAACGACGTGGACGTAAAGCGTTCGTAGAGTCGTTATTTTTGCGGTCATAATTTGCATCACAGAGTAACGGGTTCCTGCACGCTTTCGGCTAGATCTTTTTTTGCTTCCGATAAATTTTTTTAGTTTTCTTTTAAATTAAGGGGCACAATATGCACACTATTATTATGCAATAAAAAATACAGGTCACCATGCTCGTTTAAAAGAAAATGAGCATTTATTTCGCTATCGAGCTTAGCTTGAGGGAAATTTCTTTCACTGTGTACGTGCACGCGCTAATTTGCGCGCGCTAATGACGCAAAAATCGTGCGCAGTAGGGATGCGCAATGCAATACTGAGGAATCACCTTAAGTCATTATCAGTAGAGAAAGGTTTTCTTCGTACAGGCTTTACGCGTTTTATTTTAGAGTTACACTTGCGTTGCAAACAAGAAGACGCTTTGCTGCTATAACTGTAAAAAAGCATTGTTAATAATGCGACAGCTAATTCTAGACTGATTCTTGTCTCACCTGTTAATAGTAATCTGTTTAATGGTCTATGCAGTTGCTCATTTCGTTCGGTTCCAAATCCGGGTGGTATTCCAGAAAGGCATCCTTTTTTAATGTGTTCGCGGATGTACTCAATTTGTTTAAATGTCGCCTCTCTTAAACAGGAAGAAGGAACATTCCTCCATCTTTCAAGTAGGCGATCTAGATTGGCTTCAATTTCCAGTGGATCAGGAGTAACCATCAGCCGATTTTCCCCAAGATCGGTGCTCTGTCTGAAAACTAATCCAAATTGTCAGGTACCGACGTCCT
>OX421450.1:36063112-36073112 GCA_949126865.1 Montipora capitata
TCGAGGAAAAGATTTTTTTTTGGCCAACAAAGATAGTTTTTTTTAACTATTGTTGGTTGAAGGGTTCATTCGAAATCTCTTAGTTACGTACCTCGACCCATGTGACAAGGCTGTTGTACTCTGGTGGCATGGTTAGAGCAGTTTTCTTATGGGCGGCTGACACAATGATTGTCGGCGCAGAATAATAGGCTTCTGGGAACTTTAAAATCTGAAATGAACAGTTGTCATCAGTGGTCATTGCATCCCGTAATTCGCCTTTTAAAGTATAAAGTAGTTTCAAAGATGAAACGGTATAATGGTAAAGCGTTGTGATCTTGAAGACGCGGCTTAGTCATTGAGGAATGCGAGTTTGTGTTGTTGGGAAAGAAGATTGTCTGGCAGATCTTGTACGCAAACCAATTCTGCCAAATAAATAGATGTCAGCATTATTTACAATTACAACTTGAAGTACAGGCTGACAAGGATCCGGACCAAGTCATGTATGGATTGAAACGTTAATTTTGGGATCATAGTAAATCGTTAAGGAAAGAATCTTTAGAGAGCGATTGTGCGAAGAATCTAAACTTGGGGGCTTTTAAAGGCGCATGTGCGAATGACTGTTTACGTAGTTATGCCGATGTTGAGTTGATACGTTTCTTGTTTTAGTTTCTTATTTAATACGCGAGCAGGATAAACAGTAGAATTACTTAGAGAATAAATATAAATCGGAGTAAATGCATTGCGTCTGTAATACAGGCAAAAATGCAGAGAAACGTTTACTTATAATATTTCGAAATAAATCTATATCATCTTCAGACTGAGGTAACCAACAAGTAGCAGAGATTTAACACTATAGATAGTACATGAGCATTATTAAGCACGTGAAAATGCAAAACAAAGACGGTACCATCAAGAGAATAGGGAAAGTTCTCTACTGGCTTTTAAACCAATGTTCAAAGAAGGTGCTGAACGCTTGATGTGGTAATTAAGCTTCTTTGTATAGTAATAGATTCCACTTATCATCGCGGTCTATTATTTTTGTGTTACCATGTACGGTTTGGGTGAGAAATTCTTTGTTCATTGCAGCATAGTTAATAGAGGGGAATTGTTAGGAAGCTCGGCAAACATCAAAGGAGCAAACAAAGATGCCAAGATTTAGGTTGGAAAGTCCACGACCGTGCACAATCTTTTGTTTTGCGCTCATACACTATGCATGAATTACGTAAGCAACACGTTTCTATTGGTTAGTTCCTCAGTACGGAGTAAACAACTATTGTGTTTTGTGCACGGTCAAGGCCAGAAAAGAGAACAAAAACCTACAACAAAGAAAGTTGTCGGGTTTCATAACCATTCCCCTCTATTAACTATGATTGCAGCAAAAGGTGGCTTATTCTCATTGATAAAAATGTCCGGTAAGTTGTACAAACCTTGTATGTGTTTAATCTGGTCACAATGGTGCAGATGTTTGTATATATCGCTTTCTTCGTCCCTAAGCGCATGTTCTTATGTGCGGACTCAACTTCCCCCAGTTCCTCCTCCTCAATTTTGACTGGCTCATCAGTGCCTGCATTGATTCTCAGGATCCAGACCTTTATTAATCAGTGCTTACGTAGAATCCTAAAAATCCATTGGCCAGAGACTATCAGCAATGAGAACCTATGGGCAAGGACGCAACAAACGCCAGTGGAAGTGGACATTTGACGAAAGAAGATGGAGATGGCTTGGCCATACGCTTCGCAAACCACCTTGGTAGCATTGGCCGTCAAGCCCTACACTGGCACCCCCAAGGTCAAGGAAACAGAGGGAAACCACGGAACACCTGGCGGCGTGAGCTTGAAAAGGACATTATAAGGACTGGACACACATGGAAACAACTTGAAAGGGTGATAGCTCAGGACAGAGGGCACTGGAGAGTTATGATTGGTGGCCTATGCTTCGGGAGGAGTGAACGGCAAAATTGATTAATTGATCAAGGTATCGTCTTTGTTTTCGATTTTCACGTGCTTAATTATGCTAATGTACCATCTGTAGTATTTAAATCTCTGCTACTTGTTGGCCACCTCAGTCTGAAGATGATATAGATTTATATCGAAATATAATAAGTAAATTATTTTGAAAGGTAAAGATAGTGGTAAAAATTAGAATTACTTTCTAAAATCAAGATACATGTAGTGTTTATGTGGAGCAGACTTTGCTCAGGTTCTCCGGGTTTTTTTTTAACTAATCGAGAATGATACGCTCTTGCAATTGGTTCCTTCCCACCAGTCTGTCATGGTTATCTGTCCAGCCACTGCGTTTATCGGTGCTTCATGGAAAGCGATGTAGTCAACGAAGGTGAGCCCGCCATCAGGTGTTAGACGATGATTTCGTCCCGCATTTAGTATTATGTGAAATTGACATTCTCGATCCAGGCCACCGCAGCATCGTTTATGAAGCTTCCGGTGTAGTTGAAGTAATTGATGGATGTCAGTACGTAAACTAATCCTCGGCTGGACATGAAACTCGTCTTGAATTGAACGAATCTGCATTTGACGTCAACTGTATCAGGACTGAGCGTAACGCGACTTCTCTGAATGACAAATGCAGGCAAAAAAAGGAAGGTTTGTAAGCTGTTAAAACTTCGCACAAACTTTTACTTTACACTCACGTTTACAGCCTCCATAATGCTTGATTCCGGTTTCCTCTCTGTTTTTGCAGACCTTGTATTTCTATTGGCAGATACTTTGATGAGTCTATCCGTTGTTGTCGCAGAGGGGCTCAGATTCATTTCTAGCACATGGAATGCAGACAATCGAATGATTGGTTGCACTTATCGCCTTGCACAATCCGTAATATGGGTAAGTGATTTCGTTACTTGGGTGATAATATGCAAGAAAGTGTTACAGTTTTGCCAATTACCGGAGAAGAATGCGTCGGATATTTAACAATTGTTCGCCGAAGGCGAGGTGAATATCATTGAATAAAAATAGGTCCCTCGGGGGACATGTGCTTACGGGTAACAAATGTTACACCATTAACATTGTCTGTGTGATTGTTGACATGTTTTTGTAATGGGCGTTGACAATGAATGCTTGGAATGAAAGAAAGGCATAGACCTTATTCATAAATGGCGGTCAATTTACAGTTCTTTTGTCGAAGTGCAAATTAGCCTACCAAGCCTCGATACCATACAGTGAATTGAATTGGTAGGCTAATTTGCACGTGGACAAAAGAATTATACTGTGACCGCCATTTATGAATAAGGTCTATTGCAATTAAGTTTTTCAGATAAACAGTGCATGTGTCTACTGTAACAGTTACAAAAACTGAGTGAATTTCTAAAGAAGAATGGATGCATTTATAGGGAAAATAACGAAAATAACGAACTAATGAGCGAGAGGTAGTAAGGTGTGCAAAGAGTCATGATGGAATCCGGCAGTAGCTGATCTGTTTGAAAATCAAGATCAATGCAGAGTTCCCTTCTTGGATTTTTTTTTGTTTTTTCACTCAAGAAGAATTCTCAAGGTTTAATACGTTTGTCAAATAATTCTGTATTGCGGGCGATGTACAACGAGAGAAAACAAATTATGAGCACGTCACTTGATAGCATCAGGTAGCTTCATTTGCGTGAGCGATGTTAATGATACCTTATTTCATAGGTACTGAGATTTATCCACGAAAGTCATAGTGAACTAGACGCTCCATAACGTGTACACTGGGTTGCCTGTGGTACGGTGTTACACAAAAGAAGAAGGCACTGAATTGGGTGGTATTGAACTGCAGCGTTCCAGTTAATTTTATAAAGTGGGGGGTCATTATTACCATTTGAGGGGCCATCCACATGTCGCGCCAGCAGAGGCCCTTTGGCTCACACGTTCACACGTTTAATTATTTTGTAATGTCCTGTCCCATTTTGAGGTCTTTTAGTTTTTTAAGCTTTGGTAATAAATTCACTTTAAAGATAGCAAAACACGCTCTTGAGCAAAAATTCACTCGTTTCTTCTTTAAATAAATAGTCTTCAAAAAACTAATTGCAAATTGCTCTGATGGACGTTGTCCAGCATGTCTTGCAGTTGCACTAAGCAAACGTTTATTGGCCTAGTCGAGGTTCTTCTCCTACTCGAGGTTCTTGGCCTACTCGACGTTCTTGGTCTGCTTGAGGTTCTTGCTGAAAAACTAGAAGAAGATGACCTCGAAATAATGTGGCTAAATGTGAATCCGTTTAACTCCAAAAGATCCTTATTGTGTGGAGCGCTGTACCGCCCTCCCTCTACAAATGCTGCGACCGATACACGACTGG
Source organism: Montipora capitata (assembly GCA_949126865.1). Taxonomy (NCBI): domain Eukaryota; kingdom Metazoa; phylum Cnidaria; class Anthozoa; order Scleractinia; family Acroporidae; genus Montipora; species Montipora capitata. The sequence goes on from OX421450.1 coordinate 36,067,371, forward strand.
AATCAAATATCGAATCTGCTTATCTTAAAAATAAAGAAATTCACATTTTGGGTGATTTTAACATCGATTACTTAAAGCAGCCAATATATAATAACCATCAACTTTCGAAAGCGCTCAAGTCAATGCAGCTTGTGCAAGTTGTAAAATCAGTGACAAGACCAGCTAGCTCAACCTGTCTAGATCACGTTTATACCTCGCACGAGCATCTTATCTCACATTTATTGGTGCCCAATATTGGTCTAGCGGATCATCTGCCAGTTTTTATTTGCCGTAAATATACCAAGAAACGTAAGGAAACTAACAACATCAAGATCAAGTACAGAGACACGAAAAACATGAATACTAATGAACTTCTGGCTTCGCTAAACTGTATCTCATGGGACACATGTTTCATTCACGACAATATCAACAACATTCTCAATGCCTTTCAAGATAAGGTAAACACAGTTCTGAATGAACACATTCCATTCAAAGTGAAGCGTGTCAAACGACAACATCAGCCCCCTTGGATAAATAAACAGATAACCACTGCTATAAAAGAGCGAGACAAACTGCTCAAAATTGCCAGAAAATCAAATCTTCAAGCAGATTGGAATCAGTTCAAACACGCTAAATGCAAAACATCAAATTTAATTAAAAAAGCAAAAAGGAATTATTTCCAGGAATCAATAGAAAAGCACAAAGGAAATCCAAAAGGCATTTGGAATGCTCTAAAGGCTCTCAGCGGAACACAAAAACGTGAACTTAAAATAACTGAATTAAAAACAGACAATGGCACCATTGACGATCCAGTTCAAATAGCTGAGTCGCTCAATACGATGTTTGTCAATGTGGCGTCACGCCTAAATGTAAGTAACACCCAAGATGTCGTCAATGAAAAGCTTCGTTATTTTATCACCTCAAGACTAACTGCCGACGTGGAACCTTTCAACATACCTCAAATCACTGCGAAAGACATTCTAGAATATATTAATAAATTACCAACAAATAAATCTACCGGCCATGATGGCTTAAGCGCAAGAGTTTTGAAATTGATTGCACCAGCTTTAAAAACCCCCTTGGTGAAAATGATGAACATCTCAATTGACAGCAGTGTTTTTCGAAGTGTGTGGAAAACTGCGCTAGTTGCACCGTTGCACAAAGATGGACCTCGAGATGATGTCAATAATTATCGACCCATTGCAGTCCTACCAGTGCTTTCCAAGATTCTTGAAAGACACGTAACGAAGTCACTCACAAACTATTTAAATGAAAACAATCTCATCTTTACGTATCAATCTGCATTCCGAGAAAACCACTCTACAGAAACAGCCCTTATACAGTTAACAGATAATCTGCTTTTTAACATGGATAATGAAAAGGTAACTGGGATGATCTCAATCGACTTCAAAAAGGCTTTTGACCTCGTAAATCACGAAATTTTACTGCAGAAACTTCAGATGTACGGCCTTAGTGATTCAGCAGTGAAATGGTTTCACTCCTACCTGTCAGACAGACAACAATGTGTGAAAGTGAACGGATGTACATCTTCTCTGTTACCAATCAACCAAGGTATTCCACAGGGAACCATCGTTGGCCCCATGCTTTTTCTTATCTTCATAAATGATGCCCCACTTTACGTCCAAAATTCAAATATGAATATCTACGCCGATGATGCAACATTAATATCAAGTTCAAGATGGGATAACATCACACCAATGAATGACAATATTCAAAAAGACTTAGAAAGTATCCAACAGTGGGCATTAATGAACAAAATGATCATCAACGAGAAGAAAACGAAATCAATGCTTATTAAAGGCAAGAGACTGAGAAAACGCATGGAAAAGCAACATCTAGCACAAAACAGCAGTGTAGATCAACTGTCTATAATTCTCAACAATTCACCAATTGAGAATGTCCATTCACATAAAATCCTGGGAATCGAGGTTGATGAAGATCTTGACTTCACAAATCATTGTGAAATCCTTGCTAGAAAGATTTCAAAACGAATTGGCCTGCTGAAACATATTAGCCCATATCTGAGGAGAAACCAAAGAGAAATTTACTATAAGGCAGTGATTAAGCCCGTTATTCTTTATGGTGCTAATATATGGACATCAACATCAAAAGGAAATATAAATAGCATCTTTAAGTTACAGAAAAGAGCAGCAAGAATCATCTTGGACGCTGAACCCCGCTCTCGTTCTGTTTCACTGTTTAACTTATTAAACTGGATACCATTTTATCATGAATCTTATGCAATTAGATGTTCTTTACTCCTTAAGAGAATCTTAGGAATGACGCCGGTCTACCTGAAGCAAATGCTAAAGTTAAACTCTGACACCCACAATAGAAGTACCCGCTTTAGTAACTTAAATTTTAATTGTCCACGTTATAAAAATGAAACTGAAGGTGGGCGAACATTTACTGTACGATCAATTAAAGAATGGAATAACCTGGATAAAGACTTAAAAGAACTAAAGAGTGCTAAAGCCTTGAAAAAGAAAGTTATAAACAATTTACTTAGCAAACAAAATAGTAATATGAATTTTCTATAATTTGGATAATGAAATTTTTGTATGTTTTTATTATTAAGATTATGATGTATATATGTACTTTTCTAATATGTTTTTAACTTATATATATATATCACCTTTGTTATTACCTTCATTTGTGTTAACCTTGTGTATTGACTAGATTACTTTATAGAGGGCCACAGGGTCATCAGTTATACTTAAACTGTTACGTGCTACCCTCTCAAAATAAAGTCATTACCATTACCATTACCATTGGCCTAAACGAGGTTCTGGGCCTACTCGAGGTTCTTGACCTACTCGAGCTTCTTGTCCTGCTTGACGTTCTTGGCCTAGTTGATGTTCTTGGCCTACTCGAGGTTCTTCTCCTACTCGAGGTTCTTGGCCTACTCGAGGTTCTCGGCTCACTTCAGGTTCTTGGACTATTCGAGGTTCTTCACCTACTCGAGGTTCTCAGCCTACTCGAGGTTCTCAGCCTTTTTGAGGTTCTTGGCCTACTCGAGGTTCTTGGCGCCATAAACTCGGTGCCTGCTAACAGATCAGCGGAAGATACCCGCCGTATTTTAACCATTTCAACCAAAGTAAAGGTAAACCAAAGTAATGGTCAAGTAAACCAATTACAAATGTTTTTCCCCCAATATAGCATGAAAAATCCAAACCAAAATGGTCGATCCCAATAGAAGACGACTTAAATGTCTCAATTTCCTTATATATATAAAAATGGGTGACTCTTTGGACGTTATGACAAACTTTGCGCTTAGCTCTTCGTTAGCTACAGTTTATGATATCTTTGCCAGCAAGTGATCGTGGATCCGAGAACCACAAAGTCTCGTAGGTATTACTCTTTCACCATTTCATCTTACATACAAAAAATTCCGCTAGAATTGCTGTTTTCGATTTGCGTCCAAGGTCGGATTAAAAACTTAACGAACTAGCTAGAATGCTATTTACTTTAAATAACATCGTTTCCCACCGCCCGAATAACCTACTATTTGTAAAATCTTAAAAAATATTCCCTGTCTAATACTCTGTTCAATACTGCCCAACTATAAATACAAAATTTACATCCCCTATTGCTTAAAAACCTTTGATGTAGGTATGATTTTGAATAGAAATACAGGGTTATGACACATTTTTTGGCCTGGCCTTGGTTGATTCAAATGTGGAGAACCCAATAAATCACCATGGGATAAGCACAAGCAAAACCGTTTTATTTATCCCGGCGATGGAGAGCGCTAGCCACCCATTGAACAACTGAAGCCACGTTGAAGCCTGTGTGTTAAATCGAGAATGTTTATATGCGTCACAAACATCCAGGCTTTTCCTTGATTCAGGCGCCTCGATCTCTTTTCCCCGATCGACCGACCCAATTTCACGAGAGGGCAGATGATGTGAAACCAACTATTTCATGGGCCGGGAAAGTGTACTCACAATAGTATGCGCCTGCATAATTTGGCAATCCCAGTTCCTCATCTCAACCCACATCAATACGCAATGCCATAATTCAACGCATGCTATGGTCATTGTATATATTTAGGATTCTTTTCATGTACGATAGATTGAAGATGGCCTTTTAAAACAATACAGTTTAATAAATTGAAAAACAAACAAACAAGAAGACAAATTAATACCGTAATAATTGATTGTTCCTTTTTTCCTAGGTGCTCAGTGAGGAAAGAGAATGTGCGACCTCCACACCAGGAGAAAAAGGATGCAGCTGCGGCAGCAAAGTTAAGTCAAGGGATCAGTTTTCAAATGCATCTGCTCGTTTTTGGATCATCAGGTAGAAATGGCACATAACGATAGTTCTCGTTTGACGTCACAACCATGATAGGGAACTTGAGGATATGGGCACAAACTTTCATCACTACATGGCCTAGTGACCTGTCAAATACGCCGTTTTGCCTGAATTCTTCAGCTGTCAGAGCAAGTGAGTCTCGATCTTGATCGGAAACAAACGCCATGAATTCATCATTTTCTTTCAAGATTTCGTCTGCAAAGAGATTGCGCAGTATCTTAATGCATTTCTCTTTATTTTTGAGAAGACCAAGTGTTGTAAGATGCTGCCATATTTCTTTCTCCTCGCTGGAAAAGGCGCGTTCTGTGTTCCGTTATTGTGGGCTTCGTTTTGTCGTTATCGCTTTCGTTATCATAGAACATGTGATGCACATTTAAACTTTTAAGTTTGTCTGCAATCAACGAACGATCATCAATGTGAAAAGATCATTTGATAGACTTGTCATTATCCGCGAAGCCGAAATTGCGGCCTATATTATGGATTCTGCAACAGCGTCAAAGCAAACATCTTCGATGGACTCTGCAATCAGCAAATGGTGGAGACCGTTACCGGTTCCTGTGTGCGTTGGCGCTCCCTTGTCGCATACATTTTCCTCAGTATTGTGCCAGGCTTTTGTTTTAAATGCCGACTAAGTCATTATCAGTAGAGAAAGGTTTTCTTCGTACAGGCTTTACGCGTTTTATTTTAGAGTTACACTTGCGTTGCAAACAAGAAGACGCTTTGCTGCTATAACTGTAAAAAAGCATTGTTAATAATGCGACAGCTAATTCTAGACTGATTCTTGTCTCACCTGTTAATAGTAATCTGTTTAATGGTCTATGCAGTTGCTCATTTCGTTCGGTTCCAAATCCGGGTGGTATTCCAGAAAGGCATCCTTTTTTAATGTGTTCGCGGATGTTTTCAATTTGTTTAAATGTCGCCTCTCTTAAACAGGAAGAAGGAACATTCCTCCATCTTTCAAGTAGGCGATCTAGATTGGCTTCAATTTCCAGTGGATCAGGAGTAACCATCAGCCGATTTTCCCCAAGATCGGTGCTCTGTCTGAAAACTAATCCAAATTCCTTTCCAAATTGGTGTCTAAGAACGGACTGACCAGTTTCAAGTGTTCTAAGTACACGCTGGCATGCGTGAAAAATATCCAATTCAATTTGAGCTTTTGGAAAAACAGATTGATACTTGTTTCTGTTCTCACAACAGTCGTCGATAGCTATCAAGAAAATTGAATGTTCTTGTTTACTCAATCTCTCCTTCAATATCACAAGAAGATCATCGATTTCTTGAAATGCAGTCGACTTTGCCAATCTCCAGTCCAGAATTTGACCGTTTTCGTTTAAAACGATGAACAAGTTTTTAAAGTTTGTTAGAAATTTCTGATCTTCTCCTTCAGTAACTGTTACGCGGCAAAATGTAACAATTAACGCAAAATGT
>OX421450.1:36078112-36088112 GCA_949126865.1 Montipora capitata
CGGTATCTATTAAACGTTTGTGCAATGTTTTCTGTTTAAAGTATTGCACGATATTTGATTTACAAACTCCTAGCTAAATTTTGCTTGTTACGAAGCGAGATATGCACCTTATGTAAGACTTTCGAGAAGCAATTGACAATTTTTTTTTCACTGTGTTTACTCTCGCGTGTTTTGGGATAAATTTGAATCATACTGATTATTATTAACGGAAGACCAAAGGAAACTTGAGTTCAAAACTATATTAATTGGTGTCACAGATACCAAATTAAATGTCATTTGTTTAACTATTTTATCATCTTGGGCACATTACATTTATAGAGCTTTCGTAAAACAAGAAATAGGGAAAACACTTGACTACGTCTCTGTTTCCCCTACACTATACAATTTAAGGACTGTGCCTACTATTGTTATTGCGCATACGTACTGCGCATCTCGAGATACTCGAGTTTCCTATCGGTGATGCTTACTGATACAGGGATATTTTTGCACGGTTTAAAACTATCCGGAGAAAGTAGATCTTAGTAAGTGCTCTTGGTATCCAACAAGAAAATCGGGGGTAACCATGCATTAAGCTTCAAATTGAGAAAGAATACCATACATTGCTTTGTATTTGAAACCTGTTTACAAATATTATTCACGAATTATCTTTGGATTTCAATAACACTTGTTAAGATCTACATTTCATTCATAATCATAAACCGGGGCAAAAATACCTTTGAATTAGTAGGCACCATCCTTAATAAGGTTCTGAAAATAACATGGATACTTAGGTATATTAATGATGACTGCCAGTCTAAGTGGAAATTCTTTCTTCGACATCTGGGGGTAAATTACTTTTACTAGCAATTTGGCAAGAAAAGATGCTAAAAGCCTGGATATGTAAAGCACTTTTCTCCAAAGACTTACTGAGCTGTGGTCAGATTTAAATTTAAAGAGTCTTTTGCTTCATGAGCGGAGTTTGGTACCGAATCCATATGGAAAAACTCAATGATTAGAATTGCTGGAAAGACTATTTTTATAAGCATTGGTTTCAGGCAGGTGTGCATAATATTAATGATCTCTTGACGAGCGATTCCAAGTTAATGACTTACAGTTGCTTTAGAAATAAATGGTGCCCTACCGTTTCCTTTCTTGAATATTACAGAGAGGCTTCAGCTATTCAATGTGCTTTTAAGACATTAATTGAGGCTGCCAGACGACCCAAATCCAAAAAAATGTATCGGCACAGCTAAATTCTTCCAAAAAAACCGAGCCAACTGGCATACAAGATCTATAGAGATAAGAAATACACTTGCCCTGAGAAAAGCCAAGCGAATTGGCTGAGGGACTGCGAATCTCAAGATGTATTGAATTTTGATTGGAGGTCTATTTATTACCTAGGAAATGTACATTAAGCTCGAAACTCATGAACTTTCAGTTCAAGTTACTTCACAGACGAATAGCAGCAAATTCATTTTTAATTTGAAATTAAGCTCTCTGACACAGATTTCTGTTGCTTCTGTCAAAATGTTCAGAAAACGCTAATTCACTTGTTCTGGGACTGTCCTGTTACAAATATTTTTTGGAAATACATACAAAATTTCCTGATTTCATTTAACCTGATCCAAACCTCTCACGTTCTAAGGAAAACTGTGTGTTTAGGTCTTGATGAGGAAAAAGGAGAAAATTTAGTTAATCACTGCCTACTTCTAGCTATATACTATATTTTTAGCCGTAAGTACAACAATACAAAATCTTCGATATTAGAATAGCTTTATCAGATTATAGGTAATTCACAATTAGAAAAACAAATTTCAGTCACAACAGGAAGGCAGAAAGCATTTTAAAAGAAGTGGCATAAAATAATTCAGTCACTGTGAATGTTTTCTCCTTTCCCCCCCCTTCTTTTCCTGTTATTGTCATGTAATTTTGTTAATTAATCCAATCTGGCCCCCCTATTGACAGGAAATTACCCCCCCCCCCCCACTCATCACTGCGACGCAATATTGTAATTTTATTTCTAACCTTTTTTCAAAGTATGTAAGTGTTGTATTATGTCGTTACTGTATCAAATACTTTAAGATTAAAAAATAAAAGAAAAGAAATTGCAAAGATCACTCTCATTTAAATTCACCTTTTTAAAGAATCTATTAGTGGCTAGCCTCCTGTATAAGATTTTAAATTGAAAAACGTGAAGTTTTGATCTCCTACTACATTCAAAAGGTAGTCTGAAAGACACCTTCCAGTCAATAAGTTCATTTTCTTCTGTCATACAGTGCGCAAGCCATTTCGTTTGGCTGTTAACGGGCTGCTTTCGTTTCATTTCTGTAAGTTTTTTATATGCTAGGCTATTTGGATTTTTGGCCTTTAAAAACTTATCAAGTTGGTGTTTTCCTGAGAATCGTTTAAAGAAAGAAAGGTAGTCTTTATGTTATAGCCTTCTTTAAATGCAGAAAAAGATAGACATCTAGTCTCATTTTCCATCAAATGACCAATATTCTGCCCATGCTATATAGTGTATTGGTTTATTATTGACGCGAAAGAGATAGTTTAACCAGAGACTCTGTGACAGTAACTGCCTCTTTGAAGAATTTTTAGCTTCGTAGATAATACTTGACCAGGCTTGTAAAATTTCCTGCAAGAAGACATCCGATGCTTTGAAGTAAGGAGATAAATCCTTTGTCTAGGTACTTTTTCACCCAGCTTAGTTTCAAAGCTTGAAGGGCTCTGTTAAGAAACTAATTGTTCCGTTTCCGCGAACAGCTTTAGTTATAGCGGAACAGTTCTCTGGAACAGCCTGTCCTGTGATATGAGAGAGGCTATATCTCTAAGTCAATTTAAACGATTGGTTAATCTCATTTTTAATATTAAGTCTACAAGGAATTCATTAAAAAAGGCTATAGGATCACGAGTAGCAAATAGTTCAAGAACGCCTAGAAGCGCTCAAGTAGCACCAGCACATCGAGTAGGCCAAGAACCTCGAGTAGAAGAAGAACCTCGAGTAGGCCAAGAACCTCGAGTAGGCCAAGAACCTCAAGTAGGCCAAGAACCTCGAGTAGGCCAAGAACCTCGAGTAGCCCAAGAACCTTAAGCAGGCCAAGAACATCGAGTAGGCCAAGAACCTCAAGTAGGTCAAGAACGTTTAGTATTAGGGTGCATCCATCGCATTCTCCCATGGAGTATATACCCGTTCGAACGAATCCGAAGAGCAGCAACATGACACCAACATGTAGGCAATCATGTGAGCTAAGCACGCACATATCCGCAACTACTGCCGCTGATCCGACAGACTGCATATACTCAAAATCATCCGTAACGAAACGAATTTGGCTGAAAATCGAGTTCTTTGTGGCATTCAAAAAGCGCCCAGGCCCCACACGGTCTGTTGAAATTAGTGCTGCTCCTCGGTAAGGCTCGCAGCGATAATTATGCTAACTTTTCATTGTAGTGTCCAGGGAAAGGCTATTACCATCTATCGCGCTTGGGGTTTACAAAACTGCCAAAGGACAAGAAGTGGTAAGGGGCCAAAAACATTCTAAAGTGCATAAAAATAAAAGTTATCATAGTTATAGGGACTGAAAAAAAAAATCGTCCTGTCAACCAGGCTCCTTGCATGAGGACTTCTCTGCTAGGCAATATCCAACACAATTTTCTAAACATCACTTCCATGTAATTTCCATTTTCATTTCATTTTTAAAATGCACTAGGACGCCCCCCATTGATTGATAGCTGATGAATTTAACAGCTGATGATCTTGTAAATGGTCACAGAGCTTGGATCCTAGGTCAAATTAACTCCACCCGATGAGGTACACTCATTTCATGTACAACACTTACCCCATTGCCACAACGGCTTCTCGGACAGCTCCATTGTTACGAGCGCCGCTGTGGGGATGGGGTAAGTGTTGTACTGAAATTACTGTAACTCATCGGGTGGAGTTAATTTGACCTCGGACCCAAGCTCCGTGACCATTCACAAGATCATCAGCTGTTAAATTCATCAGCTATCGTGGAATCGGAAGCAGAAAATGCTCATTTCCAGACAAGTGCGTGGGGATTTTTGACGACGGAACATTCACTGAGGTTCGCAAATGATGGGGCTTTAGCTTTGCATGAAAAAAATCGCGGCTGGGATGGATTTTCGAGGCGTAAACCGCCTCGGAGCTGACTACGCGAGCTTACGGTCGAAATCTTAGTGTGCTGCCTTAACTTCGCCTTAGGACAGTGAAAACACGGAATTCCCGAAACGGTAAAATAAGCACCAAAACGCACAAGAATACACCAGAGGTGAGTCAGCTTTAATCATTTTATTGAATCAATGTTAAATTGAGCGTTTTTTTAGCCTTCAAAGTCTTATAACGTGTTTCAATTCTCAACGGCTGCCTGTAACCCAATACCGCTTGCACTCAAAGGTCATCTTCCCACTAGTAATTAATTATTACACGCTCTCTAGTGACGTGAACTAGGGCTGCCTATGGATGGAGTTGAAGCCATGAGTTCGTTCAACATTTGTAGAAAACATGCATGTTCACAGCTGGTCGTCTCGATGGGAGAGACTGGTTTCTGGTTCTTAGTTCCTCGCAATTTAAGTGTTGGCTCAATCGTTGACAAGGTGTTGAAACCATTTGAACAGCCTCTGCAAATAATTTTGTTTTGGCTTCCAGCATCTGCACAAAATCTGTTCAACTTTATTGACTGCCTGTTGAAGCAAGAGTTGATCCTTGAGACTGTCAATTAGTATATAATGTAATTAGGCAAGGATGTCTTGTTCGGGATCAGTTCTTGGAAAACCTGAGGGACCCACAGCTACGAAGAGACAAAAAGAGTTGGGCATGGGATCACCCCACAAAGACTTTCCAACAAGTGCGGGATGAAGTCCAGCGTTGGGTGGACGATGAAAGTACCCCCCGAAGAAGAGGTGTTGTGCGCGAGGCCACAACAGTACACCCCCTGTTGAGATTAACTGTCATGAGATGAGAGCTGGAGCTGACCTGCAGAAGGTGATAGATGAGCTGGTAGCATCCTGTCAGATCAATAACAGCAAGCAACCTTAGAAAGACAGCAGCATGCAATCTCACAGCCTGCCACAAGCATCGGTAAACAGCAGCGGTGGCAGCCTGGCTGTTTTGGTTGTGGGTCATGAACACACATGAGGAGGGACTGCCCTGGCAACCAGCTCAACCGTCGCGGTGGCAGCAACAGAGGCAAGAGATCTGAAAACAAGCTGTCAGCGTTAAACGAGAAAACTCCACGGCAGTGAGCCATGACGTGGAGGGGAACGGTGGTGGCTCAGAGCCCCTAAGACAGAATGGTACACCGATACACATGATTGGAGGTACTCCGACAGTCCAAGCTAAACTTGGTGGTGTTGACGTATTTTGTGTAGTTGATTCCGGTTCAATGGTATCCTTTGTGACGGAAGAATTCGATAAAGAGAAACTCCAGCCAACCTGTGGGCATGTGAAGAATGGGCAGATAATGACCAAGGGGTGCTGCTAATGGGCTCGAGATTCCGTACCTGGGCTACCTGGAACTAACTGTAGAGGTTGACAAGGTGGAAGTACCCAGCTGTGACATACTGGTCCTCAAAGACACACCAGCCACCACCTGGCAGAGACGAGATGTACCTGGACTCCTTGGAACCAATGTACTGTCGCAAATCCCCCAGTTTAGTCCCCTCATCCGACAGCGGCTTGATGCCAAGCCTAGTAGTTCAGAAAACCACAGCTCTGGTTTGTCCATGTTGCTGGAACGTACCCTGTCCTAGTCCCTTCGAATTCTGTAGCAAGTGTAGCCGTTACTGGTCCAGCCTGTGGTCCCCATGCTTTGATCGAACCCCTTAGTGTTCCACTACCAGGAAATATTCAGGTAGCAAATACCCTGGTGGATGCTACTAAGACGTGCTTCCTGATCCAGATAGTGAACCCCTCCCCGAATGATGTAGGGCTAAAGCCACTAACACGTCTTGGAATAGTACATGGTGCAGTTAAAATGACCAGAGGAAACCAGCTGGAGTTTGACGTCCACAACAATGAGGTGATAGTGTCCTGCCCCTTGGGAGCACAGCATAAAAAAACGTCCCCACCAAAGCCGGAAAAACACGGATTCTCTCCAAGTGAACAAGACCTCCCCTCAGGAATCGTCCTAGAAGATTTCCTTGGAACCCAAGCTGAGAGACAAGAAGCACTGAGAATCTTCACTACGTATTCTGATGTGTTTGCCAGTGAAAGTAGCAACCTCAGCAGAACCACAATGATCCAACATCAGATTTCAACATGTGATGACATCCCAGTGTACCAGCACCACAGACGTTTTCCCCCAAATTAACCTGCGATCAGGCCCATTTTTAGCTTCGCCCATATGTTCTCTTATGTCGTCGCTCGCTAAAATTGGGCCTGACCAAAAGTCTCTCAAGAATTCCGGACTGTCGGCCAAATTTTGGCCGACCAAACTCGTGATCTGATTGGCTGTTGAAACGCCGGAAGTGAAAATGCCATCGTGATTGCGCGGAGCTCTCGCGAAGTCCTCGAGACTAATCCGCCATAAGTGTACGAAAAAATTTGCTCCCTTTTGTTCTTACAATGCCGTGAACGGTGCAACTTGATTTTATTTGTATAAATGGAGATATGCCATCTGAAACATCTCATAACTTGTCCAGAATCGGGTTTGAATCTCTGGAACGAGTGAAATTAGTGATTCCGTTGTCGAGCTCTGTGGCCATGGGGTTGAAAGTACTTTGACACAAACTTCCCTGATGTTTTGAAAGCTAAATAGCTGGTTCTTTCAAATGGCAATGAAAGCCGATGCATATTGGTTTCCTGGAAGAGACAGGGGACATATATATCAACAGGAGGAGATGCTGATAAAATCGCAAGTTACACGAATGCATGTTTTGAATATCTCATGTTTCCAGAGAGATCAATTGTACAACAATAAAAGAAACTTTGCGAGTCCATCTTACTGTTCGTACTCCATCAAAAAATTAACAGCCAAACTTATCATGATTTTACTGCGCGCAATTCTAGAAATACACTGCAACTGAAGATATTACCCGAAAAAATCACCAAAGAAACCTTCATGGGCAAACACGTTAAAGGAATAATGTATTTCCAAACCGTCCAACGACAAAATGCTAGATTATCTCAATTACAAATTAAGATGTCAAGCTTAAAAGATTGCATATTCACCGGCCTTTGCTGCAATATAGTGGTCGAAAACATTCCCCATGCTTTAAATGTGTTTTTCTAAAATTAAAGCCAACGGTAACTTTCGAATTCGTTTATAATATTCCTCCCACGGTAATTAACTCTGATCAAAACAAAATAGCGTGAATCTGCCGTCCACGCGTGTATTGGTGTAATGGAAGTAAATTTGATTGGCCGATGAAGGACATGTCAATCAATCAAAAAAAGTGGGCGGAATGAATTTCGAAGAGGAATTTGGTCAGGCTCTATTTTTCGTTTCGCCAACTCCACGTACCACGCGAAACTAAAATAGAGCCTGATCGCAGGTTACCCCCAAATCAGCTAACTGAGCTTAAAGAGCATTTACAAGAGCTGCTTGATAAAGGTCTAATCAGACCAAACCAAAGTAATTATGCCTCCCCCATTGTCCTAGTCCTGAAGAAGAATGGTGCCCTGCGCATGTGTGTGGACTACCCCCAGCTTAATGCCAAGGTAAAGCGTGACACTTACCCATTACCAAGAATTGGGAGGTGCTAAGTACTTCTCCACCATTGACCTGGCCTCTGCCTACAACCAGGTAGAAGTTGCCCCTAGTGACAGACATAAGACAGTCTTCACCACCCCCTTTGGGTTATTTGAATACAACAGAATGCCATTTGGTCTCGGAGGTGCACCTGCAACCTTCCAAAGAGTTATGCAGACCATTTTCCGTGAAGAACTGTTGGAGATCCTGATTGTCTACCTAGATGATATCATTGTCTTCAGCCAAGACATCAGCACTCACGTACATCGCCTTAAAATGGTGTTCCAGAAACTGCGACAAAATGGACTAAAGATCAAGGTTAAGAAGTGTCAGTTCTTCCGCCCAAAAGTGACTTACCTGGGACATGTGGTATCCGCTGATGGCATTGCCACTGATCCAGCCAAGACAAATGTAGTCACAAACTGGCCTAAACCAAAAGCCCTAAAGGACCTGAGATCATTCCTGGGCTTCACCTCTTACTACCGCAGATTTGTTCCCCACTTTGCTCAGATAGCAAGGCCACCGCACGCATTGGTGTTCACTCTGTATAAAGGTGGCAAGAATGGTAAACAGAGATTCAAGTCTGCTGAAAGCAGTTGGAACCAAGATTGCCATAAAGCATTTGAAAGGCTAAAGGAAGCCTTGATTAGCCCACCAGTCTTAGCCCACCCTGTCTACACAAAGCCCTTCATTTTAGAAGTTGATGCCTCCAATGACGGTCTTGGAGCAGTGCTGTCAGAGGAACAGGACAGAAACGTCAGGCCCATAGCCTATGCTAGTCGTGCCCTAAGAGGAGCAGAGAGATATCTGGAGAACTACTCTTCCAGAGAGCTGGAACTCCTAGCTCTCAAGTGGGACATTACAGAAAAGTTCCGCGAGTACCTGATCTCTTCCACTCTTACAGTACTAACCGACAACAACCCGCTGACTTACCTGCAGTCAAAGAGTCTGAATCGGCTAACTCCAACTTCAGTATCAAGTACCGACCTGGGAAGCAGAACACGAATGCTGATGCACTGAGTCGTCGTAATTGGGAGCAGCACGAACAGTGTGATGTGGATCAAGAAGAAGAAGCTTTGGCATTATCCCTCAACACTACCGCTGTACCTGAATCTGTGCGAGGACAGCTACTCCAGTCAGCACTGTTTCTAGCAGAGGACCCCAATGCAGTAGTCAATCAGTTAACAATAGACCTCATGCAGCAGTATAGTACCAGTCCAGTACCACCCTGGAACGTTAAGCAGCTAGCCAAGTTGCAGAGTGTCGATCCAACCATAAAGCGCCTAATCCACTACCGTGCCATTGGTCGTAAGCCATTCCCAAGAGAGAAGAAGGCAGAGACACGTGAAAGTAAACAGCTTCTAAACCAATGGGATTGTATTGTAGAAGATGGGAGTTCTCTACCGCAGTAACTCTGATAACCATGTGGACACCAGGGATCCGAACGAACAGAGCAGTTGGTACGTGAACGCTGTTGGTGGCCTGGACTGAATGCCTGTGTTAAGAAGTACCTATCGGAATGTAAACGCTATGTTGTAGCAAAAGGACCCTACCTACCCGTTAAGACTCCAATGACCAGCATCATAGCTTCAAAGCCTTTAGAAGTACTAGCGATGGATTTCACCCAGCTTGAGCCAGCTTCCGATGACAGAGAGAATGTGTTAGTACTCACCGATGTATTCACCAAGTTCACAGTCGCAGTGCCAACAAGAGATTAGCGTGCCAGTTAATTCTCAACACTATACTAGCCGTCACGCTAGTTTCTCCAACTTGGTTGACGCGAGTGAACGATCATCGCACAACGCTCACTATACAAAATCAAATAATCTTCATTATACATTAAATTCAAGAAATGTAAATAATCTTAAGCAAATTGAAATCTGTCGACAAAAAGAAATGAAATTACGATTTACCGTCTGGAATGCTCGGTCAATCGCAAAGAAAGCGGCCATAGTGTGTGATATTATACAATCTAATAAACTGGAAATCCTCGCAATCACTGAAAGTTGGCTTGGTAAAAATACCGACGACAGCAGCATTACCGAAATTTTAAATACGCTCAAGACCTATTCATTCGTGCATGTCCCACGGGAAAGTGGCAAAGGCGGTGTTGTCGGTGTGTTTTACTCAAAACAACTTAGCATCAAAATGAATTAGGACAATGTTTTCAAATCATTCGAGCACATCAACCTAAATGTTGTGTCAGGCAAACTCAACACGCGCCTTATCGTTATCTACAGGCCCCCACCATCGAAGAAAAATAAACTAACAACATTTATGTTCTTTACTGAATTCCACGATTTATTTGAACTAAT
>OX421450.1:36093112-36098112 GCA_949126865.1 Montipora capitata
CGTTAAAAACGTCATTTGGCGCACCATTTTTTTAAACAAGTTCAAAAGCCTCGCATGCAAAAACAAATAATTCTTCCCTCTTTAAAACACTCAAATAGTTTTGTGCAATGCTTAAATGTGTACTGGGCAGATTTGGGGGAATGTTGCGTTATTTTTTGGGTGCAAAATAATTAAATTTCGAAGACATGTATTTCTTTCACTTAAAAGTACTTCGGGAATATAATTAATTTTCATCATGTGCGAAACCTTCAAATGGATTAAGGTTCTGATGGTTGAATCATTAAAGGATGGTCTACTGATTTCTGTAAAAATTTCTTTGGGCAAATGATTGTGAATGATGCAAGAGCTTTTCAAAGTACGGTAAAAATGCAAATATGTGCCCTTCCGTCGTCAACTGGAATTTAGACATATTTAAGCACTCGCCAGACGTGTTGACCCGTAATAAAATGAAAGAGCCACAGAGCTGAGAATTTCGAAATGTTCTAACCTTATTTGCCGTAACAGAGAGGTCCAAAGGCAGACTTGACGTGTTTCTCTCCCCATCCGTCGCATTTTAAGCGGTCAAGGTTTGCTTCTGTTTACACAATGCGTCCAATGTACATCGCCAACTGTTAACGTATTCAATGGTCGAATATCATGAATCTGTGATCTTCTTTCGGGGCATATAATCACCACTGCATGTACCTAAGTCAACAGCTGCTAAGAAATTCGTAGATAGTTGCTTGCTTTGTACGTACTACACTACTAGACCAAAATATTACATTTGATTGCGATCTTTGCTCCCAAGCGTGTCGGTGCCCGCAGCACAATCTTGTAGCGTTCGTCATTTGGTCGTCACGCAATGCTATCAGTATACAGGTAGGGGTATATAATAATAATAATAATAATAATAATAATAATAATAATAATAATAATAATAATAATAATAATGTATGTGAAGAGGATTTAGATAAAGTTTTCAACCACTAGTTGATTTATACTAAAAGGGAATGAGACGAAGACCCCCGAAAGAGCTGATGCGTTTTCATCTCGAAGAAAACGAAACAAAATATTTTCGCCCACACTAGCGTTTAATTTTCCCATTGGTTTTATCTGTCCAGGCTAAAACATTGGAACGATAAGAACGAGCTGGACCTGAGATTGTGCATATGCGAAATAAATGTTCAGGCAATACCACTTCATTCACAAAGAAGTCCTACCACCCGCTAGCTCTTCCCGGTCTACTCCAATGTCTCCTTTGTCTTTCGTATGGCTTTCCTTCATCAGTTCTTTACTGTTATGGCGGAATCTCACAAAACGCTTCAGGCAGTAATTTCAGACATTATGGGGCTGTTTAGGAAGATCCTAGCACTAGGAAGATCCTAGAAGGCGGATCATCCTAGCACCATATGTTTTCTGTATTCAGTTTACATGCACGAGGTCGTACTTGGCCCTAGTGCTAGGATCTTCCTAGCTGTGAGCTAGGAAGATCCTAGCACCATGTAAACTGCCTTCGCTCGGACGTTCAAGGTACTAGGGACAAAAAACAAACATGGCGGCGGCCGGGTGTTCACGGTATTCAGGTGCCAAAGGTCGACAGTTTCGTCTGGCGTTGCCACAGGACGATTCTAATGATTCAGATGACCGCCGACAATATTCAGGACCAGTTTTGTTTCAAAGATACACCGTCCAAACGAGAGACACAGTGGAAATTAAGGAGAAAGCGATCGACAGCAATGTCGAAAACGCTGCGAGTCGAAAACATTCGAATTTATCCGAATACATCCGAATTACATGTTTGTTGTTCTGGCCCGCCATCTTGCTTTCATTCTCTACTTCCACCTAGACAGAAATTTCTGCATGTAAACCAAACGAAAAGTTGTTTCGCCTTCTAGGATCTTCCTAGTGCTAGGATCTTCCTACCTCCATGTAAACAGCCCCTAAGTTATCGTGCGGAGATCGGGTCACTACGAACCGGGGGAGGGGTTTGTGAAGATTTGTCGTGTCAAAGAAAAAAATGCGTGGGAGCAGGAGGGGAGCACGTGCGCGCGCAAGATGACGCGTATGGTACCGGGGTAATCATCCGGTAACGATATGATTTTGTTGCAAAAAACAATATGCCACGTTCGATATATCAATATTCTAACATGGCCCCGAGGATTTCAGGACAAACCTCCATATTTGGTGTTGTTTTCTTTGTATCCAAGTCTCTTTCGGGAATTGAGAGACGAAATAAACTTTAAAAAGTTACAATTTTATCCCTAAAGCCTCGGAGCATGTTAGAATATATCGAACGTGGCCTATTTGAGTGGAAAAACTAAACTTTGCAAAAGACGCACAGAAGTCTCCGACTGTCGCGAAAGTATTCGAAAACAAATTCTGCTAAGTTGTAGAAAAAAATCTAACGACTTCTTTTTGTGTTTGCATTGTTTGGTTTTGTGGAAGCTGCGAAATTTAGAGACACGGGTGAATTTTCGGATTGTGTTCAAAATGTTCGGGGAAAAGTGACCAAAAAAAATTTGCACGGTGTGAAACGAACGCAACCTCGTTCCCAGAACCTTTTCCCTAGCTTGGAGGAGGGGTGGGAACGAGGTTGCTAGAAACGAGTTCAGACCGAAAGTGTTACGCAATGTAGGTAGCGGGTCGCGTAAGAGATGACAACATGAGACAACTCAGGAGACAAAAGTAAAATAGTCATTCTTTACAATTCCTTACATTTCTTTATTTACTCTCTTCCCACTCAACAAGATTATGTGCTCCAAATGGTTACGTATATCAGGATAGAAATTGCCCTACCCCTACCCCCTAAACTGGGATGACCGCATTGCGTGACGAACAAATAACGAACGCTGCAAAGGTCAAGCAGCAATTGCTCAGATATAATAGTATTTTGGTGAAGTGCAAAGTAAGCAACTATCCAGAAATGACTTAGCCGTTGTTGAGTTAGATGCAGTGGCGATCATATGCGCCGAACATGGTATTCGACCATTAAATACGATGACAGTTGGCGATGTAGACAGACATTGTGTAAACAGTAGGAAACTGTACTGCTTTATATGGGACGAATGGTGAGAAAAACACGTTAAATGAGCTTTTGGACCTGCCTTTTACAGCAAATAAGGTAAGACCATTTCAAAATTGTCATCTTTGTATCTATTTCAACTTGGTATGGGTCAAGTCATGTGGCGCATGGTAAAATATATGTGTAATCCGGAATTTGATATCTGACGACGGTAGGGCAAATATTTGCATTTTTAACGTACTTTGGAAAGCTCTCGCGTCGCTCACAATCATTTGCCCAAAGAAATTTTTACAGGAATCTGTAGACCATTCTTTTGCGATTTAAGTACCAGTGGCTTAATCCATTTGAAGGTTTCGCACATGGTGAAAATTAATTATATTTACCACGTACTTTTAAGTGAATGAAATACATGTCTTCGAAATTTAACTATTTAGCACCCAAAAAGACAGCACAACATTCACTAAAATCAACCCAGCGCACATTTAAGCATTGCACAAAAATATTTGAGTGTTCTAAAGACGGAAGAATAATGTGGTTTTGCATGCGAGGCTCTCAAACTTGATTAATAAAATGGTGCGTGAAATGGCGATTTTAACGGAATTTGGAAATTTGCATATTTCTTTCAAATAAGAGAATATTTTGCCAAAAAACCATCCAGTAGCTTTTGTCATGCCCTACCCTATCTACCATGAGAATATGAGCCAAATCGAATTTTCGACCCTTGCCGCGAAATTAAGAATTTGTCTGATTTTTACAGGCAGGCACTCTTAACGGTTTTAACAGGACATCTTGCAGATTCTGGAACGGCGAAAATCTTCGCATCAGATTCGTCCTCAGGATCTGCAAGGCCACCCTGATGGTTTTGTGTTGATGGTAGCGAACCGGGACATTGCCTGTTCAGTTCAAAGTACTCGATTCCGTTGGGTGTTTGTTTGAGGGTAAGCATTCCAGACTTCATTTCACGTTGATTTTCTCGTCCTCGTCTTCCAAAAAACAGTCCAAGGTAAAACCAAGTTGTCCTTTGTAGCTGTGCGGGATTCTTTGTGTCAGCGAGTCCAAGTTCGCCGGAGTCGAAGAGCTTCTGAATCTGCTGCTTCGAGATAGCGTTCTTGTGAACCAAACCAGCTATCTTTCCAGATTTTTCGGAGGTCCTTAACGAATGCGTCCAAAACTTTGTTGGCTTCAGTAAAAGCAGCGTGACTGGTTATTGAAAACTGTTTACTTCGCGGTGGAGAACGAAGAAAGCGGTCAATGGCAGCTTGGATAGACTTAAGCGATGTTTTCTTGTAAAATGAACCGTCTTGCTTTCTCGCAGATGTGTAAAAACTCTTGAGACAAGCATTCAATTCCTCCATGTCCATATCCTCTATCGGCGTTGAAAATTTACTGCCCCCGGGATTTCCAAGCCAGTCTAAAAAGGTCAGTGACATGTCAGTGTTAATCAACAACACGCACGAGCTAAAAAAGTTGCAAGAAAGATGTTCCCGATAAAAAATAATAATAATAATTACATAGGCATTAAAAAAATTAGATACGTACCATTGAATATTTTCATGCCAAATTTTGTGACCTTTTTGGTGTTCGAGGGGGTAGCATTGTCGACCAAAGCAATGATTTCTGCCTCGGTCAATTCTGATCCAAACCGGCTTTTGTCGGCCATATTTTCTCGGAGCCGCAAAACTGTGTATTTGCTGCTGTTTTCATTGACCATATTTGGTAGTGCAGTTATATGAGCTGATAACCTTTGTCCGGCGAGCCAATGAAAATGCTGGAAATGTGATATCCGTAGTTCAGTTTTTAATAATTGGTTGTTTACCCATAATTACTTTATTTCCTTACACACCCTATTTTGCTTGTGTAGTTGTGTTATTCCCACACATTTCTCTTACCTAATTCCTGTTGTGTAGGAGTGGTAAACTCCTTCTTCCCTTAGGTAAATCCTGTATTAGTGGGTAGTAAATTTACTCCCTAGCCTTATTTTGTTTTTAGTTATTTTTCT
>OX421450.1:36100612-36113112 GCA_949126865.1 Montipora capitata
TCTGAGGTTAAAAACCTTGCTACCAGCCTATTAATCATGTGTCAGAAAGAAAAACTTCCTGTTATCTTTAGAAAAAATAGGCATGCATTGCTTACGTGTGGTAGTGCAGTAACACAGCGCTTCATTCCATATTGTCAACTGAGATGCGTTCTGTCTTCCAGGAGATTCAAGTTGTCTTTGCTTAATATGTAGCTCTAACAGCACACGATATTGTTTTGGTATTGTGTATCATTGTAGTGCCATAGTAAAAGTCTTAAATAAATAGCCCCCTGAGAAGAGATGTGGTTACTAGCAAAGCACTAAACCCAGATAGATTGAAGGAAACAAAAGGGAATCAAGAAACATTGGCTTCTAGGCTGACATGTTGATCATTTTCAAGTTCCCTCACAACTTCTTTTCACAACAAGTTTAAGCGTGCACTCTGAGCGTCTGGCAGCTTTGTAATACGAAACTTCACTGAAGTTATCCCTCTCCAGCGGGGTTAGTATCTGGATGGGTGACCTAAAAAAATATACCACTTTGGACAGAAGCATAGGACCAAAAATTCTATATAATGCTCAAAAATGCGAACTAAGCAAGGTACAGATTTTGTTAGCTTGCTTTATGCAAAACAAATATTGATGTAAAAGTAAATAAATATTGATACAGTTTTTAGGAAGAGCAGAAGGAAGTTTTCAGGACGGTCGACCGAGAATAAAATATTTTGCCATCAGCAACAAAATTTACAACATGAAAACAACATTAATTTTGAACCGCGAATATAAACAGTTACAATCAACTAAAAACGTTTTGGGAGATTATTGATACCTTCAATTTTGTTATTGTACTATTGCCTGCACAAGTAAATCGCAAAATCGAAAGTGACATCGAATTCAGCGGGCGCCGTGACCAAGTTACCGTGGCGTATTTACTCGCGAAACAGTGAAGCATCTGTGTCAAATGATGGCAAGATACCGGCTTTTTGTTTTTGTCAGTTTTCTTTGTCTTTCAAGTGTTATAAAGTTTGACAAGATATGTGCGAATTCAAGACAAAGATCACAATCACCCAACTCTTGAGGTTGACCATTGTTTCTGCAAAGTCAAAAAATTACTCTCCAAGACGAGGTTATTTATCACCAGGTAATTCCATCGTTTTGGAAATAGCAGCTAGTTTATTATTCATCAGCGTCACAATTTTTTGCTGATTTTGGGGCTCATTTTGTTGAAACTCATGCAAGCACACTTCCAACAGACCTGTTTATTTTCGTGACTTATGCACGCCCTGCTTACAGCGCACTACCAGAAAAATCCTCCCGTATCACATTTTAACCCACGTATGCAAATTTGTTAAGCTCGAAAATTACACAACATGTTAAATTTACAAAGGCTGGAAATCTAACAATAACCTTTTCCAGCGAAATGTTTATTGAAACAAACAACATATTTGCTATTAGAGGCAAAAAACCCTTCGTATTTCAATTGCGTGCGTGCAAACAAGACACGCAATCCGTGTCACAAAGCATATGCAATTAAATAAATTTCTGACAGTTCACATCAAACCCTTTTCCAGAGCAGCTTGACCGTAAATAATGAAGCACAAAAGAGACAACAAGCTTTCATTCAAATAATTCTTCACTGTCACATTTCCATTTTTTTAACCTTTGCAGAGTTGAGAACAAAATATAAATGTAAATTGCCAGACAACTTAGATGCGACATCAGTAAACAACGTGATGCATTCAAGGTGTTCGATTCCTTCGATGTTTGTTAAATCCATAAGAAATTTGCCATTTGATTTCAGTGTTGTATATAATACCAAGTTAGTAAAATATTAGAAACAAAGCTCACTTGATATCCAACGGCGAAAAATGAAATTCTTGGCGAAGACCATTACTCGTCGCTTTAAAGGTTCCAGGTATTTAGTTTTCACCGCCTGTCTTGTTCATCCAATTGACGTTCCATTCTTGAGCTCCATGAGCATACATTTTGTTTAAAGATCCACTAAAACGCCATTCGCATTACAATGACTTTCGACACCATTGATGGTTAACAAGAATTAGTGTGCACCAGAGAAATCTACGCATTACCCCAACCCCCTCAAACTTACTCTATGCACAAAGACACCACACATCAGGAGAGTGACAGGCAAGACTTTTACCGACACGGAAAAAATTAAAATTAAAATTAAAAAAATTAACCGAAGAAATATTACCCATTTTCCGAACGGGAATTGCCATACTGGCAACCCAGTAATTATTGTCGATTTGGCCAAATATTTAGCCCATTTTTGACAAACGTTTCGAAGTTTTCGATTAGAAACGCGTGTTGTTGAGTGCTTTAAAACTGGCGGCAGCTAGAAATAATTCTTCATCGGATTCCAACTCGAGGAATGATCGAAGCGGCGTAAATATTCGGTTCGTTGCTGAAGACGAGTTGTCTTTGGCACATTTTAGGGAAAACCGAGTCTCTGAGAAAAAATTTTACTCTGACGAGTCGGGATGCAGCCATGAAGAATCAGATGAATCGACATCTGACGAGGGCACGGACGAGGAATGGATGTAGAGGTACAAGACTGGTCAGAGGAGATATAAGGAAAGATGTAGAAATTTCACGAAGAGGTTGGAATAAATGTCGATTCTTAACTCTGAAAACCTTCGATCATCACTGGATTTCTTTTCATTATTCTTCACGGTAGAGGTATGGAATTTGCTAGTAGAACAAACTAATTTATATGCACAACACAAGAGGGACAACCACTGAAATAAATGCTTGGGTACGTCTGTAACTGAACATGGGTTTGGTCACTAAACCAAACCTTAGTTCTTATTGGATCACAGATTCTGCTCTAACCTCTCCCTTTTTCTCCCGTATAAAGGCCAGGTATAGATTCCTTCACATTTTGCGATACCTACACTTTGTAGACAACACCCAGGCACCCAGGGCTAGCTCTGCTGATTACAATAAGTTGTACAAGATACAGCCATTTCTGTATAAGCCTTAGAGGCAGCTAACCATAGATGAAACTTTGATCAAGTTCATAGCAGCACTTCAGACAGTTCCTTCGAATCAATCCAGAAAGATTTAGAATAAAAGCCTTTACACTTTCAGAATCCAGTAGTGGCTATTTGTTAAACAGCATGATTTATACTGGTAAGGAAGGAAAGGTTGTGGCGAGAGACTTAAGAAGGAAAGCGGTAATGTCTTTAATTGAACCATTCTTGGACAAGGGATATTACGTCTTCATGGACAATAATTTCTATACCTCAGTGACATTATTTGAGGTACTTGAGGAAAGAAAAGCTCTAGCATGTGGGACAGATCAGGCCTACCAAAAGAAATCTGTGGTGTGCAAGAAAAGAAAGTCAAACAGCTTAAACGGGGAGAGAGTTTGTACAGACAAAATGGAAATGTGACTTGCGTGACATGCTTCAGTAGAGACACTAGGTTTTTTCTTTTTTTTGTGTGTGTCAGATTCCAGTAGCCATCCCTGACATCAGGTTCAAGCACGATCATTTCCATTACCTCCTCAGTCATGACACCAGATCCACATGTAAGGTGCATATTCAAGATGTGAAGACCTCCTACACCTGTGCTATTTGTGGAGTTATAATGTGCCCAGAACACTGCTTCAAAAGATTCCACACAATGCATGATTATTACTTCGATGATGGCAGCTACAATGGACCAAGGCGATTGAAAGGAGAAAAGAGGCCTTTTCACAGGAGCAGGAGGAGATCACTGCGTAATTGAAAGCTGTTAGGATCTCTTACTTCTTTTTTCAACAAATCTTTCAAGATTATATGTGGAATGAATAAGTTAACTGAGTTTGAGTCTCTTTTTTTAAAAGTTACCTATTTTCACCTTTACAGAGGCAGAAATTGTGCAGCTGCAACTTAATTAAGTTTTTCTTAACAAACTGTTTACTGTAAAAAAATACCTTAGCAGCCTTTCATCTTTTGAATTCTAACTTGAGAAAGACGCGTTGTTGAGATAGGATGGATATGAATGGAGGTTTTCCCTGATGTTACAATTTTTTAAAACATTTGCATAATTATGCAAATTATGCAGTCCCCGATGTCACGTGTTTTTATACGTCCCATAATTTGTTAATTCCGCATGAACAAACATCTTATTCCCTTTGTAAATATGTATGGTTTTACCAGGCTTTTGCTTAATGCTTCTGCCTCACAAGCATTTTAAAGTCGTAGGGCTCGTATTAATGTATAATAATCCCTACCCCCCCCCCCCCCCCCCCCCTTGGTATATATATATAGAGAGGATATTACATGGCCGCGCGGAGATACGAAATTTCTCTTCTTGTGTTGAAAATTATTTCAGGAGTGAGCGCAGCAAACGACCGAAATTATTTTCAAAACGAGAAGAGAAATTTCATATCTCCAAGCGGCCGTGTAATATTCCATTTATCATATAAACACCAATGAAATACCAAATCATTTCATGAAAGGCATCAAAAGGCGTGATTTTCATATGTAACCAGAGCAACAGTGATCTTTTCACTTGTGAAAATAGCATGTTATCTTCACGTGTGAAGATATCATATTTTCACGCGAAAGCTCACGTGGTATTTCATTGGTGTTTATATAATAATAAGGGTTAATCACTTTATTCAAAGAACGAAGTATACTTTTCGACGCCATTTTTGGACTTTGGGCTTTATTTTTATTTTTTCCAGGTCACGCTCTAGCTGCGCATGCGTAAGATTTCTCTGTCTTGTAGAAGGCAGTTCAAGTGGGGGGATTGAATCAAACTCTGTATCGCTTCCTTCAGAGGAAATCGCGATGACCACTAAACCACGGAAGACTACGTGACAGCTTAACAGGGAAATGTGTACTAAAGAATTGTGTGTGACTGGAAACGAGTTTTTGTGTTTTTGTTGCATGCAATGCAATATCCGGTTATCTATGACTCTGTAACAGATATTGTAATTTTATAATTCTCATAGTATTGTTTAAAAAAGCATCTGTTTTCTGGTTTTGATTGGAATCAATGCTGTTAACAACAGTGTTAAGTGTAAATAAACATCCACGATCGCACTTAACCCTGTTATTGGGTCACGGAATGGGGACTGTAGACTTCGGACTACAGAATTTAAACTAGATATTTACCAAGATATTGCAACGTCAAAACAGACCCACTGAAATTCTGTGAACTTAAAGGAAGTTGGCTAAAAATCCTTCAAACAAAGTGTAGGCTACCTGTAGCCTCTTGTTAACTATGAAAAGCATTCTCTAACATACCAAGGACCTCACATATGGTCAAAACTAGTAGGTAATAAATTGAAGGACTCCTTAAACATTGAATCTTTTAAAAAGAACATTAGGAAAATGGACCTAACGTCATTTTTAAACAACGATAATTGCTGTAAAGTTTGCAATTCTTAGAGACTACTGATCTATACATCTATTGTCTTACTTTGTACATTTCACAGTTGTATAAGAGACTTGTTGGAGCTCGGGTATGACACTAGTCTCAGCTGACAATTGTCACATCGTGGCTTTTTAAAATTTTCTCCACCGATTTGGTCTTTTTTACTGCCTCTAGTAAATCACAGAATTCATGGGGCCGTACTGAAAGTGACTGCTCTTCTTCCACTGCAGAATGGCTGCATCAATTGTAATCTCTTCCAATTTGACCAGTGTACACCTTTTACTATTCGAGTTGGCCGGCGGAACTGTTGCCTACGGCCACCGTTTTCTCTAGTTCGAAGTCTCCACTTTGAGACAAAAACAGTCTGAACTTAAAAAACAGGCAGCCGTAACTTACAGCACTGCCTGAGAAAACAAGGATAGCAAGATATTTGTTACATCTCCAGATCATTGAATCAAGCAACAAAAAATTGGAGTACTGTAGAATACGGCTTGGGTATTCCAATTGTATCATCTAAGAACTAAAGGTAAATGAGATCACATTTGGGATGACGAAATGCCCTTTACAACTGTTAAATTGCCGTTTTGGAGATGGATCGTTTAGCTGGGACCATCTGCATCAGAACAGAAATTAATCAAATTCCAACTTTCATTTGGTTAGAGCTAACACTAATAATAATAGTAATATTATTAGTTTTTAACTGACACTGAAGAAGACTTCTTCAAAAACACCTCCAACAACCCCATCAGGAAAGAGATTGACAACTCCATTTTGCTGTGGACATAACTTTGTTTCGACCATTTAAACTGTACAATTCCCTGCTACCAGAGGTCTCTTTTCTTTTGCATTCGCTGGACTGACGAATACGGGAAGGAGACCTCTGCCATGAGTCAGCACTCTTCAAACAGCATGCTCCATGAAATGTTTGCCGACTGTGACTTGAGCCCACTGTGTTCCGCGCCTTACTTTACAGTAAGTCCTCTGATGTTAAGTGAGCCCACACAACACGAAGTATCACGTGAGGATTCGGTCGCTAAAAGAACCCCGTACATGCTCAACACAGTGAATTTCGACGCATGGCAAAGGTCTCTTCCACGTATTTGTCAGCCCAGTGAACGCAAAAGAAAAGAGACCTCTTCTAGCAGGGAAACTGTACAGTTGCCCGAAAGAGAAACATACATTTGCTAGCTGAGAATACATGTGTCCTTTACTTGCTCATGAATTCATACAGGATTGCGAGCAAGCTTGAAGTTTTCGGGAAAAAAAGAAAATAACAAAAAGTGGTAAAAATTTTTTTTAGCCGGGTGTTTGAAAACTCATCAAAACACTTTTCGTTGTAGTCACTATAGTAGCCAATCTGTGCTCACGTTGCCATTGGCGATGATTATTGACGGACAATAAAATGATCAATGGAATTCTTCTCCTCGAGAATCTCTATGAATAAAGCAATGGCCAGTCAGCACGTTCTTTTCTCGACGACGTTATATGTTTCATTTGTTCATTTCCAAGATATCTAAACTATGGTATTTCTGCATGATAGTTCATTACACTGCCCGTCTGAAGAAAGGCGTTTCCTACTTAGTGTGCATTCAGCACTCTAGATATTGACATGGATTGTCATCTCCTAACTGGTTTGTATTGAAAATTTAAAGATTGCAGAAAGAAAATTTAATTAAGAGATCAAGCAACAATTTTATTACCCACAGTACTTAGTTTTTGACCTTCTGGAAGTTTCCGAAATTGGGAGAAGAAATCTGCACGTTTGCCTAAGCAAAATGTTTTAAATGTGGTCTCATTAAGGGGTCAAAAAAAGCCTGGGCCACGCCCAGATTGGTGTCCTTTAGGAATTTAATTCAAAAGTTTCCACAAGCATATGCATACACAAAGTTCCCCCTCTCTGGGGCTTAAAATACACACAAATTAAGAGATCAGGCAACTTTTACTTAATCACACCTTTTTACCTTCTAAAAATTCAAAGTTATCGCCCATTTCATTGAATTATTTTGCATTGGTCCAGTCCCTCTGTGACAAAACATCACAAAATCAACATGTAAAACTTTAAAGTAAGGAATTTTCCATTTGTTGGTTCTAGGCCCTAGCAATAGTCCATCACTTAAGAATGAGATTTACCCAAATTGGCCTAGTCCTCATCAGCGTCAGAAAAGTGTCTGTTTTTGAACCAAGTTTTGCGGGAAAATAAACAATAGACCAAATCGGCTAACTCAATGTTGTGTTCAATTCAAACCCTTTGGGAATAAAACGTTTTGTTCCAGGAATTTCCGTATCATTTAAATGTGAATACTACATTAAAATTCGTAATTTCCAAACATTTCTACTTTCCTAGGTTGTTTTTTAGCTTATAGACATTTGCCTCCCAAAACCATTAATTTGCTTATTTAGCTTTGGCCAACCTTACAGAAACACAGAAAATTCACATTCCCCAGACTGTCACTTATTGATATTGTAAATGGAAAGTTGGTATAGCAAGCTAAAGAGTATACTTGTCACCTGAGAAACAGGCCGCAAAAGCTTGGAGTTATTTTGAAGTCTTTTCAAAGGCCAAAATAACACGACGGCTAGATCCTCAGTGATGGAAGCAAACCGTTTTGCCAAGTCCCTGATTTCTATCAAGTGATTAACTAATACTGGTAAAGATGCTTACAAAACAAGGCACAAATGTAAGGACTTGGACAGTATCTTAATACTACTGAAATCTCATGGTACTTTAACTAGTATTGCGATGTTATGGTTTTGCCTATGCGCGAGCCGTCAATATTTTGTGGTATTGCCGTCTCACTTTTGCGGCCTGTGATTCGTTCTAATGTTGAAATTGACGTCGTTGCACTGAATTGGGTTGCTGACGTACGCAAACAAATACGTTTCGCAGGTAGAAAGAATTGAAATTTCGATCAGGCGCGGGTTGATTAGTTTACAGTTTTATTTATCCTTATAAATGATGGATCGCGATACAAAACTAATTGCGATTTTGAGACGGCAATACCACATTATATTGACAGCGTTGGGAGAAAATATATTCCGTATTGGGTTCGCGACTCCGCCGAATACGGAATATATTTTCTCCCAACTAGCCGTCAATATAATGTGGTATTGCCGTCTCAAAATCGCAATTTGTTTATATAATTGGCATGATATCTTGTGTCTGACTGCTACTGAGGTATCAATGATTGAATTGTTTTCAATAACTCGTATAATCGAAGAAAGGAAAATAACGTATCGCTGTATCAGAGTCCAAGTAGGTCTTTCACGTTTTGGACATCGCTTCTGAAAAAAAAAAAACAATGAAGAAAGAAACAAGTAGTGGGTTAAATGGCAATAACGAATTTCTGATTGGCAAGTAAATAATATAACAATTTTCTCAATTCATAAAAGTGTTTGTGCTTAGTTAATAGCAACAATTCCTATTCAGTGTTACTTTGACATGTAGACTTGAGGACCTCAATAGCTCACTTCACTTGACATAAGCAACTGGCAATCACCGATCAGTTTCACTGTCAGTTAATCATAACACGGCTCAAACAGCTAGCTATCTGCAGGAAGCTGAAGTAGCTCAGTCGGTGAATGCAGACATTATTTAATTCAGGTATTAGCCAAAGCTGTTCGAGTAAAAACAACCACTCTGGCAACCATTTTAAAGCCATTTCTCTTTGAAGGACGTACCTGCTCCTTTCGACAACTTCCTGATTAAATACATGTACAAAGTACGGCGATTCAGTCATTAAAGCTACATTTAAATAGCACTTACCATTCTTTTCGTGTTCGTGTTGCCCAAATTCAAAGGTGGCATCATCGCCAATTAGCACAAATGGCGCCCAGTATTTTATGGCGGAATAATTCTTTGTCTCTCGAAGAGATTTCATAGCATGGTGAAGACTTTTACTTGCACTTTTTCTATCAGCCAAGTGTTCGTAGAAACACTTCATGAACAGGAAGGTCGCCTCATCGTCGATTGCCCAGAGTGACACCAGAACAGACCGGGCACCAGCACAAAGGAAAGCCCTGGCTATTCCCACAATACCCTCAGATTTTACCTCTCCCTGGCCACTATGACAGCAACTCAGCACAACCAGTCTTGCCTGAAGACGAACTGCTTGAACATCGTTCAACGATAACATGTAATCTTCCTCTTCGGGGATCTGGGATGTGCGTTCAGGATTTGGGGCCAAAGCAATTTCTCCAGATCGGTCATCCCCGTGTGCAGCAATGTGGATTAAAGCAACTGACTTCATTCTTTTCAGCACCTCAGCTTTGGTTGCATTTTTTCCTGTAAGAGGCGCAGCCTGCAGAAGTTCTCCAATTATATCCACCTCTTTTTTCGCACATGGAAGCTGTTCGTACATGGGTTCACCAGTGCCATAAGTGACTTCCTTCAAGCACGGATCGCCCACAAGCAGCACTTCATTCTTACCTTGGAAGTTGTCAGGTGCAATAGCAATCAATTTTAAAGCAGTCAGCGAGGGAATTGCACGGATCCTGACAGAGTCACTCAAGGCAGAAAAAGGAGCCAGGCAAAAGTGTCCATCAGGAACAAACACTAAGTCATCACCCTCGATCAAGTCTGCAATAGGACTGACTAAGACATCATACAAAGGCTGCAAAGAGTGCACAGAGAAGCTCAAGGACTGAACGGCTTCTTCAACACCTGCCCTACTGCTCGAGAAAACGCTGCGTTGTTTGTCAAGTGAACGATTCTCACATTGTACAACAGTCCCTGAATTGATCTGTTGAAAAGTACTTTTCATCAGAGAGTCGGCACTTCCATTTTCGATTTTCTTTTGTCTAAAATTTATCCCTATATCTTCTCTTAGCAACCAAAAGTTGATCGTGTTCCCTTCAAGTGCTGTGAAAACAGTTTGTAAAGGTAGATCTTTCATAACCAAAGAGATAGTTATCTTCATCGTAGATTTCTCATCAATGCCGTGATGCATCTTCAAAATGTCTGCCAAGGCCTGTGCTCGTCCTTGCTCAGCAGCATACAAAGCCTCATCAACCTCTCCATTCTTCAAAAGTGCTGTCCACAGAGCAGTGTATGCAAACCCATTTGTGTCTCGAAAGCTAATTTTCCATGCATCCTCTGACTGAAGAAGACGCCTTGTTTCATCAAAAAAATGAATGCTTAGACGATGATAGTTAAGAGCTTTGCTCAATGAGTCAAAAAATTCATGAACAAGACCGATATGATAACACGCAATTGCCTGCCCTATTGGGTCCTCCGTTTCCTTGCAAATACTAAGATGTTGATTGTGGTACACTATGGCTTGCTTAAAATCACCAAGACTTCCATAAGCGCTGCCGAGATTGCCATAGGCTCTTCCTTCTCCGTCCCTGTTCCCCAGTTCTTTTGCAATACTAAGATGTTGATTTTGGTACACTATGGCTTGCTTAAAATCACCAAGTCTTTGATAAGCGATGCCGAGATTGCCATAGGCTCCTCCTTCTCCGGCCCTGGCCCCCAGTTCTTTTGCAATACTAAGATGTTGATTGTGGTACACTATGGCTTGGTTAAAATCACCAAGACTTCGATAAGCAACGCCGAGATTGCCATAGGCCTTTCCTTCTCCGTCCCTGTCCCCCAGTTCTTTCGCAATTCTAAGATCTTGATTGTGGTACATTATGGCTTCCGTAAAATCACCAAGACTTTGATAAGCGTTGCCAAGATTGCCATAGGTTCGTCCTTCTCCAGCCCTGTTCCCCAGTTCTTTCACAATACTAAGATCTTGATTGTGGCACGCTATGGCTTGCTTAAAATCACCAAGATTTTGATAAGCGTTGCCAAGATTGCAATAGGCTCGTCCTTCTCCGGCCCTGTTCCCCAGTTCTTTTGCAATACTAAGACTTTGGTTGTGGTACACTATGGCTTGCTTAAAATCACCAAGTCTTTGATAAGCGATGCCGAGATTGCCATAGGCTCCTCCTTCTCTGGCCCTGTTCCCCAGTTCTTTTGCAATACTAAGGTCCTGGTTGTGGTACACTATGGCTTGCTTAAAATCACCAAGACTTCCATAAGCATTCCCGAGATTGCCATAGGCTCCTCCTTCTCCGGCCCTGTTCCCCAGTTCTTTCGCAATACTAAGGTCTTGATTGTGGTACACTATGGCTTGCTTAAAATCACCAAGATTTTGATAAGCGTTGCCGAGATTGCCATAGGCTCCTCCTTCTCTGGCCCTGGCGCCCAGTTCTTTCGCAATACTAAGACTTTGGTTGTGGTACACTATGGCTTTCTTAAAATCACCAAGATTTCGATAAGCGATGCCGAGATTGCCATAGGCAGCTCCTTCTGTGGCCCTGTTTCCCAGTTTTTTTGCAATACTAAGACATTGGTTGTGGTACACTATGGCTTGCTTAGAATCACCAAGACTTTCAGAAGCACTGCCGAGATTGCCATAGGCTAATCCTTCTCCGGCCCTGTCCCCCAGTTCTTTTGCAATACTAAGATGTTGGTTGTGGTGCACTATGGCTTGTTTAAAATCACCAAGACTTCTATAAGCGATGCCGAGATTGCCATAGGCTCCTCCTTCTCCGGTCCTGTCCCCTAGTTCTTGCGCAATACTAAGATGTTGATTGTGGTACACTATGGCTTGCTTAAAATCACCAAGACTTTGACAAGCGATGCCGAGATTGCAATAGGCCTTTCCTTCTCTGGCCCTGTTTCCCAGTTCTTTTGCAATACTAAGACATTGGTTGTGGTACGCTATGGCTTGCTTAAAATCACCAAGACTTTGATAAGCGTTGCCGAGATTGCCATAGGCTCTTCCTTCTCCGGCCCTATCCCCCAGTTCTTTTGCAATACTAAGATCTTGATTGTGGTACACTATGGCTTGCTTAAAATCACCAAGACTTCCATAAGCGTTGCCGAGATTGCCATAGGCTCTTCCTTCTCCGGCCCTATCCCCCAGTTCTTTTGCAATACTAAGATCTTGATTGTGGTACGCTATGGCTTGCTTAAAATCACCAAGACTTTGATAAGCGTTGCCGAGATTGCCATAGGCTCTTCCTTCTCCGGCCCTGTCCCCCAGTTCTTTCGCAATACTAAGATCTTGATTGTGGTACACTATGGCTTGCTTAAAATCACCAAGACTTCGATAAGCGATGCCGAGATTGCCATAGGCTCTTCCT
>OX421450.1:36123112-36125612 GCA_949126865.1 Montipora capitata
GTTCGGCTTCGAGGGACAGTTCTGAACTGGTGTAAATCATATATGTTTAATAGAAGTAAGCAGATATCTATCAGTGGAATACTTTCTGCTTGCTTTAATCTCGATTGCGGGGTTCCCTAAGGCTCTTGTTTGGGTCCTCTCTTATTTATTATCTATTCATCTCAATTGTTCAACGTTATAGAAAAACCTACCATGTGTTCATTGCTTTATTAAACATTGTGTAAGTTTCAAACCAGATGGACAAGTCAGTCAAGATGCCGCAATGAGAGCCATGGAAAGGTGTATTGCCTACTTGATGCTGACAAAACTGGGGTGTTACTAATTGGAACTCAGTATCAGCTAAATAAGTTAAATGGCAGCAGCTTTTTGCGTGTAGGTGATAATGACATACGGTTTCCGGCAGACTAATGGGGGACAGAAAAACACAATCGCTTTGCTAATACTTTAACTTTGACAGATCATTTGTTTTCCGCTTAACTGGGTATTTAGGCACTGCTATCATAGCTGATACAATTTGGGCACCCTATCTTAGGAACACACCGGGAACACTACGCCAACATGGGCAAAAATGATACCCTATTTAAGGATCGACAACCTCAAAAACCATACCCTATCCCGCGGCGCATACATATATAGCCCAGAGTTTTGAAGCAAGCGACCATGGACAATCTTCCTGTCGAGGTACGTTGGATAAGTGGCTTGATCTGATCGACTTAATTACAGGTTGAGAAGCTAAATATTTTGAGCAACAGCTGATACAACGTAGATATGAGTTTAGTGGTGTACTATATCCATCACGTCCATCACTTTTAGTGGTTTTCATAATCCATCACTTCCTTCTATCTTCAAGGTAATAAAAAACAAACACTACAATCTACTTCTTTCCTCTGACTGCTGCAAAAATGCTTTCCTACATCTACCAGTTGTGGCTTTCAGACGCTCACCTAGCCTTCGAGACCTGCTGGTAACAGCTAAACTGTCCCCTAATGTAACTCATTCTAATTCCGCACTTACTTCCGCTTCTTTTCGCTGTGGCAAAAAACCGCGCTTCCTGTCCTTACATTTTCCATGGACTAACCAGCTACACATTCTTCTCTACTGGCGAAACACGCTCCATTAATTTCCACATAACTTGTGAAACTAAAGACCTTATCTAAATTATTCAATGTAACAGATGCCATCTACAGTACATAGGAGAAAGTAAACGACGTTTAAAAGACCGTTTTAATGAACACCGCCGCACTTTAGATAACGCTAACACCAAATCCAAACTTACTACAGTCGCAGAACATTTCCTCTCCTCTCCCCACAACACTTCTGAGGACATGCAACTAATTCCTATCAAAAAAATATTTTCTAACAGAGACTCGATCCGTAAGGTAGGAGTACCCGACGAAACCGCTCCACAAAAAAGCCGCTCTGCAGACTGTTTTCGAGCTGGCTGGCTCGATTTTAGTTTCTGGTTTCTATCATACAAGATCTCATTACACAACGATCTCCCTTTAAGAAAAATAAATTAAATATGATGTAAGGGTGATAATACATAAAGGTCAGTCAGGATCAATTATATTGTGGAGACCCCAAGATTTACGGCAGAGGAAAATTGTCAGGAAAAAAAAACTTTTAACAGCAACAAAAAAAGAGTCTTCATATTTAAATATAATTCCAATGCCCAACAGTTTTCAGCTTTTTTCCAGTTTACCGAGTAAGCAGTGTTGCCTGACGTCACGAATGGCTGCGTGGGAGTGAACTGTCTGTTCTGAGCCCCGAGATCCTTAACGTTATACAACTATCAAATCGCGTATGCTGCAATCATTTGTGCCCTTGTTTAAAATCGTTGTCGAGATGGGTACGAGCCAGGCCTATAGCAAGGATTTCTTTTGAGTAACGCACAGTTTTTTATCCAGGAACTTCAAGGACAGCCATAAGTTAAGCAGAGTGTTTTGTATAATTTATTTTGATCTCGTTGTCGAAATGTCCTTATGAAATGTATGCAGAATTTGATTTAACTTTCGTTCTTCGCAGTTCAATTCAGTATTTACCGAAGGGAGTTTAGTCTGGCGTCGTTTTGGACAACAGCAAAGTCACAGAAAACGAGAAATGTGGGCAAAATTTTATATGGAACTGTTAAAGTTTTGTAAATTGAATTCCCTATATCGTTCTTTTCAGTCGATCGCAATCACGTTAGACAAGAGGAGAGAGCTTCGGGATGGAGTTGACCAACGTTCTGCCACCGCGGTCTGACATTTTCTTAAAACTACCCAAACCCCAGTGTGAATTATTAGAAACTTGCAATTTGAGAACAACCTCTATTTTAATTTTATTGGCGTGTTGGGAAACCTTTTCCAAGTATGGATGTAGATGTAGAAGGGTAACAGGATAAAATCAATTCTTATTCAATATGACTAGACTATGGACAGCGCTGGCAGTCCATCTCACTCTTTGTCCTTTATCCCATTCACCAACTACGGAACTACGGACCAGGGTTGCAGTTCTGCTA
>OX421450.1:36130612-36133112 GCA_949126865.1 Montipora capitata
AATGTGTTAACGGATGCCCACAGATCGTAAGTCGATAACGCATACATTCCGAACAATTGTTGGTTGGGTACTCCTGGTAAGGCCAGGGAAGCTTTTCTTAATTTCAAAAGGCAGGAAAATTGATCCCAACAGTCTTAATATCCGCCAAGAAACGTATAAGATTTCAGTTTATTATTTACAGTTACTTCCGTTATTTTCCGTTACTCTTAGTATTTGAATTCAAATTTGTTGTAACTACCATATTTGATCACATTTTTCCAGTATTACGCCAACATCCACTTACTATATATATGTACATAAAAGTAATCCAATGTAGACTCTCATTGTACTTGAGGAAGGCTGGTTTCGCCGGCCAAAATATAGTACACCACTAAAATCAAATCTACGTTGTACCGGCACTTGCTCGAAATATTTACCTTCTATATAGCCGATATATGGGAGTAGCCCCGACCGGGCTTTAAAACGAGTAGACTTTAAGGGTTTGTTATGTCTACAACTGATTGAATGCATTCTTAATCGTCATTTGCTTTGTGACACCCTCAATGCGTCATTGCAACTGACCATGAGTGACGGTGGTCACTTCAGAAAATAAACATTTAGGGAATTCTGACATAGTCGCTAACTTGATCCAAACTGAGTAAAGAGAAAACAACAAAAAGTAACGTAAAAATCATCATCACTGGTTTATCACAAATAAATTACTCATCCACGTTCTTAAGAAATGAGTAACAATGAGCGGCTTACCAAAACGGACGTTAATCAATGCGAGGTCCTCGACGACAAGAAATGATCCCGCAAAATTTGGTGATTTAATATGGTTATCCATGCATTATCGAATCTTGTAGGAAAACTTTTAACTTTCATAACAAAAGTCAATTATGCCTAGTATGCGATACAAATGTAGAACTTGAGGGTGAAGGCTGAAAAGTTCTCAAGAGAACTAGCAAATGGAGCAGCAAGGAGAAGTCATTTCATACTCGAGCAAACTGCGCAACTGATCAGTGAAGCAGACCAAGTTGAAAACTGATCGAGGTGAGATGACTGTTTCATTCCTCCAAACAACTCAAGTAATGGTCTCGTTAGGCAAAGTTCAAAGTTGTAACGACAACGCATACATTCTATGAGGCTCTGGTCTTGCTTAGCTTTAAGTAAGACTTTAAAGTGAGAAGACATTAAGGGTTTGTTATGGCTAAAACTGATTGAATGCATTCTTAATCGTCATTTGCTTTGTGACACTCTCAATTTGAATCTAAGCGGGTTCAAAAACAAAACCTTCTCCCTTCAGGAACAGTTCAAGATAAACCATTTACTTACTTTCTCAACGTGTAAGGAAAGAATGGAGGGCAGTATATAGTTCGATCACACAAGAAAGAAATAATTTTATTGTACCCCTCAAGCTAATATTCCTTATTAGTTCAAAACGACAGACATATAACTTATTACACCCATAAGCAAGCTAATATTACTAAATACCTTGTAATGTTCCTCTTTAAAACCCTTTGAGCAGGAATAATGAATCTGGCTGAAAAAAAAGTTAAGGGGTAAATAATAATACTGGTGGATGATTTGGATGCGTCATTTGCAACTGACCGTGAGTGACGGTGGTCACTTCAGAAAATAAACGTGTAGGGAATCGTTAACTTGATCCAAACTGAGTAAAGAGAAAACAACAAAAAGTAACTTTAACTCATCATCATCCGTGTTCTTAAGAAATGAGTAAGAATGAGCAGCTTACCAAAACGGACGTTAATCAATGCGAGGTCCTCGACGACAAGAAATGATCCCGCAAAATTTGGTGATTTAATGTGGTTATCCATGCAAACTCATGCATTATCGAATCTTGTACGAAAACTTTTAACTTTCATAACAAAATTCCCTTATGCCTAGTATGAAATAAAAATGTAGAACTGGAGCGTGAAAGCTGAAAAGTTCTTAAGAGAACTAACAAATGGAGCAGCAAGGAGAAGCCATTTCATACTCGAGCAAACTGCGCAACTGATCAGTGAAGCAGTCCAAGTTGAAAACTGATCTAGGTGAGATGACTGTTCCATTGCTAGTCTATTGCTCCGAAAAACTCAATGAATGGTCTCGTTAGGCAAGGTTCAAAGGTGTAACGAGAACGCATACATTCTACGAGGCTCTGGTTTTGCTTAGCTTTAAGGTGAGTAGATTAACGATTTGTTATGGCTAAACTGA
Source organism: Montipora capitata (assembly GCA_949126865.1). Classification (NCBI taxonomy): domain Eukaryota; kingdom Metazoa; phylum Cnidaria; class Anthozoa; order Scleractinia; family Acroporidae; genus Montipora; species Montipora capitata. The sequence goes on from OX421450.1 coordinate 36,132,809, forward strand.
ACTGATTGAATGCATTCGTAATCGTCACTTGCTTTCTGACACCCTCAATATTGAATCTAAGCGGATTCAAAAACTAAAACCCTCTCTGTTCACGGACAATTCAAGATACATCATTTACTTACTTTCTCGATGTGTAAGGGTGGAATGGAGGGCAGTATATAGTTCGATCACACAAGAAAGAAATCACCGTGACCCCTCGGTCTAACTGTTACGTATTACCTTGCAACGACAGACAAATATTTGATTACACTTAGCAAGCTAATATTACCAAATACCTTGCAACGTTCTTCTTTAAAACTTGTTG
>OX421450.1:36148112-36150612 GCA_949126865.1 Montipora capitata
GCCTTATTATGTAATGTGTTACACTGCTGAGCAGCAATTTTTATTTCCTTTCTGTATGTTTTATATTTTGCTTTGTATTTTACATCTCTTCTCATTAATTTAAATATTTTCGGTTTTCACATGACGTCACGACCGCCATGTTGGTGCCCCTAAACAAAGAAAAGGCGGCCATGTTGGTGCCCCGACCAAATCCTCCGGGAATTTAACTCTATTATTATGCAAACGCTTCCTTTTGTTTTCGTTGAAAAACATGGCTGTCGATCACGTGAGTGAAAACCAGCAATAAGTGTTAAGCACATTAATTTCTTTTTTGTTCTCTTTATTTTATATGCAGTCTATATGTATATTTATATTTGTGCGGTTTTTTTTTTCATTCTAATTAAGTATGCAACTCATGATCGCATTACCATGATTCATGAGGGTCATTTTCCGCCATTTTGGTTTCTGGGCACAGGAAGGAAGAACTGTCAAGTGCTCATGATGTCGAGCGGCCGCGGATGCTTTGCAGGTTTTAAATCATTTAAGACCTAACTTTTCAAGAAACGTTGTCCCTCAGCTGAATTCAACGTCGTCGGTCTCCCTCTTTCAGGCTATAAACAAAAAGTTGAAAGAACGACACAGACCTGCACGGTCTCCCTTTTCAGATGATTATGAAACCTTCAATTCACAGTTTTTCTTGAACGCGTCAGTATTGCTTTACGATTTGACACTGATGGGTTTACGTCTCGCTAGTATTGGCTTTTTGTTTAAGTGCCCACTGCCTTCCAGAAAATTGATCTCTCTCGATAAGATGCTTATAGGGTAGCCTCGCTCTTCAACGCGGGCTTGGAATCGAGATAGTGCCACCTCAAGTGTTGTTTTTGAAGAGTTTTGTTCGGGGTAGAATGCTTGTATTGGAAGGTTTCAGTCGGCTTGTGATGTGTTATGATATAGAGAATAGATTTTTTTTCGAATCGTTCTCCTTTGTATACTGTGGTCGGTCTAGAAAAGTGATCTCCTTTTCAGAAATTTAAGCAGTAAACTTTGTTACAGTGGTTAGTTATTGCAAGTTGTTAGCTTCTGCAATGAACAGGTTGATTTCTTGTTGACCTACGTCCCTTACTGAGAAAGCGTCATCAATGAAACGTTTTCATGTTGTTGGTTTAACCAGTTTGCTCTGGCTTAGCTCTTCAAGGCGGTTTCAATTTCTGGGTGGTGAACAAAACCCTGACCCCCCATGGACTACCCCTATGGACTACCTAAATAGACTACTTCTTAAAAAGCCCTAAACCCCAAAATATTTTTTTCGCTAAAATGAATCTTTGCACCTGTTCGAAACGCATTGCGGCCATTTTTGCTGGCTTTTTCTAAAAAATTCTGTCATTTTATGGGGTTCAAAAGTTGCAAAAATCCAAGCATCTTTTGTTCACGACCGAGTCAGGAAGGGGGTGGGTCTATTCCTGATTTGACGTCACATCTAATTTGCACGCATGTTTACAAAGAATTAATGCAATGTAAATCAGTTTGTGACGTCAAATCAGGAATAGACCCACTCCCCTAACTTGGGTTTTCGCAAGTTTTGAAGCCTATAAAATGGTAGAATTTGTTAGAAAAATGAAAACATGGCCCCAATGCCTTTCGAACAGGTGCAAACATTCATTTTAGCGAAAAAATTATTTTGGCGTGAGGGGCACTTTAAGTATTACTGTCAATTTTGACTGACCTTCTTTGCTCATTTTGGGTATAAAGGGGCATCCCTCAGGAACTTAAAGATGCAACTATAGTCCACTTGTACAAAAGGAAGGGAAATGGCAAGTATATGTGACAATCATCGAGGAGTCTCCCTTCTCTCAGTCGCTGGCAAGATTCTCGCAGGTATCATGCTTATGCGGCTCAACAACCACTTAAGCAAGGTCATCAAGCTGGGAGCCAATGTGGCATCCGAAAAGGAAGAGGCACAACTGACATGATCTTTGCTGCACGCCAATTGCAAGACTGAATGCAGAGAGCAAAACCAACCACCCCTACACCCCATTGATTGACCTCACCAAAGCATTCGATTCCGTCACCAGAGAGGGCCTATGGAAATTTATGGCAAACTTTTGGATGTCCAGATGGTTTCATCACAATGATACGTCAGTTTCATGAAGGAATGACTGCCACAGTACTTGAGGATAGTGAGAATTCCCAACCATTCCCCATCACAAATGGAGTTAAACAGGGATTTGTCCTGGCGCCAACCCTTTTCAGCATGGTCTTCACGGCTATGCTTGCTGACGCATTCTCTGAAGGGGATACTGGAACTAATCAAACTAAGATATCGAACAGATGGTAATTTGTTCAACCGGCGTGGCCTCAAAGTTATTACAAAGGTGAAAGAAACAGTGATAAGGGACTTCCTTTTTGCTGATGACTGCTCCCTTAACAACCACACCGAAGCGGAAATGCAGTCCACAGTGGACACGTTTTCAACAGCTTGTACCAACTTTGGCTTAACAATCAACACTAAGAAAACTGAAGT
>OX421450.1:36155612-36165612 GCA_949126865.1 Montipora capitata
TTCTGGATGAATGAGGGGAGTCGAAGTCCCAAGTATCGTACTGAGCTGAACCATGCGGACAAATAGGGTCAAATAGTAAAGCATGTTTTATTTCTTGTGAAGGGCAACGTTACTGAACATACTGCCTGTCTTAGATAATTCCCCTTTTGTTATTCCACATCAAGGGAGGATCCATACATTTTGGCAATAGACTGATCAGGTTTGAAGCCCAACAGCAACTGATTCAGTTGTATTCTCCGCTGATTTAGCAAAACAGAACTACTAGGCAACAACTGAAGAGTGACAAAACACACATGTATTCTGCAAGTACAGACGTTTCGGAATTGCTCTTTCTTCTTTAAACAAAATAAAACTCCCGTGACCCCAATACCTCAACGTCCACCGTAAAAGTTTCGTAGATTTAGTCGACTACAATAAGCAAAAAGGAACGAAGTCACGAATTCCATTGGACTGAGGCAATTGCACAGCCTTCACCATTTTTGTAAGGGTGGAAATTCATGGGTGAAAATTCGAAGCGTTTTGTTATCTTTATAGGCCGCCCAACAAAACATCTTTTTGGCTAGGTACATGGTACTTCCCATCACGCCGCACTGCATGACTAAATGATAAAGCCGCGGCTGCTGAGTAGTTTGAAAATCAAGATAGCGACTTCGGTCATAAATTGTCATCCTTGCTTTGTTAGGATCGTTGTATTCTTCACTTACAGCTCCACTTGGATTACCTGGATTTGTATCATAAAACTCAAAAGTTTGAATCTTCACAACAAATCGGGTTCCATCTTTTGTGGGACGGGGTGCATAGCGGGGCCCCGTTGGCTCCAGCCTTGGATGTGTTAAACAATGTCTAACGACAACACCACGTGGAGCAACAGCACCACGTGGAGCAACACCAAAAAGTGGACCAACATCACCAACCGGAACGCAAACTTCTATGCTGTTCCTTTGTCCTATAGCTGCACATAGGTATTTGTGCCTTCCCCAGTGGAGTGTCTGGCATTCCTTTCCACAATACCTTGCTGTCATGCAACGCTTGCAACATTTCAACTGAACTTCACGTCGGAAGCAGAAAGCGCAGTTTGATTTCGAAGACGCTGCCTGTAATTCCACTTTGGGTTTCCCATTTTGACTACACGTGTTGTTGGACCTGAAATCTGCTGACACTGCGTTTGGAAAAGAAAATTCAAATTCGGTCCCTATGCCTTTTAACGCATTTTCTCCCTTCCGGATTTCGTGGCCCAAGAAGTGGAAGCGAAGATCCTCCGGAAAACCATGTAGCTCAAAAGGATGCAGTCCGTCATGGAAGGCAGGCCCGCAGTTGCTGTAAATTTCATTGTTTTCTACCAAGCAGGCAGGTTTTCCCGGACTTTGTTTGCCAACTCTGATTCCGCCCATCTTGTTGTTATAAATCTCATTGCCTTCGAAGTAACCACCTGAATTGCACTCCACCCATATTCCCCACCAGAGGTTTTCGAATACAACGTTTTTCTGCAAACGTAAGTCGTTAACGTAAAATGACACCTTAACTCCATGGCCATTGTTGTGGTAAATTTTGTTTCTTCGTATGTCTACAGCACAAGACGAATGAGGATCTCCAGTTATGTGTATGCCTTCAAATTTGTTGTCGTAAATTTCGGAATTTTCTACCGTGGCCTCCTTAGGCAATCCCCCCTTTTTCCAGGCGAGTGAGAAAATGCGAACCCCTTCAGTGTTTCCGTGGATAAGGCACTCCTTAACATCCACACGCCCGCCGGCAGTTACGTCTATGCCAGAGGATTCTCCTGGCTTTTTGCCATTTCCTTTTACTTTGCATTTTATCAATGAAGCTGACGCCAGACAACCTTCGACTACAATTCCACCGGCTGGGCTGTCACTGATTGTGCACTGCATGAGCTTTGCTGTGCCGTAGACGGTTACTGCGTGGAATGCGTTGATACTCCTAAATCCACAGTTCGTGAATTCCACATCTCCATTGGGTCCCACAAATATTGTACTTTTTTCCAGAAACGAGACGTTTTGCACAAAACATTTCTTGGAAAAACGAAGTCCGTCACATTTTATTGTAACGTCTTTCCCATTGCAATAAGCCGCTAAGGTGGTGTCAACGATGTCATTAGAACCATCGGAATTCTTTAAAACATGAGTCACGTCACCTATTTGCACATGTCGTCCACCTTCTATGTTGTATTGGTCACTGGCAAGAAGCAGCACTTTCTTTCTCAATTCTGGGATTTTGGATTCCAATAAAGAACTTCTAAGACCCTCAGACGTGTTAATTATTTCCCATCTTTCATCTACAACTTTGAAAGTAGTTTGAAAAGCCTCATAACATCGACACGATCTCGCGTCGTGAGAGTATGCAATAGCTGCGAAGCACAATGCAGAACCCTTCCTTCCAATTCCATTTAGAGCCAGAGCTTTCCTTGAGTACCCTTTCCAGCATCCGGACCGTATTTTGATATACTCTTCGCAGTCTTGAAGGCACTTTTCAAAGTTTTTCAGTTTGAGATGCGCCGTTGCTCGATTATTAAGAAGTCGTGGATCCACGCATTGTGCTTCCTTGCTTGCTTCAATTGCTTCTGTGTACCTGTCGATTGCTTCTTGGAATTGCCCGTCTTTGTAGGCCGCGTTTCCTCGCAAACGAATCTCATCGATGAAAGCACACTCCCTATCATCACTGACAGAGTTATCAGATTCAGTTGGAGGCCGAGAAGAGTAGGAAATGATTTTCCGGAACATCTGAGGCAGGGGAATAGTGTGCGGAAAAAGCTTTTTGAGCTCGTTGGCCTCAATGGCACTCGCACAAGAATCCAGGATCTGAAAAGCAAATTGTTCAGCTTCTTTTGCTTTCTCTTCATGCCCGTGGACGCTCAAGTGTAAGGCATTTTCATAAACAACACGAGATGTCTCAGCAGATATAACCACCGCCTTAAGGTCCCATTCAATCTTTTCCTCAAAGAGAAACAAAGTTAAATGCTTCTGCAGTTCCAAAGCATGACTTGTTAACTTGGACCACATATAGAACACAGATGGGTTTGCCACAGAGGCAGATGCTTGTTCCTGCACTCTTGCTGTTATATCGGAAAGGATTTGGTCCGGTGATGGGCAATTGATGAAGGCCTGGTGCAGAATTTGAACCGTTTTAAGCAACGACGAGGCAGTCTCTTTGCTGTCCATTCTGCTGCGAAGGACTTCCTGAACTAGACGGTGCAATCCAAGGCATTTGGATGTTTTTCGCTGAAAAAGCGAAAACTTGGTCAAGATGTTGACTATCTCAGGCTTCATCATGTCACGGTTAAAGTTATGGCCCGGAGGAGCATCAGCAGTTAACAGATGAGAGTGGATCAGCTCTTCTGGAATTTCACTGGGTGCAAGAAAGGCAGCAGCTTTCACGAAACTGGATGCGAGTTCACCGTGTGGTGATTTTCTGACATATTCAAAGTTTAAGAGCCATGTGGTATGCACCGCTAGGCGGCTTTCAGACTCGTATTCCCACGATGGTTTTGTCCGCGGATAGTTCCTCAACAAGTTTAAACGCTGAATTTTGTACTCTTCAAGGTAGCAATTTATAGAGCACTGAACGGCTTTGATATGCGCACCAGCTTGTTCTAAAGCTAGGGGAAGACAACCAAGTTCCCGAGCAAGCTCATCTAACGCCATCTCTTGTCCTTTATGATCCCCGACATCACTTCGGCTAAGTAGAAATCTTTTTGCTTCGTCCATCGTGAAGACGAAAATGCCAACACAGCGTGATGGCTCTAGACCTATTGCTCCAGAAACTTCCTTGGGTTCACGTCGTGTTGTTAGGAGGACATGGCCGCCTGCTTGCCTTTTCCAACGACCAAACAAAAGTTTTTTCATTTGTTCTGAAAGATGTTGTTGATCTACATCATCAAGAACAAGAAGCCATCGCCTTGTTTGTTTTGAGATCAACGTTAGGACCTTAGACAGCGTCAAATCAAACGAATCTTCCAGGATTCCTAATCGTAATGCAAGGTCATTCAAAGAGTTTTCAAATTTACGATCATCTTCCATGGAAATCCAATACGCACCTCCTTCGTATTCTGGTTTATGCTTCCACGCAAAGTGAGCTGCTAACGTCGTCTTTCCGCATCCGCCAAGACCGCAGATGGCTGCCATCTTAAGTTCGCCCCCATGTTCGAAAGAAAATAACTTTTCAAGGTTGCTTACTTCATTTTCCCTTTCTGTAAACCATTTGTTTAGTTCCGGAACATCAAAAACGACCTCTTTGGAATCATCTGAAAGGGCTAAATTGCCCATCTTTGTTTTCAGTAAGTCCAGTTCTCTTTGTAGGGCAGCACTTCTTTCCTCCATGGTTTTGCAGAGATTCTCTACTTGTTCTTGTCTTGTTTTCCAGTGCAGCTCTGATGTTCTAAGGAGTTGTTTGTGTTCTTTGTCTTTTGTAATCATGTCTTGTCTCATAGTATCTTGGCCTTTGTGAAGCTCCTTGCACGCTGTTTGCAAACTTGAGTACTGCTGCTCAACAACATGAATGGCTTTGTCAAACTCGGACTTAAAAAGAGCAAGGATAGCACAAGTACTTTGTACGTCCTTCTCTTCTTTAGCTTTGTAATCACTCACACAGTTATAAAGGTCTTGAACTTCCTTACGTACGACTTGCAGAAGAGTGTCATCCAGTGGTTTACCAAGACAAATCTCTAGTCCTGTATGGAACAGAAGCACACATAAAGCGACTAGTTAAACTTCTGAATCCCTCCTAGGTAACAAGTGCTACTTGTTTTGATTTATTTTTTTGTTTTCCTTTTTGTTTTTTGATGTCGTTATTGTTCTTATTACATAGGTGGTCCATACAAACCGTATCCCTGTTAATCTCTATCTCTCTCACATAATTACTGGGTTGCCATATGAGTAGAATTTCTCCGTTTTATTTTTTCCCGTGTCGGAAAATGGAAAAGTTGTCACTTCCCTGCTAAGTATTGTCTTTCTGCCTAGAGTCTTCTATGCGCACATTTGGTAGGTTCCAGGGGGTAGTAAAAGTGCGTAGATTTTATCCGGTGAACACAATACAACCAATGACAGCGATGCCGATGTAACGTGAATGGCGTTTTATAGAGTGTTTCCGCGTGACGTTATAGCGGCCATGTTGGTGTCTCTAAACAAAGGACGGCAGCCATGTTGGTGTCCCCAACTAGTCCTTTCGGAATTGAGCTCTATTATCATGCAAACGTTCTCTTTTGTTTCGGTGGAAAAACAAGGTTACTGATCACGTGAGTGAAAGCACTCTGTTGGATCTTTTAAAGTGCCCATAACCTAAAAAGTTTTATTTTCCTATTTGAAAGTCCATATTAAAAAATGCACTTTGGCGAAAGAAATTTTCAATTCCAGCGAGAGGCGAATTTCCTACGATTTTTTCAATCCTACTTTGATTTGGTACACCCCTTCCGCTGGTCAGAACCTCACGGGCTCGCTGTGACGTAGATTAAGGAATGCTTGTTGTCGTGGGTCTTATCTTTTCTTACTAATCAACGCCAAGGTATCGCTCAGCGATCGTTTTTGGTATTTTTCAATAAACAAAAAAATCAATCATGCCTACATTTATCATCAAGGAAAATGCCTTTGAATCTGGAAGTGAATAAACTGGCGATTTAAAAAAAAAAATTTGAGGCGAGTAGTTGCCGGTCTCGACGAGGCAGCCAGCGCTAGCACTGAAACCCAGAACTACAAGGAACCCTACGTGGACGAACCATTATCAGACGAGGAATGGCTACAAAATTACAGAAAAGAACAAGAGGATAAGGAAGGTCTCGCGAGGGAATTAAAGTCAACTCTTATGTTTATTTATTTATTATTTATTTATTTTGTGATTCGCCCAAGGGCAGGTGATAATACAATAGGACTCTAGGTCCCCTATATAATATTAAGTTACTGTAAGCGAATCTCATCCGCCTTCAACGATCTTTTCGTTTTGCTGTCCATACAATACTGAAAGTCATACTCTTTGAAGTGAATCTAGCACAGTGAAGAAGTTTTACCGGGCTTCTTTTTACCAAGACTAATCTGCAGCCATTTTTCCTTCTTTTCTTAGGTATTGCGTTTTGCGAGTCGAAGGATTCCTACGTATACTTATTCTTTTTTTAGGATCAGCTGTGTAGTTGCATCGAGTGGTTACGCATCTTTTAGGCATTTTCAAGGGAATTATTCCTTACTATACTGTTTATATCGCTATTCCTTTTTCACTTGAAGTCACGTGTTCCTTAATCTACGTCACAGCAGTATTGTGACCGGGAAGAATCGATAGAAGACTAAGGCGAATGGTGAGCCAAAATGGCGGCAAATTTGAACGTTTTCTAATTTCATTTTCAGATCGCAATTTTTTTTTCGCGAAACGTCTATGAGATATGTGTAGATTCAGATGACTAAGTGAGGAAAATTAGGTTATGGGGACTTTAAGAAAATATACCCTTATGGAACTCAAGAATGGAACTCGATAAACAACACAAGCGGTCAAAAATGAATATCCGGAATCTTAAAAGTGACTAATAATGTACTTCTGCAACAATTGCATCTTTTGCCGTCGGATATCAAAGTGAGCTGTATTTTTAATATTTTGCTGACTGTAGTGTTATGTTATGTACAATACTGAAACCAAACGGCAAATTCTCTGGTAACTTTTTCGGGTTGGATATGGGTTTAACAACTCAGAGAAGGAATCGAACATCTTGAGTGGATCTGTGTTTACAGTTTTCTGGCTATTTATAATTTTATTTATTTGTACTCAACTCTGTACAGTCTTCAATTCTTGTTATTTAAGAATTATTTGAAAGAAACCTTGTTGTCCATTTTTGCTTCATTATTCAAGGAAATGGTTCTTCAGTAAAGAGTTTGATCATGTACACTGGTGGGAAATTGATTTAGCTGCGTTTGAATTTTGACACGGCGTGTATTGTTGCTTCTTTGAACGCACGCAATGAAATGGGAAGAAAAGCTTAATAGCAAATATGTTGTTTGTTTCAATAAAATGTTTGGCTTGAAAAGGTTTTGTGAGATTTTTCAGTCTTCGTGGATTGATCGTGTTCGAACTCAACTAATTTGCATATGTAGGTTGATATTCGATATGCCAGTTGTTCTCATAAACATGACAGGAATTTCTAGCCATTTTGTATTTCAAGTGTTTTTTCTTGCAAATGATTAATAGGTACCGTGTAGCACTTTTATTTTGCGGGGTTTAATTTTTGCGGATGGTACTTGATCCGCAAAAATAAGTTCCAGCAGAAAAAAAAATACCAGCAAAATGAAAAACCGCAAACAATTACTCCCGTTAATACAATTAAAAATGGCTTTTAATCCACTTGTGTTACTATATGTCATACATTGGGGTAAAAAAGAACATTTATTTTGATACTTGCATTGAAAAAAAGCGATCGGAGCTTGCTACAAACAGAACGAAAGGATAAAAGGTTAAGTCAATACTTTTCCAGTCTCTGAGGCACAAGAAACGAACTCAAACCAGTCAATCAAAAGGTCACGTTAAACTTGCTGGAACGGGTCATCCGAAGGGTCACCATTTACCAAGGCGTCCAGGATGCTACATTATTTCCACCCGTTCTGGATTATTGGGATTTTTTTCCCCAAAAAAACGTTGAAAATAGTCTTGCTGCTTGAAAAGAAAACCGCAAAAATTAGTTTCCAGCGGAAATTTCAGTCAATTCGAGCCGCAAAAATTGTTCCCGCAAACCTCAAAAATCGCCCGTCCACGAAATAAAAGTCCCACAACAATTTCATGCTACACGGTAGCCATAGTTTTGCACGTCAGAAGATATTTGTTTAGTCATTCTAGAGTAAAATTGCGCCATAAATTGTGCCACCCAGGGCGCGCGCTTGATTTGAAAACAAAAGATTTGATTGGTTCTGACCTAACCCTATTGTTTATTAGCTAATCATAATCCAGAATTTCGATGTGTAAACTTGCATTGGTGTTACACTTGAACTGCAATGCTCTCGGCAATTCAGAATCGAGTAATTGTTTCATGTATATTATTATATCTGAAATCTGTCCAAAACTCGAAGCGTCAGACCTCAAATAATACTCGAAAAATCCAGCATTCGAAGCTCTAAGGATGCATAGCTGGATTTTCGTGTAGCGTAGCCAATCAAAATGCAGGATTTGCATTAGTCCACGAGTTGGGTAATACTAATATGTGATTATAATAGCAGTACACTACAATATCTTGGATTTTATCAAAATTATGTGAAATATATAGGGATTAACGGGCACACAGTTTGAATGGACCCCCTATGGTTCTTATTGCATTCTCAAAAGTTGTATCCAATGCCTTTGCAGAGGTCTTGTTTGCACTGTACCGTATAAAGCCCCAAAACTGCGCCACTTGCAGTTGTGAACATTTTGACACTGCAGCAACATGTGCTACCTTCTGCACATGTTTGTTAAAGTAAAAACAGAATAACATGAGATAATTCTGCATTGCGCTAGAGATTTTACCAATCGATCAGCGTTCCCTTTCTACGCGTATGTCTCCAGTGTCCATGACACCAAGATAAAGATAATACGAATACCTATAGTGGCCAGAACTTTACTTTGTCAACGTGTTTATTTATTAACCCATTACATGCCCCAAGCGGCTGAGTTAGACAGTGCGGTATCACTACAGTACCTTCTTTTCTCCACAGCTTTAGTTCATCCAGGATCCCCGTCTCGACTGTGGGTGAAAGTTTCAGGTTTATTACTAAGGCTTCCATGAGGTCAAAACTGGTATCGTAATGGGCCTTAGTCCAAACAGTAAAGTCGCAATGCGCCCACTCATTACGAACCTTACTCTTCAAATCCTCAGCCACCTTTCTGACGGACGTGAAGAGCAAAGCTCCACAGAGAACGGAAAGGGCTGCTGAGCAGTCGAAGGTATGATCAAACGCATTGAACTGTGCCATGAAGGGTTTCATATACAGCTTGGCCAACGATACTTCGTCCCTTACACAGTAGTCGTAGTGGCTTGGCTTACTATGGAGAGTGTCGTTACTGTTGATACTCAGGTAATTCAAGTTGGTTGTACTTGGTGGAATAGTTCTCGTGATAGTTGGAAATGTCTGCTTGTCAAGGCTGAACTTTCGTACAACATACTGGTAGAATAATCTCATTTCATTCATAACTTTATCTCTGAGGCATGGGGTGAGGACATTGTGAAGAGCAATGCCAACCACTAACCACCGACGCTGCTCTTGTGATGCACCCGACGACGAAGCCATCATACTCAATTATATCCCTGCAGAGAACGTTTATGACACGCCTAAGGTCCCCAAGATTTTGTCAGTGGCACTCGCTGCCCAGTACCTTCAATTAAAAACATATTTTTTTTAAACAGGCGCTTCATGCATTTTCTTCTTTCTCTTTTTCTTTCTTTATTTTTTGACAGGTGATTATCCTTAACGACGCAAGCTTGTTTACAGTGTTTTTCTCTGCCACCCTCGGCGGAGAAAAACCCTCGGAACAAGGTTGGTGAAGATGGTGTCAAACACCTTTGGCTTTGAGGAAACGATTCTATTAATTAAATAGGCCTAAATTACTTCAGCGAATAATTTTCTTTCACAAAAAATATTTTTTTCCCTCTTTGCTTGCGTTGGCAATTGAAAACAAAAGACACTTGTTCTACAGATCATCCTCCCCATAGTGCAAAGCCAGAAGTGTTTCTGTGGCCATGGCCCCGGCCTGAGTCGGATTATACTTGGTGATAAGATCTTACGTTATGTTGGCACTAGTCAATGTCACTGTCTGGGTGTAGTTGTCGATTCTAAGCTGTCCCGGCAACCGCAGATCGAAAGGCTTTAGTCAGAAAGTCAAGCATTTAAAGAGGCTGAGAATCTTACCTAAGAAGTACCTAACTACCTTACCTATGTACTTTCGTAGCATTGTTCCTAATGCCACATACCGTATGTTGGGTACTTGCTCCCCTAGCTTGCTACAAAACATCGACTTAATACACTTAACTAAGAGCTGTAAGAATGATCCA
>OX421450.1:36178112-36180612 GCA_949126865.1 Montipora capitata
CAGCAGAATTGGCTTGTTTTCACAATTTCTGCAGCCACCTTTTGACAAATCCAGTTAGAAATTTATTATTATCTGCGGGTTTCTCTCCAGAATGGCATTCTGTGAGCCAGGCTGAGTAAATGGAGCGTCATCAGCCGAGTTTTGACTGAATTTCAGGCGTTTGGCCCTTGATATCTGAGCGAATTCGCTAAAAGGTAGCTGCTGAAGTTTTCGCTTGAGCACGGGCGCAGCCCGTGTTCAAGCCATTGTGGCCTCTCAAAATGGAGGGGGCTTGCCGTCAAGGCCTGCTTTGCCAAACAGCCCAGGGACAGTCCTAGCTCTGAGTGGTGTGTCAAAAGCACAGGGCTGGGGGGGTTGCTCCTTTGAGACTTTAACTGCAGTTAGAGTTTGTGGTCTTGTTAAGTGAGACTTTACAGTATAGCATGCCTTCATTGACAATTTTCCCTGCACCAGTGTAGAGCCGAATGATAATTTGCTTTTGATCACCAATTAGAGTGAACCCACACTGTGGTGTGGGTAGGTGATTGGCAGTTGTCTGACCAAAGCACAGGGGTGGGGAGGGTAGCTTTTCTTTAAGTTTTTGACCTCAGCAGAATTGGCTTGTTTTCACAATTTCTGCAGCCACCTTTGACAAATCCAGTTAGATATATATATATAATATATATATATATATATATATATATATATATATATATATATATATATATATATATATATATATAGTATATAGCGCAAGTAGGGGGTTCAAGTTAGCTGCAGAGTGCTCGATACGTGAAGTAGAGCGAATATAACGTTTAGAAGAAAGACAACTTCACAGCGTAGCGACTTCAAGTTTCATGTTTGGACAATCATCAGGCTACAGATCTTACATTTGCATTCTAACTCATTTAAAGACCATTCTAATACTCTAGGGGAGCGTGCTATTTTAAGTTCGACAAAAGGTATTTGTTCTTGTGTCTGCATTTAGAAATTAACTCGTTTCTTTTGTTCAGTAGGTGGCGCGTATCTGCTTTTATTATGTACAACTTTTCTGTAAGGCACAGGTCGCATCTCTTTGATCCACATTTGTATGGTGAGGCGAAAGACTCTATTGCCCAGCGTAGCGTGTAATTGATGTTATTGTCCTTTAGACTCCAGATATGCCTCGATAACTCCGTCTCACTGCAGTACTTTTTATGCCTGAAGGATTTAGTGTGATTGTTGTATCGGGTTTTAAATTCTCCCTCTGACGCTCCGTAGTAGATCTTGGTGTTGTTATCGCTTGTCACTTCGGCTCTATAGACTATAGACGATGATAGACATTTGCCGTCTAAGGGGCATGATTGCTTGTTTCTGCAATTGCATAGCCGCGCTTCGTTAGGTGTTTTCGTGGCGTTTAATACTTTTGCATTGTGTTGCCTGATAATGCCTGTTATTAGCCGAACCGTTGGGCCTCGACAACAAGATAGAACACTATGCAAACCGACCCGCGTTCATCACGCTAAAAGATCACAAGGAGAATTTCAAATCCAAAACTCCCTGTCGGTTGATAAACCCATCGAAACCGGAAATGGGAAAAGTCGCCAAGCAGTACCTTGACACCATAAACAAAGCTGTCATCTCCGCGACCAACCTAAACCAATGGAAGAACACCTCAACTGTAATAAATTGGTTCAAAGCGATTCCCAATAAAAGCCATTCACGGTTCATCAAATTTGACATTGTGGAATTCTACCCATCTATATCAGAGAATCTCTTAGATAAAGCCATTGCCTACGCCAGCTCAATAACCTCCATCCCAAACAGGGCCCTAGCCGTCATCAAGAATTCAAGAAAATCTCTCTTGTTTGACAGCAGTGACACATGGGTAAAGAAAGGACCAAACTCGCTGTTCGATGTCACAATGGGTTGCTTCGATGGTGCCGAGGTCTGTGAATTAGTAGGGCTTTACCTCCTAAGTAAACTATCCGCCCTTGTCAACAAAGCGTCCATAGGCCTATACAGAGACGATGGCCTCGCTGTAGTTAGCAACATCAGCGGACCCACCCTTGATCGCTTGAGAAAGCGCATAACCGCTCTCTTCAAAGAAGAAAACCTTTCAATCACAATCGAAACGAACCTATTTTCCACCGACTTTCTGGACGTAACGCTGGATTTGCAGAGAGAAAAGTACTACCCCTACAGAAAACCCAACAACAAACTATCATACATCAATGCACGGTGGAATCATCCACCCACCATCATCAAAGAGCTGCCAATAATGGTCAACAAAAGAATATCTGACCTGTCTTGCGACAAAGACGAATTCGACAAAGCCAAAGATGTCTACGAATTGGCGTTTAGGGAAAACGGGCACAACGCAACCTTCAAGTACGAGCCCGCCAAGCAAAACAGCAAACGGAAAAGGAACCGTCAACGCAATATCCTCTGGTTCAACCCACCATACAACCTGCAAGTCAAGACCAACATCGGAAAAAAATTCATCTACCTGATCAAGAAACACTTCCACAAAGGCCACAAG
>OX421450.1:36185612-36193112 GCA_949126865.1 Montipora capitata
CAGCAATTTTGCCCCGTATGTGATAAGGATTGAAAACACCTTACCTTCCCTCAAGCTCTGTCTTAAGCATCTCAACACATCACATCACCTTATCGGCTTCTGCATTCATACACTGATCCATTTAGTCTCAACATTACAACAAAGTTAGGGAACAAACAACTGTACTCTGCAATTACCGGTAATCGAGGTCGGGCCTTCCAGATCTATAATCCTGTGTCTTCACCACTACAAGACGACGATGAACATGCGCAACCCAATACTGTTCTTTCCATAAATTACTTTTGTATAGTAAGTCAATTGATATCTATGTTTAAAAACCAACACTAATTCTGACCTGACCCTAATTTTTCTCTAGGATTAATTTAGGGTTCAAAAGAGTTTCTTCAATCCATCTGGGCCCGGTTGTTCGAAAGCCGATTAACACTAAGCCCAGATTAAAAATTAACCAAGGAGTTTATTTCTCTACTCCCAAATGTTGTACAACGCTGATATTTGGCACAATTTTACATTAGACGAAGTCAAGCTTGAAAACCAAAAAATAACCAAAAGAAGCTTTCACCCAAAAGTTAAAAAAGCAAACCAAAGTTTACGCTAATCCTGGAATAAGTTAATCGACTTTCGAACAACCGGGCCCTGAGTGCGTATTCAAACTGGGGGAAAATAAGGATAACCAATTTAACCAAGGTTAAAACGGATTCAACCTGAGAACGGATATTACAGGCAAAATATATGCGGAATTTTATGATCTTGAACTTGGACTTGAACATTGAAAGGACTCGACAAATAAAAAATGAATTCTATATGTATCAAATTATTGACACATATCGTTTGAAAAAAAGAGCCAAGTTTTTCGAAACCTAAACATAGTCAAAACATTTCGATTTCCGCTATTTGACAAACGTGTAACAGCACAGATTATTTTCGGTCTTTCAGTTAACGGGACGTAGAACAGAATTGAAGTATTTTGGGTAGATTATAAAAAACCTACAAGGAAAAGGTGAGCAAAAGTCAATGACTTTGTGTGCGCTTTTACAAGACATTTAGCAGACGAACTCGGGAAACAACCCAGAAATATGTGCATTGGGTTGAAACATAGGCTGTTTCCTCAACAATGTTTTCTCAATGATAGCGTCCACTTGTGGATCAATATTCAGACTCATCAACTTTCGTCCAATTAGGGACAAAAAAAAAATTGTAAGGTTTTTAAAAACCAACTAAACTGCACGAGTCCAGAGGTCTTAAATTGATCAATGTTTATTTTTTTCAAATTGTACGAAAAAACAATTGTGGCTACTTATTAATAACATACAGGAAGAAAATTAAAAGAAAAGTTATGATTATTGTGCAGAGGACTCATATTTGATTGGCTATCTGGGATTAATGGCCAATCAGAATGCTTGGTTTGTTACCTTCGATTTTTTTACCGAATTACCTCTTTCCTCTTTTTTGTATTGCGTTACCTAAAAACCGCATTTCTCTTAGCCAATCACAAACTATCCTAATGTTCTAATCGTCGTTTTCTTTCTTCACGTAGATGGCCAATGATTCTAGTAACCAAAACAGATCAGATACTCCAAATTTGGAGCTCTTTTCTTCATCCGAGTGCATTGCCTGGCTGACAGTTCTTAACATCGAAGCTGTTGCTATAGTGACAATGAATGCCCTTACAATCATTATTTACCTGAAAGAGCGAATCCTACGCAAGCGTAGCATGTACCTGGTGATCAGCCTGGCGGTTGCAGACATGTTTGTTACATACAACTTGATCGTTGAGAATTTGGTATTGGGCAGCGATTGTAACTGTTGGAAGATTAACCTGTTCAGGAGCTTTGAGATCATCAGAGTTTTTTCAAGTTTGACGTATTTCTTTCCACTAGCCTCTGTAACAAACCTTGCTGCTATTTCTTTGGAGCAGATGCACGCAACGTTTCGTCCATTCAAGCATCACCTCATCAAAAAGAAGATGTTTGGAGCAGCTGTTGCGGGGTGTTTGGTTTACAGCTGCCCTGTCTACAGCTATCACTTTTTCACAATTGTTCCTGGGCCGCTTAGATATCATTAATTTGTTTAAAGTGGGAGCATCATACTTCTCGTTGCAATTTTGTTGCCTTTTGATTATCGTTGTTTCTTACACGTCCATCGCTACTAAATTTTACTGTGGAACGCATCCTCAGCATCATGGTGCAATCCGAGGAGAAAGAAAACTAACCAAGACATTGTTCATTGTAAGAATTGTATCGTTGAGGCTAGTGATGCCATTTACAATTGTCTGGTTTCTTTTTGTTGTTACTTTAGGTGAGAGATTTGGAACAGTAATTTATCACTCAAGGCTCCATTACTCCTTAGACATCTTTTTTTACGCAAACTCTCTTATAAATCCTTTGTTATGTGCATTAAAAATGCCACAGTTCAAAAGAGCTCTGTTTTTATTATTGCGTTGTAGATCTCGCTCGGAGCCAGCTTAGGTTTTTCCTCCATATGACTTGAAAGTCAGGAGTTTTCACTCAGTTAACTGACGAATATGTGTTTACCAAGTATAAAAAAACTGCGCGTTTTAAATACTTTCGTCCGACTTCTCTCTTTGTTTTTAATTGGAAACACTTTATTCAAGTTAATTTAAAGCGGGAAGATCTGTGGACTGATGCATGCATGCTAAGATTCATCCATTCAAATATATTGAAGTTTGTAAGGAATTGTTTGTTGGCTGGCTAGTCACGTTTGCGATAAAATACTAACTTTCTAAGCCTCAATGGATTTCGATATAAATAAAGTTGATGTACGTATGTATTTGTGTCACTGTATCACAGGGTTTGGAGAGCTTCATGACGCGAACAAAAACATAGCCGAGAGCGCGTTCAACGTCATCAAACTTTAGACGCCTGGCAAGACTTAGAGAAACACATAGCCGTGAGGGCAAATGGATGGAAGCTAAGAGTTTGAGGTTGAATACGTACTCAGATGGATTAAAGAAACTCTTTTGGAGCCTACCTTAAGCCTAGAGAAAAAAATAGGGTCAGGTTAGGATTAGTATTGGTTGTTATATGTTACGAAAAATAACATTGCGTGACTAGCGTTACTTTCTTCGCGAAAGCTCGTATAGTTTGTTTATTTTTAGGTTTGTGCGTAAGCGTTTCTAAATCGGTGTGTTTTGTAATCTTTATATAATTGGATTGTTCATTGTTTTAGAAAGTTCTAGATCTCATTGTGAAAGTATATAAGCAAGCGAGTCTGAGCGATGTTTTTTAACTAGTTTTTCACAAGCGAAGAGAGTTGGTGTTAGCCGTGTTTAGTCAAGTGTGACAAAAGCAGTGCTTATTCAAGTTGGCGGAGGCCGTGTAAGTTTATCGAGTACGTGTTGTTCAGAGTTTTACTTCGTGGAAACTACGTTAACTTTGGAATAAATCTTCTTGTTGTTGTTCCGACAACCCTGCGTTCAGTTTAGTTTGCAAGCTACCTGTCCTCGAAAACATTCGAACTCGTAACGTTATACATAAATACTAATTGACCAATCATAGAAGGTAAAAAAAATGAAAAGAATGTTCGTCGTTGTAGTGTAGTGGTGAAGACAGGACTATAGATCTGGAGAGTGCGAATTCGAATACCGGTAAGTGCATAGTATAGTCCTTTGTTCCCTTTGACACAAATGAAATAGAAAAAAAATTATTGCACAGATTTGTTGCATGCTTCCTTGCTTGAGCAAAGTGGATAAGACGGAGTGCACCTTTTTGATGGACAAGAACTTTATTTAACAAGGTTTCAGATGCATTTATCCAAGAAGTTAATCCATACGTTATATAAGGTACAATGAGGGACTTGTAAATATGTCTTAACTTCGCAATTAAACTGACAGTTTTGCTTATTTTAGTTGTGAGGGTATGAATACGGCCTTTCCAACTTAGATTTTCGTCAATCAATAACCCAAGAAATTTAATGCAGTTCTTATGTTCAAGAATAACATTCCTTTTTTTCTTCACATTAACCTTTTTTTGGTGTGGGCGAAAGATAACAAAGTTTTTTTCTTTGTGTTTTAAGGTTACAGAACAGGTTCGCGGGTGCGTTGCGCGTAATTTTACAAAAGTGCCTAAACCTATACAGCATTTTAAAGCTTACAGAACAAAGAATGACGTGGAAATGTTTTTGACTGGTGAAATTGAACAGATAGGTAGATAGAAAGCTTTATTTCAATAACTCGTAGCAGCCCCCGGGCCGGCTGAAATATGAATTATTTTACAAATTAATTGTGAAAGAGAAATATAAATGAATATATCTATTACTACTTAAAAGTTAAAAATTCTGTTGTAACATGACTGTACATATACTATAAAATGCGAAAGACTAAAAGCATCACTAATATTGTCAATTGGATAATAAATATTATGAGAGTCCTAGGCAAAATTAAAACAATTATGTACTATAAAAATGTTCTTGTGCCTATTAGTTTTGCATCTTGGAAGACAGAAGTGTCGTTTGTTTCTAGTATTAGCTGTGCTCTCGTTGAACGGTGGCAGAAGATGATAAAGTTTATGGTTTGTGTCAGCCATGATCTCTCTAAACGAGGAGGAGGCCTGTTCTTGTCTTCTAGAAAATAGTGTAGGGACATCTAGTTCTTTCAATACCTCATTGTAGGAGGAATTAGGTTGTATTATTCTCATTGCTCGCTTTTGTAGATTTTCCAAGTCGTTCGACAGATGCTGTGTAAGAGCATGGTGGAAAACAGGCGACTGGGCGGATACACGTCAAATAAAAAGTAATGCGTCCTTACTTGGTAATTTGGCACGACAGAGCAGCAAAACGACTGCGCATGTGCAAGGTGTCATGATTTCGGCTCCACTGCTGGACGTGATGATGTGAGGTTCTGCTGTCGTTTTCTTTTCTTTTGGCACCAAACCGCGAATATTTCCTTCTTCTGCTTTCGCAAATTATAATTTAACATCTGGAAGGTTTATATCGACGTTTTTTTGCGAAGATATATCGAGGAATAAGTTAAAACTTGGGTATATCCTGCGTGATCGGCACAAAAATAGGGAGTTTAAGCACGCACGTTTTTGAGACGCGGACGGCGACCGGAAGTGAGCTGTTTTCCATTTTAACTTGTCTGTCCACTACCACCTTTATATTGATAAGTATCTTTCATCCATTAGAGATGATTAGTATAAAAATATGTAAGACACCACTGTCCTGGCACGCGAAATGTTCTTTTATCTTGAGTCATTTGCAAACATTAAGACATCGAGAGCTCCGCAAGGCGCCGCACTAGTTCTCTGAAGAGATTGGTAGACGACAATAGAAACAAATCGTTTGGGATGAATGGCCACAAATGTGACGAGTTTAATTGAAACTAAGGTTACAAACAAAGATTAAAATCTCTTCAGGAAAGGTGGGGTTAAAAATTTCGCCACCAGTAAAAAATTACATAAGAAATATTGTCAGTCTGCGTGTCGGAGACCGGGGAGGTGGAGGGAAAAAGAACAATACGATTGAACGCTAAAAGGCAGAGACGTTCTTCTTGCTATGATGGCAATAGTAGAAAGGGGCCGCGTGTACGAGATAACCGACCTTTTGTACTTAACCAGGGACTGGTTGTTGATTGGATAGCAGGCTCAAGCCACGTCAGACATTCACACCTGATTATAAATGAGGCTCTTTCTGTGGCTCGACGCGGCTACACGGTAATGCTACGTCATCAAAAGCTCTTGACAATCGACGCTTTTCGTGTTTAGGAGTGTTCAGGTAGAAAACGGTTTGGAAAATATTTTTTCCTGCATTTTTCGCTGGTTTCAATCCACGTTTGACATAAAATATCTGTGGTCAGAACACACTGGTGGCTACAATAATAATAATAATAATAATAATAATATATATATATATAATATATATATATATATATATATATATATATATATATATATATATATATATATATATATATATATATATATATATATATTTAGCTTTACAAAATTCTCAAAGTTTTACAACCAATGTCTCAAATTACAATCCTACATTCAAATTACATGCAGTATGAGAAACTCTAAAAATACAATAGATTTCTAAAGAAAAACAAGAAAATCTATATACTGTTTAATAAAGCAAATAATGTTTATACACTATACATAATAATAATAGTAATCTCTATACACTATATATAATATGATCTCTATACTCTATAGCACTGGCGGAACAGGTGTGTTTTAACTTTACACTTAAAAATATCGAGTGATTCAGAATTCTTAATGTCTACCGGTAGTGCATTCCAAAGTCCCAAAGTCTAGGGGCACTGGCAGCAAACGATCTGTCCCCATAAAGCTTAGTTTTTGTTTTAGGTACAACAAGAAGCATTTGACAGGAAGATCTAAGTGCACGAGAAGGCTTATACAAAGTCAATAGTTCAAAAATGTAATCGGGAGTGTAGTCTTTCACAATTATCACGGTCTAAATATTTCCTAATCCTACAAATGTTACTAATGGAAAAGAATGCGGACTTGCATACACTGTTAACATGTTTAGACAACGTCAGATGTGAGTCCACAAGCACTCCGAGATCTCGGGCAGCTGGTGTTGGCGATATAGTATAACCACCAACATCAATTCCAGGAAGAGTAATGCTATGGAAACAAGAGCATAGATGAATTACTTCCGTCTTGTCGGGGTTGCATGCCAAACCATTAGAGGTGCACCAGATGAGAATGTCCTTCACACAAGCTTCAAACTTAGATAGAACGGCAGGACGATCATCAGACGAGCCCAAGGACACATATAAGGGTGTATCATCTGCGTAAGTCATTACATTGAAACCATGAGCTTGTATCACATTCTCCAGAGGGGCAAAGAACAAAGAAAACAAAAATGGCCCCAGGACAGACCCTTGAGAGGACAATCGGCTGATCTGACATCCGCAATTAGTACTTGCTGGGATCTACCAATCAGGTATGATCTAAACCAGTTTGACATCTTCCCATCAAATCAATAACGGTGTTCTAAACGAATAAGTAAAACAGAATGTTCAATGGTGTCAAACGCCGCCGATAAATCTAGCAGAACAAATACAACATCCCGGTGGTTGTCAATAGCAACAAGGATGTCGTTAAACACTCGTAATAACGAAGTTTCTGTGCTGTGGAAACATCGATACGCAGACTAAAACTTGGCTAAAAGCCCATTGGGTATAAGATAGTTCAGCGTTTTCGTAGCGGCCACACGTTCGAGCATCTTTGATGGAAATGCAACGTTTATGATAGGGCGATAACTCGGATATGCCTCACGGTCAAGGGACAGCTTCTTGATCGAAGGGTGAATTACACCTTTTTTAATGGAGGATGGAAATACACCAGATAGCAGAGAAGCATTGACAATCGAGGTGATGGCTGGGCCAGGGCTTCAATAGAATGCTTGAGCACACTCGTTGGAGCAGGGTCTAATATACACGACTTAGTATTGGACTTTACTAAGAGTTCGCTGATATAACGTACAGACACCGCAGAGAAATCACAGAATGTTGTC
>OX421450.1:36198112-36203112 GCA_949126865.1 Montipora capitata
ATTCAAAGTGTTGGCTATTCTATCCCAAATTTCGCTTCTTTGCGACGAACCCTTTCTTGTTTTGTACGGATTGTCGGAAACAACCTCTCTGCATAACAGGATATCGTGCTCGCTTGTCCAGTACATCACATTACTGCGTGAAAAAAAAAAGAAATCTGTTTTAGTTTGTTTTCAACGAAGATAAACTTTAAACTCACTTTAATCTTATAGTTAAGCAGGACGGGAAATTGAATCTTCTAATAAACAAAAATTAGACTTACTTGCCAGTTCTCGACTTTTGTATCGAACTCGGCGGGTCTGCGTGTTGTCCATTCATCATAGCGCGGTAAACAATTGACCTACAGTAGGCAAATTAAAATGTTTTTTTGGTATTTTTTTACAACAAATGACATTTTTACGGACTTAGGAAAACAGCTTTGCTTGTAAAGAAGAAAAAGTAAATTGAATTCTAGGTCAAATTGCGGAGAAACTACTCACGTTTTCTCGAAACGCTGCAAGTGCAAACTCGTGCTCTGAACGTGAAGAAGACGCGTTGTCGTTTAGCGCCAAGCATGCGCAGTGACGCACTTTGTGAACAAATTACTTCCGGTGACGTTTTAGGCTGCATCGCGTTCTGCTTCGTAAACTCCCTACTGCGAATCCTTACAGCGCACGCAAATTCACTTGCCACGTCATACATCGAGCGCGCGCGCTAAGTACTAAAATGAACGATGATAGGGCAGATGGCCATTGCTATAGCTTTGCTTGGATTTAACGATCTTGGATGTTCGGTGACCCCTACTTTTCTTTTCAGAAACAGTCTTGCTTGATGATGTCGAACGCGCTCTCAGCTATGCGGGTCCATTTCTCGCGCGCATGTTTTTGTTCGCGTCATGCAGCTCACGACACATGTGACACTGTGACACAAATACATACGTACATCAACTTTATTTATCTCGAAATTTCAGTGTAGGCTTAGAAAGTTAGTATTTTATCGCAAACGTCACTATCGAGCCAAAAAACGTAAAACTAAAAAAGAGCAAACAATTTCTTACAAACTTTAATATATTTGAATGGATCAATCTTAGCATGCGTGCATTTCCACAGATGTTCCTTTACATTTACTTGAATTAAGTGTTTCCGATTAAAAACAAAGAAGAAGTCGGACGAAAATTTAAAACCCTCAGTTTTTATATACTTAGTAAATACATATTCATCAGTTAACTGAGTGAAAACTCCCGACTTTCAAGTCGTATACAGGGATGGCAGAGCCGTGAAAGTAGCATTTCCGAGCTTCAAGATTTCAAAATTTTCTAGCGGAGAATTTCCCCAGAACCCCCTCCAAGTTAGCGTCTCCGGCGCTTGCTTGCTCCGCCGTTCTTGAATATAGGGGAAAAACCTTAACTGGCTCCGAGCGAGATCTACAACCCAACAATAAAAACAGAGCTCTTTTGAACTCTGGCATTTTTAATGCGTATAACAATGGATTTATAAGAGAGTTTCCATAAAATAAGCAATGTAAGGAATACATTAAACGGAGCTGTGTTTGATAAGAAATTGTTTCAAATATTTCACCTGGAGAAAGGAAAAAATAAAGATAAAAAATTGTAAATGGCGTCACTAGAATTAACGATGCAATTGTTACAATGAACAGTGTCTTGGTCAGTTTTCTTTCTCTTCTGATTGCACCATGATGCTGAGGATGCGTTCCACAATAAAATTTAGAAGCGATGGACGAGTAAGAAACAACCATAATAAAAAGGCAACACAATAACAACGAGAAGTATGATCCTAGTAGCACACGTTCAAACAAAGGAGTAATATCTGAGGGTCCCAGGAAAAGTAGGGAAAAAACGATAGCTGTAGACAGGGCAGCTGTAAACCAAACACCTGCAACAGCTGCTCCAAATATCTTCTTTTCGATGAGGCGATGCTTGAATGGACGAAAAGTTGCGTGCATCCGCTCCAAAGAAATAGCAGCAAGGTTTGTTACAGAGGCTAGTGGAAAGAAAAACCTCAAACAAAGATAAACTATCGAGAACTCAAAGCTCCTGAACGGGTTAATCGTCCACAAGTTACAACGTTCGGCCAATAGCAAAAACTCAAAGATCAAGTTGCATGCAACAAACATGTCTGCAACCGCCAGGCTGATCACCAGGTACATGCTACGCTTGCGAAGCATTCGCTCTTTCAGGTAAATAATGATTGTAAGGGCATTCATGATCACTATAGCAACAGCTTCGATGTTAAGTACTGTCAGCCAGGCAATGCACTCGGATGAAGTAACTCTTCTGTTTTGGTGATGAGAATCATTGGCCATCTATGTGAAGAAAGAAAACGACGATTAGAACATTTGGATAGTTTGTGATTGGCTAAGAGAAATGCTGTTTTTAGGTTACGCAATACAAAAAATGGGAAAGAGGTAATTCAGTAAAAAAATCGAAGGTAACAAACCAAGCATTCTGATTGGCCAATAATCACAGATAGCCAATCAAATGTAAGTCCTCTGCACAATTATCATAACTTTTCTTTTAATTATCTTCCAGTCTATTATCAATAAGTAGCCCCAATTTCTTTTCGTACAATTTAAAAAATTTAAGACCTCTGGGCTCGTGCAGTTTAGTTGGTTTTTAAAAACCGTACAAGTTTTTTTTTCTCGCAAATTGCACGAAAGCATCGGGATTATTCGTATACACGCAATCTCGCTTTAACGTAATGAACGAATGCACTTCGTATTAGTAACATTCCGTGCTAAAATATATTTTATCATGATCGTTTGATAAAGCAGCTGAAAATGAAGTGACACAGAGACAACCAATAAAAGCGGCCTCTAAAGTGGAGCATTGACATCGATCACAAAAGCT
Source organism: Montipora capitata (assembly GCA_949126865.1). Lineage (NCBI taxonomy): Eukaryota > Metazoa > Cnidaria > Anthozoa > Scleractinia > Acroporidae > Montipora > Montipora capitata. The sequence continues at coordinate 36,200,956 of OX421450.1, forward strand.
TGAGTTGATGAGTCTGAATATTGATCCACAAGTGGACGCTATCTTTGAGAAGACATTGTTGAGGAAACAGCCTACGTTTCAATCCTATGCACACATTTCTGGGTTGTTTCCCGAGTTCGTCTGCTAATTGTCTTGTAAAAGCGCACACAAAATCATTGACTTTTGCATACCTTTTTCCTTTTAGGCTCTTTATAATCTACCCAAAATACTTCAATGCTGTTGTACGTCCCGTTAACTGAAAGACAGAAAATAATCTATACCTGTTACACGTTTGTCAAATAGCGGAAATCGAAATGTTTTGACTATGTACAGCATGGTTTCGAAAAACTTGGCTCTTTTCATCAAACGATATGTGCCAATAATTTGATACATATACACTACACTTTTTATTTGTCGAGTCCTTTAAATGTTCAAGTCCAAGTTCAAGATCATAAAATTCCGCATATATGTTGCCGGTAAAATCCGTTCTCAGGTTGAATCCGTTTTAACCTAGGTTAAATTGGTGATCCTCATTTTCCCCAGTTTGAATACGCACTCAGATGGATTGAAGAAACTTTTTTGAAGCCTAAATTAAGCCTAGAGAAAAGTTAGGGTCAGGTTAGAATTAGTGTTGGTTTTTATACATAGATATCAATTGACTTACTATACAAAAGTAATTTATGAAAAGAACTGTGTTGGGTTGCGTATGTTCGTCGTCGTAATGTAGTGGTGAAGACAGGACTATAGATCTGGAAGGACCCAGCTCGATCACCGGTAATTGCACAGTACAGTTCTTTGTTCCCTAACTTTGTTGTAATGTTGACACTAAATCGATCAGTGTATGAATGCAGAAGCCGATAAGATAATATGAAACATTAAGATGTGTTGAGATGCGTAAGACAGAGCTTGAGGGAAGGTATTGGTGTTTTCAATCCTAACTAGGTAGAGTGCATATTCAACCTAGGTGAAATGCGGATCACTAATTTAACCTATAAGGTAAAAACGGATTCAACCTGAGAATGGTTTTGACCGACAACATTTTTGAAATAATAAGAGACTAAAATATTTGCATAAAAATCCGAGCAACGACAATAGGGTTTTAGAATACAAGAATAAAGCGCACATTAAGGTATACAAAAAACAAATGAGAAAATTTTAACATTTCTTAAAGTTTGAAATTTTGAAATGTCAATAAAAAATGCCTTAGAGTACGAAAGTAAAGAGCAATTGAAAAGGAGATTAAGAGAAGAAAAGCGAAGGAGATGACATCGATTGGGGAAACTGGACAAACTTTTTCAGCTTTGCACGAATATAGTCATCCTGTTTTTCTTAGTTTTATTCTCATTTCAAGTTAGTTTAAATTTTATTTACCGTTAGTTAAAAAACAAGAAGGTAAATGAAGTGATATGTCTGGTGTCCGTCAAGGGAGTATATTAGGGCCACTTCTTTTCCTGCTGTATATAAATGACTTCTCCCTAAATGTTAGCAGTAGTACAGAGCTTTTTGCTGATGACAGTGTACTTTATCGTAACATCGCATCTGTAGATGATTGTGTTGAGTTTCAGGGTGACCTGTCACGCTGAATCCCGAAAAGTGTAAGGCCCTACATGTTACCAAGTCTAAATGTCCTTTAGTTCATCAGTATGTGATAAATGAGAATAATCTGTCGGCTGTAGATAAACATAAGCATCTGGGTATTTGGATTGAATCTTCTTTAAGGTGGGACGCTCATATCAATGACATTGTTGGTAAGGCAAATCGAGTGTTGGGTCTAATAAGGAGAACATTTGGGCCCAAAGATCCTGTGGCAATTAAAACAGCTGTTAATGCTTTAGTTCGTCCTATTTTGGAATATGCCTGCCCAGTGTGGAACCCTTAATTAGTTAAACACAAACACAATATTGAATCCATCCAGCGTGCTACTCGATTGGTATGTGGATCTGATAAACCTTACTCTGAAAGGCTCACTGAACTAAACTGGTCATCATTGGAGCTTAGAAGGAAATACCTCGGCTTGCTTCAGCTTTACAAGATAATTCATGGCTATTCTGATATTGACTATACCGCATATGTGGATCTGACTGGCCCAACAAGAACTAGAAGTAACCATGACTTTAAAATTAGGCCTAAAGCAGCAAGGACAAACTATTTTAAATTTTCATTTTTTAACCGTTACGT
>OX421450.1:36205612-36208112 GCA_949126865.1 Montipora capitata
GCTGAGTGTTGTTGGGGCTAGCGTGTTTCTTTGATTTAAATAAAGTATACCTACCTACCTACCTATAATAATAAAAACAGAGCTCTTTTGAACTCTGGCATTTTTAATGCATATAACAATGGATTTATAACAGAGTTTGCGTAAAAAAAGATGCAAAAGGAATAATGGAGCCTTGAGTGATGCACTATTGTTCAAAATCTCTCACCTAAATTAACATTTACAAGAAAAAAGAAATCTGTAAATGGCATCACTAGTATTAACGATACAATTGTTACAATGAACAATGTCTCGGTTAGTTTTCTTTCTCTTCTGATTGCACCATGATGCTGAGGATGCGTTCCACAGTTAAATTTAGTGGCGATGGATGAGTAAGAAACAACCATAATAAAAAGACACACAAAATCATTGACTTTTGCTTACCTTTTTCCTCGTAGGTTCTTTATAATCTACCCAAAATACTTCAATGCTGTTCTACGTCCCGTTAACTGAAAGACCGAAAATAATCTATACCTGTTGCACGTTTGTCAAATAGCGGAAATCGAAATGTTTTGACTATAATGTATAGGTTTCGAGAAACTTGGCTCTTTTCTTCAAACGATATGTGCCAATAATTTGATACATATACACTACACTTTTTATTTGTCGAGTCTTTTAAATGTTCAAGTCCAAGTTCAAGATCATAAACTTCCGCATATATGTTGCCGGTAATATCCGTTCTCAGGTTGAATCCGTTTTAACCTACAATTGTGGGTTAAATTGGTGATCCTCATTTTCCCCAGTTTGAATACGCACTCAGATAGATTGAAGAAGCTTTTTTGAAGCCTAAATTAAGCCTAGAGAAAAATTAGGGTCAGGTTAGAATTAGTGTTGGTTTTTATACATAGATATCAATTGACTTATTATACAAAAGTGATTTATGAAAAGAACTGTGTTGGGTCGCGCCTGTTCGTCGTCGTAATGTAGTGGTGAAGACACAGACTATAGATCTGGAAGGTCCGAGCGCGGCGATCACCGGTAAGTGCACAGTACAGGTCTTTGTTCCCTAACTTTGTTGTAATGTTGAGACTAAATCGATCAGTGTATGAATGCAGAAGGTGATAAGATGATATAATATGAAACATTAAGAAGCTTGAGGGAAGGTATTGGTGTTTTCAATCCTAACAAGGTAGAGTGCATATTCAACCTAGGTAAAATACGGATCACGAATTTAACCTATAAGGTAAAACTTAAAACGGATTCAACCTGAGAACGGATTTGACCGACAACATACATACAATTTTGAAACAATAACACACTAAAGTATTGGCTTAAAAATCCGACCAAAGACAATAAGGTTTTAGAATACGAGAATAAAGCGCAAATTAAGTTACGAAAAGCGAATGAAAAAAATTTTAACATTTCTTAAAGTTTGAAATTTGAAATGTCAATAAAAAATGCCTTAGAGTACCGACGAAAATAAAGAATAAAAGGAGATGAAAGAGAAGAAAAACGAAGGAGATGACAACGAATGGGGAAAATAGACAAACTGTTACAGCTTTGCACGAATATAGTCATCCTGTTTTTCTTAGTTTCATTGTCATTTCAAGTAAGTTTAAATTTTGTTTACCATTTGTTCAAAAACAAGAAGGTAAATGAAGTAATAAAGCAGGCTTTTGTTCCCGTTTTTAACAAAAATCAGCCAATATGATAACAGGAAACCGGTTGCTGCAAAACCTATTAATTTCAACTGTTGAAAAGAATTTCAAAGCTAACAGGGCAAATAAAGTACAATGCATGCTTTTAAGACGCTAAATTACTAACCTTGGACACACACCTCTTTCAGGTTTCGTCTTGGGCAATTTGTCATCAGCCTTGTCTTACACTCCAAAGTGCAAGCTACGACACCTTTTTATTTTTCAATGAAATTCAGTGACGTCATTGTGCTTCGCCCTCACGCGAACCATTTAAGTGGAAAAAATTAGTAGTGTAAGTTAAGTTACGGACCTCGACCTCTGTGAATAAAAGCCGATATATATTTTCTTCCAAGAAAACGTATTCGAGTTTACTAGCTGCTTCTTAAACTTGCGTAATTGCGCTGAATGGAAATTTGCTATAGAAGATGTAACCTGAGAGGAAGAAGTTTAAAGTAAGGTTAATTCACAAATTTGGTCACCTGTCCAGCATAGAATAATAACGCCACCACGAGGTCATGTTATTGATCGTTGGCATTTTACAAAAGAACTAACTGTTTCCCGCTTTCAAGTATTATGTAATGAGGTACTGAAAGTACATTATAGTGTTTATTAAAAAAGACGGGGCTGAAAATTAGCCTTTAAAATTTCAAATGTCATCAGTACATTATCAAGACAACTACAGTAGCTCGCACAAACAAGAGAAAACTATTTTTCCTGAAAAAGTCCTGTGAGAATTGAAGTCGCTTCGAAAAGAACGCTAAAGTGAATTGTGAAGCGTGGAACTGACTACATGAGGAGCTTAACTTGGGTCAGGAATGTAGGTCCCC
>OX421450.1:36218112-36258112 GCA_949126865.1 Montipora capitata
TATTTTTAGATTTTTAGGAATAATAGATAACGTGGATTCAATGCGTAATGTGATAATGCGATAAAAGTGTCAAATTTGCGACCAATTGCTAACGGCAACGGAAGCGATCGCATTACGAATAATTAACCTCTGTTGCCAAAAACCACCCAAATAACCGGTTAGTGTAAAACGCAGACTGCAGACTGCAGACCAGGGAAAGGCCAGTGGCCAGTGGCCAGTTTCTAGGGAAAGGCTATTACCATCTATCGTGCTTGGAGTTTACAGAAATGCCAAAGGACAAAAAGTGTTAAGGGGCCAAAAACATTCTAAAGTGCATAAAAATAAAAGTTATCATAGTTATAGGGACCAAGAAAAAAAAGCGGCCTGTCAACCAGGATCCTTGCACGAGGACTTCTCTGCTGGGCAATATCCAACACAATTTTCTCAACATCACTTCCATGTAATTTCCATTTTCATTTTCATTTTTAAAATGCACTAGGGCGCCCCCCCCCCCCTCCCCCCCCATTGACAAGTAAAATCATCTGCCATTAGACAGAGTGAAATCTACGAAGTGTCACTCTCAGGGGTCAATGGCCAACATGTCAATAGCCAACATGTACGTTTGCTAAAAAGTCAGTATTTGTACTAAGCGCTAATGAAATCGATGATAAAATAATATATATATGACTTTTTCCGTCAGTTCCCCTTTAACAGCTCTCAATCCCGCTAACTATTGTGGGTGGTATAAAAACATCATTCAAATCTACCATTCGAATTTCTGAGCAAGACAGTATAAACTAACAAAATTACTTTCTTATAGGTACTACTGCGGGTCATGCAAAGGCATAGGAAAAAAAAGAATTAGTTTGTTTAGACAGACCATTTGCACCAGTTGGTCACATGGCCGATGACTAATAAACTTTCAGCTGGAACTGTATGCCTTCAAGAAATCAAACCAAAGCCCACATGCAAATTTTCAAATGCTTATGCAAGGTTGAAATTTTATGATCATTTTTAAAACTCCACAATTCAGTATCCTCACTTAAAAGCAAATTGGATTCTTACCCTGAAGGTTTATAACAGACTTCTAATCAGGAAATATACTTGAATTTTAAACTGCTTACAGGTTGAAAAATGGAAATAATCTTTAGATCTTGTACAAGTTCAATCTATTAAGTGTATCAAAAAGTAAAAGCTGCTGTGTTTGATTTAATTTATTACTTCTTGTGGGTATCATAAAAAAGTTGACATGTGGTGATAGTATTGTTAATTTGATAAGTGTTAAAGAGCATTTTGCAAATGACAGACAGGTAAGAGATGATCATTTCAAACAACGATGACTACCATTCTCTTCAAGATACAATACTCCTTATTAAAGTACTCTTTAAAAATCACGTACAAAGCTGTCAGACTACTCTCGCAAAATGACTTAACAAATAATGTCTTCAGTTAAACTTGATGAGGGATGCTATCAAAGGGAGAACTTCATTTTCCAACTCAGAACTTTTCAGGTCTGAAAGCATTGTCTACTCTAATGAAAGGCAATTATTTAAAAGGTAATAAAAACTAATATATTTGTAGTATAATCCCTGTCATTTTTTTAATCAGAATGGCACAAGTTAATTAGTGACATTTTTTAATGGAATTTTTGCTGGCAAGCCATAGTGACACAGCATAGTATATGAAGGCCCATTTAAACAGTTTCAACTTTTTTTCAACATGCATTCTGAATCAACAATTTGTTAGGAGCCTTCAAGAAGAGGTTGTTCAACATTGTTGAAAGTGTAAAAAATGTTGAAAGCTTGTTGAATCAAATTTAAACTAATTTAAACTTTCATTTAACATCGATTCAACATTTCTTTTGTAATAGATTTAATGTTGGATGGAGGTGAAGCCATGAGTTCGTTCAACATTTGTAGAACACATGCATGCTCACAGCTGGTCGTCTCGATGGGAGAGACTGGTTTCTTGTTCTTAGTTCCTCGCAATTTAAGTGTTGGCTCAATCGTTGGTAAGATATTGAAACCATTTGAACAGCCTCTGCAAAACGTTTTTGTTTTCGCTTCCAGCATCTGCGCAAAATCTGTTCAACTTTATTGAATGCCTGTTGAGGCAAGAGTTGATGAGACTATCAATTATTATATAACGTAATTAGGCAAGGATGTCTTTGTCTTCAGTACAAATAACAGAGCACTCTTTTTCAAAATAATTATTGATATCCTTAGCGACATTAGGGATTTTAGATAATTTAAAAAGCTTCAAGATTTTAACATTGTCATTAATTATCTTGTAAAGAACTTCACGCAATTGCAACTCTGTGGGTACGTTTTGCAATCCTGGCCAAAACGTTTGGGTACAAACCCTTTTCGTTTGTTTCTTGGGTAGATACTTCTAAGTTACATCAAATTCCCACTCACATCTTCAACCTTGTGAAGTCTCGCCCCCAAAACAATGTTGAACGCCATACCAGGTGTGAGTAGGTCACTTGTGTTCATTTTGTGTTTATTTTTATTCCAATTATTTTCAACTTATTTTCATTATGCTAATTACTATTATTTGGTTGTTTACCCATAATTACTTTATTTCCTTACATACCATTTAAGGGGTCACCCAGAAGTTGTGCCAGCAGAGGCCCTTTGGCTCACACGTTCATTCAACGAAACAGATCTTTTTCTGAGGTTAAAAACCTGGCTACCAGCCTGTTAATCATTCTTCAGAAAGAAAATTAGAAAAATAGGCACGCATTGCGTACGTGTGGTAGTGCAGTAACAGCGCTTTATTCCATATTGTCAACTGAGATGCGTTCTGTCTTACAGGAGATTCCAGTTGTCTTTGCGTAATATGTAGCTCTAATAGTACACGATATTGTTTTGGTATTGTGTATCATTGTAGTGCCATGGTAAAAGTGTTAGGTAAATAGCCCCTTGAGAAGAGATGTGGTTGCTAGCAAAGTACTAAACCCAGAAAGATTGAAGAAAACAAAAGGGAATCGAGAAACATTAGCCTCTAGGCTGACATGTTGATCATTTTCAAGTTCCCTCACAACTTCTTTTCTTCCCAAGTTTAAGCGTGCACTCTGGGCGTCTGACAGCGTTGTAATACGAAACTTCACTGAAGTTAAACACTGTCCAGCGGGGTTAGTATCTGGATGGGTGACCTAAAAAATATACCACTTTGAACAGAAGCATACGACCGAAAAATGTAAATGCGAACTAAGCAAGGTACAGATCTTGTTAGCTTGTTTTATGCAAAACAAATATTGATGCAAAAGTAAATTAATATTGATACAGTTTTTAGGAAGAGCAGAAGGACGTTTTCAGGACGGTCGACCGAGAATAAAATATTTTGCCATCAGCAACAAAATTTACGACATGAAAACAACATTAATTTTGAACCGCGAATACAAAAAGTTACCATCAACGAAAAACATTTTGGGAGATTTTTGCTACGTTCAATTTTGTTATTGTACCATTGGCTGCAAAAGGGAATTGCAAAATCGAAAGTGACATCGAATTCAGCGGGTACCGTGATATGCATGATCAAGTTACTGCGGCGTGTTTACTCGCGAAACAGTGAAGCTTCTGTGTCAAACGATGGCAAGATACCGGCTTTTTGTTTTTGTCAGTTTTCTTTTTCTTTCAAGTGTTATAAAGTTTGACAAGAAATGTGCAGATTCAACACAAAGATCACAATCGCCCAACTCTTTAGGTTGACCATTGTTTCTGCAAAGTCAAAAAAAAAAACTCTCCAAGACGAGGTTATTTATCACCAGGTAATTCCATCGTTGTGGAAATAGCTGCTAGTTTATTATTCATCAGCGTCACAATTTTTTGCTGATTTTGGAGCTCATTTTGTTGAAACTCAAGCACGTTTCCAACAGACCTGTTTATTTTCGTGACTTATGCACGCCCTGCTTACAGCGCACTACCAGAAAAATCCTCCCGTGTCATATTTCAACCCAAGTATGCAAATTTGTTAAGCTCGAAAATTACACAACATGTTAAATTTACAAAGGCTGGAAATCTAACAAAAATCTTTTCCAGCGAAACACTTATTGAAACAAACAAAATATTTGCTATTAGAGGCAAACTCTTCCTGTTTCAATTGCGTGCGTGCAAACAAGACACACAATCCGTGTCACAAAGCATATGCAATTAAATAAATTTCTGACAGTTCACATCAGATCCTTCTCGAAAGAACCTTGACCGTAAATAATAAAGCACAAAGAGACAACAAGCTTTCATTCAAAAAATTCTTCACTGTCACATTTCCATTTTTTTTTACCTTTGCATAGTTGAGTACAAAATATAAATGTAAATTGCCAGACAACTTAGATGCGACTTCAGTAAACAACGTGATGCATTCAAGGCGTCCGATTCCTTCAATGTTTGTTAAATCCATAAAACATTTGCCATTTGATTTCAGTGTTGTATATAATACCAAGTTATTAAAATATTAGAAACAAAGCTCACTTGATATCCAACGGCGAAAATGATCTTCTTGTCGAAGACCATCACTCGTCGCTTTTAAGATTCCAGATATTTATTTTTCACCGCCTGTCTTGTTTATCCAATTGACGTTCCATTCTTGAGCTCCATAAGGGTATATTTTGTTCAAAGATGCACTAAAACGCCATTCGCGTTACAATGACTTTCGACGCCATTGCAGGTTAATTAAATGTTCTCCTGTGTGCACCAGAGAAATCGACGCATTACCCAAACCCCCTCAAACCTAACAAAATACGCACAGAAGACTCTATGCACAAAGACACCACTTAGCAGGAGAGTGACAGGCAAGACTTTTACCGACACGGAAAAAAATAAAATGAAAATTAAAAAAAACAACCGGAGAAATATTACCCGTTTTCTGACTGGGATTGCCGTACTGGCAACCCAGTAATTATTGTCGATTTGGCCAAATATTTAGCCCATTTTTGACAAACACTTCGAAGTTTTCGATTAGATAAGCGTGTTGTTGAGTGGTTTAAAACTGGCGGCAGGAAGAAATAATTCTTCGTCGGATTCCAACTCAAGGAATGATCGAAGTGGAGTAAATATTCAGTTCGTTGGTGAAGACGAGTTGTCTTTGGCACATTTTATTGAACACCGAGTCTCTGAGAACAAATTTTACTCTGACGAGTCGAAATTTAGCCATGAAGAATCAGATGAATGGACATCTGACGAGGGCACGCATGAGGAGTGGATGTAGAGGTACAAGACTGGCCAGAGGAGATTTAAGGGAAGAGGTACAAATTTCACGAAGAGGTTGGAGTAAATGTCGATTCTTAACTCTGAAAACCTTCGATCATGCCTGGATTTCTTTTCATTATTCTTCACGGTGGAGGTATGGAAATTGCCAGTAGAACAAACTAATTTATATGCACAACACACGAGGGACAACCAATGAAATAAAAGCTTGGGTTCGTCTGTAACTGAACATGGGTTTGGTCACTAAAGCAAACCTTAGTTCTTATTGGAGCACAGATCCTGCTCTAAGCTCTCCCTTTTTCGCCCGTGTATTGCCCAGGGATTGATTCCTTCAGATTTTGCGATACCTATACCAGGCACCCAGGGCTGGGTCTGCTGATTACAATAAGGTGTACAAGATACAGCCATTTCTGTATATGCCTTAGAGGCAGCTAACCGTAGATGAAACTTTGATCAAGTTCATAGCACTTCAGGCAGTTCTTTCGAATCAATCCACGAAGATTTGGAACAAAAGCCTTTACACTTGCAGAATCCAGTAGTGGCTATTTGTTAAACAGCAAGATTTATAATGGTAAGGAAGGAAATGTTGTGGTGAGAGATTTAGGAAGGAAAGCGGTAATGTCTTTAATTGAACCATTCTTGGACAAGGGATATTACGTCTTCATGGACAATAATTACTATACCTCAGTGACATTATTTGAGGTACTTGAGGAAAGAAAAACTCTAGCATGTGGGACAGTGAGATCCAACAGATCAGGCGTACCAAAAGAAAGCTGTGGTGTGCAAGAAAAGAAAGTCAAACAGCTTAAACGGGGAGACAGTTTGTACCGACAAGAAGGAAATGTGACTTGCGTGACATGCTTCAGTAGAGACACTGGATTTTCTTTTTTTTTTTTTTTTTTTTTTTTTTTGTCAGATTCCAGTAGCCATCCCTGACATCAGGTTCAAGGACGATCATTTCCATTACCTCATCAGTCATGACACCAGATCCACATGTAAGGTGCATATTCAAGATTTGGGGACCTCCTACACCTGTGCTATTTGTGGAGTTATAATGTGCCCAGAACCCTGCTTCAAAAGATTCCACACAATGCAGGATTATTACTTTGTTGATGGCAGCTACAATGGACCAAGACGATTGAAAGAAGGAGGAAAGAGCCCTTTTCACAGGGCCAGGAGGAGATCACTGCGAAATTGAAAGCTGTTAGGATCTCTTATTTCTTTTTTGAACAAATCTTTCAAGATTGTATGTGGAATGAATAAGTTAACTGAGGTTGAGTCTCTTTTTTTTTCAAGTTACATATTTTCACCTTTACAGAGGCAGAAATTGTGCAGCTGCAGCTTAATTAAGTTTTCTTAACAAACTATTTACTGCAAAAAAACACCTTAGCAGCCTTTCATCTTTTGAATTCTAACTTGAAAAAGACTCTTTGTTCATGAATGGATATGAATGGAGTTTTTCCCTGTTACAATTTCTTTTACAATTTGCATAATTATGCAAATTGTGCAGTCCCTGATGTCACGTGTTTTTACACATCCCATAATTTGTTAATTCATGAACAAATATCTTATTCTCTTTGTAAATATGTATGGTTTTACCAGATTTTTGCGTAATGGTTTCCCCTCACAAGCATTTTAAAGTCATAGGGCTCGCATTTATGTATAATAATCCCTACCCCCTCCCCCCCTTGGTATATATATAAAGGATATTACATGGCCGCGCGGAGATACCAAATTTCTCTTCTTGTGTTAAAGATATCATTCTCACGTGGTATTTCATTGGTGTTTATATAATAATAAGGGTTAATTACTTTGTTCGAAGAACAAAGTATAGTTTTCGACGCCATTTTTGGACTTTGGGCTCTTTTTATATATATTTTTTCCAAGTCGCGCTCTGGCTGCGCATGCGTAAGATTTCTCTGTCTCATGGGAGGCAGTTCAAGTGGGATAGAATCAAACTGTGTATCTCTTCCTTCAGAGGGAATCCCGATGACCAAAAACCCACGGAAGACTACGTGACAGATTAACGGGCAAATGTGTTCTAAAGAATTGTGTGCGTGACCGAAAACGAGTTTTTGTGTTTTCGTTGTACGCAATGAAATATCCGGTTATCCTATGACTGTAACAGATATCATAATTTTATAATTCTCCTAGCATTGTTAAGAAAAGCATCTGTTTTCTGGTTTTGATTGGAATCAATGCTGTTAACAACAGTTTTAAATGTAAACAAGTATCCACGATCGCACTTAACCCTGTTATTAGGTCACGGAATGGGGACTGTGGACTTCGGACTACAGAATTGCTTTTTGTTTAATATGAATATATGATGCAGCAGATAACCTAGTAACCTTTGTGGCTGTCTTAGTTGGTGTTTTTAGAAGAATCCGCCTTACAAGAAGGGGTTTCTTTCTACTAATTAAAACATTCATTAATCAGTAGGTAGTTATGGGGAATAGTGTGTGTGTGGATGGTGAGTTGAGGGAAAATCATAGACAAAAGTTATGGTTAGTCTGTAAAATGAGGGGGAGATGTTCACAAAGCAAACTCTCAACCCCAAAATAAGGTTAACAAATGAAACAAACTCTGTGTGAAATTATAAATTTAATCTCAGAAACAGTCAGATAGTACATGTACGAAAAACTAAATCACGTAGGAGGGATTAATAAATATTTGACCATGAAAATTATTCGTTCTTAAAAAATATATGGAAAAAACTGAAGAAATCCCATGGAATATGAAACACCAGTTCCACGAGGCAAATCCAAAAATCCCAAGGATAAAGACAAGCTGACTGCGACACTATTAGGCTCGTAAATGGCTTCAGGGGTAGAGCGCAACCGAGCAAGGGGGTTTCTAGTCCAGCGCTGGACCTCTACCCGACCCCTCGTACCTAGTCAAGAAAGGAAAAAGAGAAGAACAACAAGCCGCAACTCTGGACAAAAACTAGCACTAAAAACCATGGACAGACTAACACGACCAAGGCTTCCAAGTCGATTAACTAAAATTGGAAAGTAACTCTTACCAAACACAACTCATCATGTGTATCATGGACGTTCTGAAGCAAAATTATAGTTTAAAATAAAGAAAAAAAAGGATACCTGGTTACTTACATGGAAGAAAAAGCTGGCAAAAATTTCCCTTCGCTCCAAAATTTTGTGAAGTATCCTGTAAACGTCAGCCTTGCTTGCGACAAAAGAATTCAAATACGACCAAACTGTACACATGGCCTGGGTACGAGATGTGGGAAAGAGTAGATCTGGGAACCAGATCAGCGCTGGACTAGAAACCCCCTTGCTCGGTTGCGCTCTACCCCTGAAGATTCGCAGCCATTTACGAGCCTAATGGTGTCGCAGTCAGCTTGTCTTTATCCTTGGGATTTTTGGATTTGCCTCGTGGAACTGGTGTTTCATATTCCATGGGATTTCTTCAGTTTTTTCCATATATTTTTTAAGAACGAATAATTTTCATGGTCAAATATTTATTAATCCCTCCTACGTGATTTAGTTTTTTGTACATGTACTATCTGACTGTTTCTAAAGATTAAATTTTTAATTTCACACAGAGTTTGTTTCATTTGTTAACCTTATTTTGGGGTTGAGAGTTTGCTTTGTGAACATCTCCCCCTCATTTTACAGACTAACCATAACTTTTGTCTATGATTTTCCCTCAACTCACCATCCACACACACACTATTCCCCATAACTACCTACTGATTAATGAATGTTTTAATTAGTAGAGAGAAACCCCTTCTTGTAAGGCGGATTCTTCTAAAAACACCAACTAAGACAGCCACAAAGGTTACTAGGTTATCTGCTGCATCATATATTCATATTAAACAAAAAGCTTCCTACAAATCATTGGTGACACCTTTGGTCTGCCAAAATCCTCAGTCTCAAGAGTGGTAAAAGATGTGTCGCTTGCTCTAGCGCAGAAACAGAGCGAATGCATTTTATGGCCTTCTCCCGCCGAACTACAAGAAGTGAAGCGAGGCTTTTATGACAAAGGAGGGTTCCCTGGTGTAAGTGGTTGCGTCGACGGGACAGATGTGAGGATCCAGGCACCCAGAGCGAACGAAAACGACTTCGTGAACAGATAGGGATTTCACTCGATCAATGTGAAAGCAGTGTGCAACCATAAAGGTAGAGAACACAATGTGCTATCAATGATTATTTTATGCTACAATTACTTGGTATCAAAAGCCAGCAATTTTTTAACCGGGGAGGGTGGAGCACATAATTTCAAAGACTGGAAAGTTTTGTATAACTATACGTAAACAATCACTTCTAGAAACAATTTTGTTTCATTTTGTTCTTGTTTGGAGTTGCATGAGCATCTTTATTAAAGACTCCATAGCAGAAATATTTTTTTATTTAAAGAGGCCATCCCCATACATCAGAAACTGCTCTTCTAAATTCGTATCTATTATTACCCCGTAATGATTATGCACACAAAATCTAAGCACAACTTATCGGAATTTTTTAGGCATGTTTACAAACATTGTTGCAAGATGGCCTGGGAGCACGCATGACAGTTTTGTCTTCAACAACTCACACATTGGCCAGAAGTTGGAGAGTCAGCCCCACTCAATAGGAGATGGTTTGCTACTGGGAGATAGTGGGTATCCATGTAAACCATATCTCATGACTCCCTATCTTAACCCAGCAACTGCAAAACAGGAGACCTACAACAAAGCCCACACGGGTACAAGAGTGGCCATCGAACAAGCCTTTGGCTGGTGGAAGCACCTCCTTCACTCTGAAGTACGAACAAACCCTGAAAAGACCTGCCAATTGATTGGTGCTTGTGCAGTGCTACACAACATTACATTGCTTCAGAATGAGCCAATTGATGGCCTTCTTCAGAATGAAGACCAGCCAGACATTGCTCCTTATCATGGCCCAGAAAATGGAAAGGCTGTGAGCGACTATATTTGCAATACCTTTTTTTTTTAATATTTTGCTGTCACATCAAACTGATTTCTCACTGTATTTCCAAAAAAATAAAAAACAAGTGACATGTAAAATTAAAAGGTCTGGACTGACACTGATCAATAGTCATGTTCCATCGTGATTGGTTAATTAATTAATTAATTAATTAATTGTCTGTACAGTATCAAAGAGGGATTAAAAACTAGCAGTGGGTTTATCATGTTGGATTATGAAAATGGTAGCACAACACTCCATACAATAACTGTATTCCTACAGGCTATTTACAAGTTTTTATTCCAACACTATTTAGCTAAATAGAAATTGCCGCTTCTTGTGGTGGGAGTTCTGCAAGTGAAACAAACTCTTAGCACCACTGATCACTGGTGTCTGATGTTGAACTGCTCTCTGTCTTGTTCAGTGTCTTGAAAATGATTTAAACTGATTAGACCATTAAGATGTCAAATGTAGAACATTTTTCTCTATATTTGAATTTGATACTTGTATCTTACCTTTTGGACTATTGTTTACTTAGTGCATAATTTATATATGTAAACAAAAAAAGGGATATGTTAGTTGCAAAGAGGGAAGTTGCACAATGATGTCAAAGTTTCCTGCATAACCAGAAAACATACCAGTAATAATTGCATGAATGTATGAATTAAGAAGAAACTTGAAAGCTAGGTTTCAAGGTACACTTAAATGTGACACTATCGAGCACAAGCAAATCCTTTAAAAAACTTAAATACAGCCACTCATGTTCATATGAGAAATGTGTGTACATAATAAAATAATCAAACCTTTCTCACAAAAAAATTCTAGTGAAAAAGAAGCAAACTATATATCATTATAAACTGAGGTCACATTATGTGGCAGAAGCAATGCATGCTTGTATTTTCAATATTTCCATGACACCATGTGAGACCATGAGACGTTAAAGAACCCACACACTATTCGAGAAGAGTAGGGGATGAAGTTCCCCGTGTTCTGGCTGTCCTCCATATACTTCAACCTGCTCAAACAAATAAATAACAAACAAACAAACATCTTTTTTGGGAAAAGCTGACATTTGTTAACGGTCAGCAATTTTACCAATTACCTCTTTTGCAATTTTACAATTTTACCTCCGGACACTGACTGTTGATGTACTGCTGAGTCCCAAAAACCCCTCTTTATTAAAATGTAAATAACTGAGACCTCATTAAATCAGATAGGTTTATTGACTTTTCACAACATCATCAAATGCTTTGTGCTACCTTCACTTTAAAAAAAGAAAATTAAAATGTCACTCATCAACCTGACGCTGCAAAAGATACACTTGACGTTCTACCTTTTTTTTCTTAAGTAAGAGATTTTCTCTTTTAAACGAAAGACATTCGTAATGCATTCTTAGTACGTCATCTTGAGAGCAATTCACTTTCCTCCTCTTCCTTTCCTTCACTACAGCAACCTCCCCATCTTCAACCTCACGATCGAAATCGCAGCTGATCGTAGAGGCATTTTCGCTGGGAGTTGCTGCTTCTGACCCTAGAAGAATCATTGAGAAATCTCAAAACATATCTTATGTAACAGAGTTTAATATTAGTGTATTATTTTCAGTATTAAGTACTCACTCAATTAACTAAAAGTTTTCTTTTGTACGATGTGCGGCCGCTGGTACAAGAGCTAGAGATGAATAAAAATCTCGTAGAGCAGACGTCCTTGTCAATAACACTGAACTTCAAAAAACCATTGCTCAGTTTGTTTGATAATTACCCCAAGTATTTCGGTTATGCACGTATTTTATATTACAGAAACTAACGAGCAATCATTTTGTTGCCTCGACATTGGGCACAACTTGAAATCTTCGCAGTGAACGCTAAGCCCCTGAGAGAAAGGTAGCTTTTATGGCTTAAAATCAGACACTTATCTTTTCCTCCGACGAATCCACAGTTATCTTTCCCTCAAAATGTGCAGACACCACCAACACAAACAACAGAATCAAGCAGTGAGCAGTCACATGACAACTTTCGTGACAATAGGATTGTTTACGTACCTGCTTCAAACCCATTCAAGCCGCTGAAAGCAGGTGTGTACTCGAAAAACTTCAATAATTTTCTCACTGGACGCGCTTGGGGGCTTTGGCGCTGGCCCACCTCCAGTTTTCTTTTTTTCTGTCCTGAAAGTTGCAAATTCTTTCTTCGCGGTGCTGTGCAAATTTTTCCACTTGTCCTTCACTTCAGCTACCGTTCGCCCTGCCGTCCCCACGGCATTCACAGCATCGGTTATTTCTTGCCAAACTTCGTTCTTTTTTCGATTGGTTATGTTGTTCGTTAATTTGGACTGGATAACTGCAAGGTGATTTGTAACATTTTCCGTGATTACAAAAATTTCGTTCGCAGAAAAATTCGGCTTTCTTTTTCTTGCTTTCGATTCATCTGTAACTTCTCCTTCATTTCCACTTTCCACTCTTTCCGCCATTTTTTTCCTTTTTTCCTCACGCAGTTGAGTATTTTCCCGCGCTTAACCGCGTCGGTGAAAATAACTGGTTTGACCGGTGTATTCCTTCCTTTAATCGTGGGATAGTTAATCGCGGAATAAATCGGTTTTCAGGAACGCCTTTTTATCCCTCGATTAGTTATCCCGGGAATAAGAAATTTAATCGCCGTTAAACCTCTAATCCGAGGATAGTTTAATCGGCTTTCCAGGAACCGGGGTCTGGATTGTTATCAACTTTGATAACCATGTTACGTCACAACATGGCGGCCATTGCTGAAATCGGAGGATTTTGTATACACTTCACTTTATTCGTTTTTTGTTGGGAACTAGTTGGGTTATCTACCCAAAATTCTATTCGATATGGACAACAAAGCAACATTCTTCGCCTTTTTCAAAGATGGCGGTGAGAGAGCGGGGTTGAACGGTTCAGACCTTCCAACTTTCTGTTTTGAAAATGAGTGAGATTGGCCACAATAGCCCGCCGAAGGCGGGCTACTCCCTGCCGATAACAGGCAGTCCCTGAAATGCGATTTTCACTCGAAGTTTCGGCCATTGTTATCTAAATTTTCAACTTTTCGTTATTGTAGCTCAGTCACAACTAACTGGCATTTACAATTTCGGTTCTATATATACTATCGTCCTTACAAGTGAATATTTTACGGTATTTTACAGGGACATAATGGGCACATTTATTCCGTTGGGAAACTATATGCATGACAGCGTGAGAAAGTGGTGTCTATGCGTGTGGGCGTGAGAAATATATCAAATGCGTGTGTCTCACGCAAATTGCGTGAGAGTTGGAAGGTCTGAGTCGGTTGGAAATGTTAACTGCAAAGTGGGACAGTGCATGAAATTGGATCCCAAAGTCAGGTACGTTTCCCACTTTGTCATTAGATTAAAGGCACTTGTAGATTTTTCCAGCATTTGCAAAAAAAATGTCGATATCTTCAAGTCTTTTACTTGACTTTTCACGTGTTTTTGCTGTTGTGCACGATCTATTAAAAATGTGCAAGGGGGTATTTTGATTTGCCATGTGCTGTTAATAATGGCGCCTATATTTGATTGATATACTCCTAGGCGTTGAGATGGCGGATGCTGATGCCCACAGGAAAAAAAATAGCAAACTTGCGTAGATTTTGTGGCTCTACAGCGTCGAAAAAGACTGAAAGGCCTAAAAATAAATTCAAGGATGATTTTGAACGATATTTTGGTATTAATTCTGAAAAGTGCAGTGGAAGGCTTAACGCCTTAGTGACACAAGAACAATGCCTTTCAAAAAAGTGATGGCCGTTGATTTCCTGCAAAGTGTAGCAAAACACAACTTTATTAGTCCAATTATGTTTGGATCCAACCTGGTTGTGCATTCAATTGCACGCAGCAGAATGGCAGTGGATACATTTTGTGATTTTGAATATTTTTTGCAAGTCTCTTCTCTGTTTAAATTGTCCATTATGGGGACTATTTTAATCATTATCAAATCCCCAAATTGTTAGGACTGAAGAGTGACTGAAATGCATGAAGAAACCATTCTTTAGCTATTAGCTGTGTTAATAAACATAAAATAATGGTTTGTTTTCCTTTTTGTTTATCAACATTAACATTTTGTACAATTATGCAGTAGCTTAATTAAACCTGCCAACTGTTTTTTTAGAAAAAGGCTTGAGATTTATTTCGCAGGATTTTTTCGTCAATGTGTAGTTCCATAAAATATCCAACCTCCCCCACAAAAGGTGCATTTTGACACCCCTTCACCCATCTGGAAATTCTAATGAGGTTTCTTAAGTGTTTTGGTCTTTCTGCACCCTTCCTCTCCCTGGAATTTGAAATCCTTGGTGTGTGTGTATATGGAGATTTTTTTTTTAGTAGCTAGCGAGTTTATGGATTTTCAACTTTGCATGTAAATTGAACAAAATATATTTTGATGAAAGATTGTGGACCAGATTTTCTTCACGTTAACAGCTTTTTAATGGGGACTGCTTTTTATAATTATAAAATTCAGTTCCTTTTATAGGGAAGATATCTGTTTACAAACATTGACATCAAATTTCTTTTGATATTTAAATTTGCCTACCACCGAACAAAAGAACCCTTTGTTTCAGCATCCAATAAGGCTCCAGTTGGCACATTAATATTAATAGGTGATGTCATTGATATCCTCACTATATAGCAAGCTGAGCTAGAGTCAATTGCCTGAAAGAGGAGGGGTGGGCTGACTGTTTTCATAATCAACTAACACATTTGACAACATATGTACTTGCTTACTCTTATTTTGATTGAGTGGTTTAATTTTAATTGAACATTTTTATTAATGTTGTTACTTGATCATACTTATTTTAAAATTCATTAACAGTAAATGGCCCAAAAGATTGGAAGAAGCAAAGACTGACACTTCAAAGAAACAGCATCTCTCTGCCACATCTGATGATGTCATGCTATTGCATAAAGAGGCAAGTAAGGAAAGATTGTCATTGACAAAATATAACATAATACAACTTAAAATACTTTGTACATGTAAGAAACACCAACACAGTATCACAGGGCTGGTAACTAAGAGTGTACTTCATTTGGCTAAATCACCGAATAGTTCTCATTCTGGATGTTTAATTGTTTAAATTGTTGTTTTGGTCATTTTATGATTGGGAGTTTTGGTGTATTAATTCATTGAATCCGGTTTCTTGCATCTTCATTATTTCGTATTCATTAAGAGGACTCTCATTTCTATTTACACTTTTTTTCTTTAAATTTGGTTGAATGATGTGTTTCTGTCTTAAGTTTAGTACGTTGTAGAGAAATTAATACTAAAGCCCATTTGAAAGTATCATACATTTTTCTTACTTTAAAACAAAAAAAAGATCCTTGAAATTTTGCTCGAAGTTGTGCAAAGACGTGCTACAAACACGTTCGTACGGTAATATGTTTTTGGTATTTAGGCCGTGCACACACAATGATACAGAGAGTCATTTCAGCGGCTTTGGCAATATTAATGTCGTAACGTGTAAATAAAACCTAATTTTTCCCTTGGACCATCGCTTCCTGTGCATTCTGCAATTCAAGAGCCGTTTCAAAAACGAAATTATTTACTTTTCTTGTTTCATTTTTATTTTATACAGAATGCCCCAGCTTCGCCTCCCAAGAAAAAAAAACCGACTGATGACTGATGAAAATATCATGCCCAGTATCGAAGAATAAACAGTGCATTTTAGCTTAACTGTTGTCGTCTCCTTTACTGTGTTATTTTACTCGAAACAGTTGTTAGATTAGGTATTCAAAGTAATGCTTCGAAATAACTTTGCCCAACTTTGTATAAGAGACTTGTTGGAGCTCGGATATGACACTAGTCTCAGCTGACAATTGTCACATCGTGGCTTTTCTCCACCGATTTGGTCTTTTTTACTGCCTCTAATAAATCACTGCTCTTCTTCTACTGCAGAATGGCCGCATCAATTGTAATCTCTTCCAATTTGACCAGTGTACACCTTTTACTATGCGAGTTGGCCGGTGGAACTGTTGCCTACGGCCACCTTTTTCTCTAGTTCGAAGTCTCCACTTTGAGACATAAACAGACTGAACTTAAAAAACTTACAGCACTGCCTGAGAAAACAAGGTTAGCAAGATATTTGTTATATCTCCAGATCATTCAATCAAGCAACAAAAAAATTGGTGTACTGTGGAATACGGCTTGGGTATTCCAATTGTATCATCTAAGAACTAAAGGTAAATGAGATCACATTTGGGATGACGAAATGCCCTTTACAACTGTTAAATTGCCGTTTTAGAGATTGATCGTTTAGTTGGGACCATCTGCATCAGAACAGAAATCAAATTCCAACTTTCATTTGGTTAGAGCTGAAACTAATAATAATAGTAGTATTATTAGCTTTTAACTGACACTGAAGAAGACTTCTCCAAAAACACCTCCAACAACCCCATCAGGAAAGAAATTGACAACTCCATTTTGCTGTGGACATACTTTTGTTTCGACCATTTCAACTGTACAATTCCCTGCTAGCAGAGGTCTCTTTTTTTCGCGTTCGCTGGGCTGACGAATACGGGAAGGTGACCTCTGCCATTGGTCAGCACTCTTTAAACCACACGCTCCATGAAATGTTTGCCGACTGTGACTTGAGCCCACTGTGTCCCACGCATTACTTTACAGTAATTCCACTGTTGTTAAGTGAGCCCACACAACACGAAGCATCACGTGAGGATTCGGTCGCTAAGTAACGCCGGTGCATGCTCAACACAGTGAACTTCGACCCATGGCAAAGGTGTCTTTCCCGTATTTGTCACCCCAGCGAACGCAAAAAGAGACCTCTTCCTCAAAGAGACCTCGAACGAGAAAAGAGACCTCTTCTAGCAGGGAAACTGTATAGTAGCCCGAAAGAGAAACATACATTTGATAGCTGAGAATACATGTGTCCTTTATTTGCTAATGAATTCATACAGGATTGTGAGCAAGCTTCACGTTTTTGCGATAAAAAAGAATATAGCAAAAAGTGGTAGAAATTTTCTTAGCCGGGTGTTTGAAAACTCATTAAAACACTTTTCGTTATAGTCATTATAGTAGGGAATCTGCGCTCACTTTGCCACTGGCGACGATTATTGATGGACAATAAAATGATCAACGGAATTCTTCTCCTCGAGAATCTCTTTGAATAAAGCAATGGCCAGTAAGGATGTTCTTTTCTCGACGACATTATATGTTTCATTTGTTCATTTACAAGGTATTTAAACTATGGTATTTCTGCATGATAGTTCATTACACTGCCCATCTGAAGAAAGGCGTTTCCTAGTGTGCATTCGGCAATCTAGATATTGACATGGATTGTCCTCAATGGTTTGCATTGAAAATTTAAAGATTGCAGAAAGAAAATTTAATTAAGAGATCAAGCAACAATTTTATTACCCACAGTACTTAGCTTTTCACCTTCTGGAAGTTTCCGAAATTGCGAGAAGAAATCTGCACGTTTGCCTAAGCAAAATGTTTTAAATATGGTCTCATTAAGGGGTCCAAAAAAAAGCCTGGGCCACGCCCAGATTGATCTCCTTTAGGAATTCAACTCAAAAATTTCCACAAGCATATGGATACGCAAAGTCCTCCCTCTCCGGGCTTTGAAATACACACAAATTAAAAGATCAGGCAACTTTTACTTAATCACACCTTTTTACCCTCTAGAAATTCTAAGCTGTCGCCCATTTCATTGAATTATTTTGCATCGGTCCGGTCCCTCTGTGACAAAACATCACAAAATCAACATGTAAAACTTTAAAGTAAGGAACTTTCCATTTGTTTGGTTCTAGGCCCTAGCAAGAGTCCATCAACCAAAAATGAGATTTACCCAAATTGGCCTAGTGCTCATCAGCGTCAGAAAAGTGTCTGTTTTTGAACCAAGATTTGCGGGAAAATAAACAATAGACCAAATCGGCTAACTCAATGTCGTGGCCAATTAAAACCCTTTGGGAATAAAACGTTTTGTTCCAGGAATTCCATATCATTTAAATGTGAATACTACATTAAAATTCGTAATTTCCAAACATTTCTACTTTCCTAGGTTGTTTTTTAGCTTATAGACATTTGCCTCCCAAAACCATTAATTTGCTTATTAGGCCTTGGCCAACCTTACAGAAACACAGAAAATTCACATTCCCCCAGACTGTCACTTAGTGATACTGTAAATGGAAAGTTGGTATAGCAAGCTAAAGAGTATACTTGTCACCTGAGAAACATACTGCAAAAGCTTGGAGTTATTTTGAAGTATTTTCAAAGGCCAAAATAACACGACGGCTAGATCCTCAGTCATGGAAGCAAACCGTTTTGCCAAGTCCCTGATTTCTATCAAGTGATTAACTAATCCTGGTAAAGATGCTTACAAAACAAGGCACAAATGTAAGGACTTGGACAGTATCTAAATACTACTGATATCTCATGGTACTTTAACTATAATTGGCATGATACCTTGTCTGACTGCTACTGAGGTATCAATGATTCAATTGTTTTCAATAACTCGTATAATCGAAGAAAGGAAAATAACGTATCGACGTATCAGAGTCCAAGTAGGTCTTTCACGTTTTGGACATCGTTTCTGAAAAAAAAAAACAATGAAGAAAGAAACAAGTAGTGGGTTAAATGGCAATAACGGATTTCGTTCTGATTGGCAAGTAAATAATATAACAATTATCTTAATTCATAAAAGTGTTTGTGCTTAGTTAATAGCAACAATTCCTATTCAGTGTTACTTTGACATGTAGACTTGAAGACCTCAATAGCTCACTTCACTTGACATAAGCAACTGGCAATCACCGATCAGTTTCACTGTCAGTCCCTCATAACACGGCTCAAACAGCTAGCTATCTGCAGGAAGCTGAAATAGCTCAGTCGGTGAATGCAGACATTATTTAATTCAGGTATTAGCCAAAGCTGTTCGAGTAAAACAACCACTCTGGCAACCGTTTTTAAAGCCATTTCTCTTTGAAGGACGTACATGCTCCTTTCGACAACTACCTGATTAAATACATGTACAAAGTACATTCTTTTCGTGTTTGTGTTGCCCAAATTCAAAGGTGACATCATCGCCAATTAGCACAAATGGCGCCCAGTATTTTATGGCGGAATAATTCTTTGTCTCTCGAAGAGATTTCATAGCATGGTGAAGACTTTTACTTGCACTTTTTCTATCTGCCAAGTGTTGGTAGAAACACTTCATGAACAGGAAGGTCGCCTCATCATCGATTGCCCAGAGCGACACCAGAACAGACCGGGCACCAGCACAAAGGAAAGCCCTGGCTATTCCCACAATACCCTCAGATTTTATCTCTCCCCGGCCACTATGACAGCAACTCAGCACAACCAGTCTTGCCTGAAGACGAACTGCTTGAACATCGCTCAACGATAACATGTAATCTTCCTCTTTAGGGATCTGGGATGTGCGTTCGGGATTTGGGGCCAAAGCAATTTCTCCAGATCCGTCATCCCCATGTGCAGCAATGTGGATTAAAGCAACTGACTTCATTCTTTGCAGCACCTCAGTTTTGGTTGCATTTTTTCCTGTAAGAGGCGCGGCCTGCAGAAGTTCTCCAATTATATCCACCTCTTTTTTCGCACATGGAAGCTGTTCGTACATGGGTTCACCAGTGCCATAAGTGACTTCCTTCAAGCACGGATCGCCCACAAGCAGCACTTCATTCTTACCTTCGAAGTTGTCAGGTGCAATAGCAATCAATTTTAAAGCAGTCAGCGAGGGAATTGCACGGATCCTGACAGAGTCACTCAATGCAGAAAAAGGAGCCAGGCAAAAGTGTCCATCAGGAACAAACACTAAGTCATCACCCTCGATCAAGTCTGCAATAGGACTGACTAAGACATCATACAAAGGCTGCAAAGAGTGCACAGAGAAGCTCAAGGACTGAACGGCTTCTTCAACACCTGCCCTACTGCTCGAGAAAACGCTGCGTTGTTTGTCAAGTGAACGATTCTCACATTGTGCAACAGTCCCTGAATTGATCTGTTGAAAAGTACTTTTCATCAGAGAGTCGGCACTTCCATTTTCGATTTTCTTTTGTCTAAAATTTATCCCGATATCTTCTCTTAGCAACCAGAAGCTGATCGTCTTCCCCTCAAGTGCTATGAAAACAGTTTGTGAAGGTAGATCTTTCATAACCAAAGAAATAGCTACCTTCATCGTAGGTTTCTCATCGACGCCATATTGAATCTTCAAAATGTCTGCCAAAGCCTGCGCTCGTCCTTGCTCAGCAGCATACAAAGCCTCATCAACCTCTCCATTCTTCAAAAGTGCTGTCCACAGAGCAGTGTATGCAAACCCATTTTTGTCACGAAAGCTAATTTTCCATGCATCCTCTGACTGAAGAAGACGCCTTGTTTCATCAAAATAATGAATGCTTAGACGATAGTAATTAAGAGCTTTGCTCAAGGAGTCAAAAAATTCATGATTAGAACCAATATGATAACATGCCATTGCCTGCCCTATTGGGTCCTCTGTTTCCTTGCAAATACTAAGATGTTGATTGTGGTACACTATGGCTTGCTTAAAGTCACCAAGACTTCGATAAGGGATGCCAAGATTGCCATAGGCTACTCCCTCTCCATCCCTGTCCCCCAGTTCTTTTGCAATACTAATCTCTTGATTGTGGTACACTATGGCTTGCTTAAAATCACCAAGAATTTGATGAGAGTTGCCGAGATTGCCATAGGCTCTTCCTTCTCCAGCCCTGTCCCCCAGTTCTTTTGCAATACTAAGACCTTGATTGTAGTACACTATAGCTTGCTTAAAATCCCCAAGACTTTGATAAGCGTTGCCGAGATTGCCATGGGCTACTCCTTCTCCGGCCCTGTCCCCCACTTCTTGTACAATACGAAGATGTTGAGTGTGGTACATTATGGCTTGCATAAAATCACCAAGACTTTGATAAGAGTTGCCGAGATTGCCATAGGCTCCTCCTTCTCCAGCCCTATCCCCCAGTTCTTTTGCAACACTAAGATGTTGATTGTGGTACAGTATGGCTTGCTTAAAATCACCAAGACTTTGATAAGAGTTGCCGAGATTGCCATAGGCTCCTCCTTCTCCACCCCTGTCCCCCAGTTCTTTTGCAATACTAAGATGTTGATTGTGGTACACTATGGCTTGCTTAAAATCACCAAGACTTTGATAACAGTTGCCGAGATTGCAATACCCACTTCCTTCTCCGACCCTGTCCCCCAGTTCTTTCGCAGAACTAAGCTGTTGGTTCTGGTACAGTATGGCTTGCTTAAAATCACCTAGACTTTGATAAGCATTGCCGAGATTGCCATGGGCTCTTCCTTCTTCGGCCCTGTCCCCCCGTTCTTTCGCAATACTAAGATGTTGATTGTGGTACACTATGGCTTGCTTAAAATCACCAAGACTTCGATAAGCGTTGCCAAGAGTGCCATAGGCTCCTCCTTCTCCGGCCCTATCCCCCAGTTCTTTTGCAATACTAAGATGTTGATTATGATACACGATGGCTTGCTTAAAATCACCAAGACTTTGATAAGCGATGCCGAGATTGCCGTAGGCCCTTCCTTCTTCGGCCCTGTGCCCCAGTTCTTTCGCAAAACTAAGATTTTGATTGTGGTACGCTCTGGCTTGCTTAAAATCACCAAGACCTTGATAAGCGTTGCCAAGATTGCCGTAGGCTCTTCCTTCTCCGGCCCTGTCCCCCAGTTCTTTTGCAATACTAAGATGTTGATTGTGGTACACTATAGCTTGCTTAAAATCACCAAAACCTTGATAAGCGTTGCCGAGACTGCTGTAGGCTCCTCCTTCTCTGGCCCTGTCCCCCAGTTCATACGCAATACTAAGATGTTGATTGTAGTACACTATGGCTTGCTTAAAATCCCCAAGACTTTGATAAGTGTTGCCGAGATTACCATGGGCTCTGCCTTCTCCGGCCCTGTCGCCCAGTTCTTTTGCAATACTAAGACGTTGATTCTGGTACACTATGGCTTGCTTAAAATCGCCAAGATTTCGATAAGCGATGCCGAGATTGCCATAGGCTCCCCCTTCTCCGGCTCTGAAACCTATTTCCTTAAAAATGGCTAATGCTTCTGTGTAATTAGTTATGGCCTGATGAAAGTCAGCTGCGCCCTGATAGTATCCACCAAGATTGAAACAAGCCAAACCCTCGCCTTGTCTGTCTCCCTCCTTTCTTGCAACGCTAAGCTCTTGCATATGCCGCTCCAAAACATCGAACTTTCTATCCACCATTTTTGATAATCAGAACCAAGAAGTTTTTTTCAAAATTCTGGGATGCACCTAAAGGATAAATGAAAAAAAAACACAATAGTTCTGATTACAGGGTGCTAAACCGGCGCTGGAACATTAATTGAACGGTGAAGGAATAACTATCTTAAGCCAGTATTACATGAAACAAGAAATATAAGTGACAGAGACCGACGTTTTGGTGCATCTTGCGCCATTATCAAGGTTACAAAGATAAAATACGGTTTGTGAAAAGGCTAAGTTGAAAAGAATTTGCATAAAAGAGTGCCAAGCTAATTACATGAATACTTTAGCACGAAGAGAATCCGACTGTACATTCAATGCTGGTTTAAGATATTGAATACACAGCATTTCATTAACAAGGCAGTCAAATTTGTTCGTGCATTTCTTGATTACATTGAAGCGTGCTAAGAAATTGTTCGGAACAGCAGTGTTATGTTCTTTGCAATAATGCCTGTAAATAGATGACGCCTTTTGACGGTGTCCCTCAACACGCTTGTGAAGGTGGCCCTTTGTTAACCTGACATAACCTGCATCGCACAGGTCACACTTGAATAAGTAAACAACGCATTGCTGGGTTACGATGTTAGGCTTGGGCTCACGCAAGCTTAGATCTTGTTTAAGCTTGTGGCTAGTAATCACGGGTTGAATGGTCTTTTGCACCTTGTTGCTAAGATCTCTAAAATGTCGTTTGTCAGACACTGCAGCATCCCGATCTTTATAGGGGATAACTATCCGGATGGCGTCATCGGTATGCTGTTTAGGCTGGTCCACTGCGACTCTCGAAGTGATAAACCTGTTGATGACGGAATCAATAAGGTGATTTGGATACCTCAGCTTACGGAAAACTTCTCTCAGACGTTCACACTCTTCTGAAAAATGCGCTCAAGATGATGATAGCCGGTGCGCACGATCAAGCATAGTGACGAGCAAGCCATGCTTGTAGCGGCTGTCCACGTGGCTATGATATTGCAGGACTAGCCCTGTGTTTGTCGGCTTAACGTAAACCTTTGTTTCAACACATGGTGCGCGATTTAGAAGCTGCACCCCAAGGAAAGGGAGCATCCCATTTTTCTCTACCTCCATAGTGAAGCTCACGGCGCTATGGGCGTGGTTCAGAGTATCCAAAAATTGTGTAGCCACTGCCAGATCCGGCATACTCACTAGAGTGTCATCTACGTAGCGGCGGTAAAATTCTGGGAGTTTTCCTTGACTTTTTAGGGACCCTTCAATAGAGCACATAAATACATTAGCCAAAAGGGGTCCAAGGGGAGACCCCATAGCTACTCCATCGGTCTGTTCGTATAGGGCCACGTCGAACTGAAACAGCTGGCCCTTTGTAGCAACGTGCAGAAGATCAACGAGATCAGTTCTGGTCAAGTTTAGATCATACGTGTCGTTGAACCAGTTGTTCTCGAAAGCTTTCCGTGCCAGGATGTCAATTATTTCGTCTAAGGGTACATTTGTGAAGAGCGATGAGACGTCATAAGAGACCAAGATTTCTCCCGGGTTTATCTTAACTCCACGAATTTCATTTGTGAAGGCAAAGATATCAGTGATGGTATGTTTGTTTACCGACAAGGGCTTAAGCATAGCGTCAAGCCATTTAACAAGGGCGTAGTTGTAAGTGCCCGTAGCAAATAATATAGGACGCATTGCTAATTGCCTCTTTTCAAAAGAAAATGCTTTTCTTCAATAGGGTTTCCCAAGAATTGATCTTGGCTTACTGAGACCATTGTTACCGAATAAATAGGAATGTAGCCCGTAATGTAATAAAATACTTGGGCATTTACCAGACTAAGTGTTAGAGGGAGCTCTTGACATGCAACAATTACAACCAAACATCCTTTTATTTTCGTCTACGTATTTTTTGGATCAACCAACCTATATTATTGGTCCCAGTCCTTTTCATACAGTGCTATATTCTACATTTCTCCCACCTTAAAAATAATGTTGTCATCAACATAAATAAGTAAACGATAGTCTTTTATAACAGTTCCTTGTACTCCTGTTTCTCGTTCTGAAGTGAACTGTAGGATCCTGGTTGATCAGGCCAGAATAATAAGATATGTTCACTTAAACGTCACCGATTCTATTCGCTACCGCAGCACGGCCCATTACGATTACTTACAAAACTTAACTTCTTTATACAAAGAACTTCTGAAATAGAGAAAAAAATTCTCCTAGTAGGACGAGATTTAGCACGGGCCAAATGTCATAGAGAAGTAGACTGAAATAAATGTTTATCAATGATATCTAACTTGAACGTAGCTTCAACAGGTTCAGTTCCTTTTCAACTGAGTTTCTAAGGGTTTGCTTCTAAACATCAACCCGACATTGAATACATTGGCTGAACTGGTACTAAAAGGGGTACAAAATAGCTGTAGGGCTGCAAGGCAGGGTACATCAACCATGGTACTGGCAAGTGTTGACACAACTGTTGCGGGTATGACACTGTGATGCCTTCCATCGCTGTTGTGAATCTCGGTTGAAAGGATGGTTGTCCCATTGCATCATAGGTCATCCTTAGAGGTGGTCTACTCAAACGCTGGGATTGTCTTAAAGGTAAGTTATCTGCAGCCTCATCGTCTGTCACATTGGCACGTTGCCCTAGGTTTCCTACTTCCTCCGTGGAGTCTTGCTCATTACCTTGACAAGGTTCCTCCTCAGGTCAAATGTATTGCTCAAAGGGGTGTAGCACATTGCTTTTTAACCAATGAAATCACCTCCTCGTAATTCTATTGTCCATTTGCTGCATAGAAAACTAAATTCTGCCCAGATTATAATTCGGATACCTATCAGGTATTCCGAGTAATAATCGAGGAACATTAAAAGTAGAAATTCTATTATGTAATGAGGGAAAAACAGCCTATAGGAAAACGATAGCATTCCACTTCATCTTTCTTATCGAAAGCTAATTAAAAGTTCCTAAGATTTGTTTCGCTGACAGGAAATTTTCTGCTGGTATGTAGCTGACAGGAAGGGACGTCATTAAGAGTGCAATATTCAATTTTCTGCAATTGACGTCAAACTCATAATTTTTTATTTCAGGTCTATCCAATGTCAGAATCGGAAATTCAATCGCCTGTTTTTCGTCATAATTTTTTGTCTGGATACCTGGTTAATGCGTGTTTTTTGATCCAGGGACTTTGAATGAGCTAATTGAATTGCTAACACGTTTCCATTGGGAAAGGCTGCTCGTCAGGGCAAAATTGACCGTTTTTATTCTAGAGACGCATAATCCCTCCCTTTCTCCATAAGCCGAAATCATTCCTTGGGAAAACCTGATGAAGAAAAGAATTTTCTTTCGAAATATTGGCTTAAGATAGTTATTCCTTCACTGTTCAATTAATCTTGCTGTGCCGGTTTAGCATCCTGTAGTCAGGGCATTGAACCTATTGTGTTTTCGTGTTTCTCGGCATTGTTTAAAAAAAATAGGTACGCAATGCATACATGTGGGTGGCCACTTAGACACCACTGTACTACCAATGGAGACTTTAAGCGCGTTGTTTGATGTCGTTCGGGTTCTAACCATTCACTATACTAGCTCCCTACGAACTTCATTGGCTTGCCATTGCCTATCGAATCAGGTTTACGATTTAGATCAATTCATGGATCAGCAACATCTTCACGCTCGAATAATAGCCTGTTATTAGCAGTTCTGCAGAAGATAAGGTGCCCAACACTTGATGGCAGGTCGCCTGACCTGCGTGTTGTTACGACACTTGGAATTTTATTACAGAAGCAAGTGCGACACTGTTTGTAGCTGTTCCTTTAATTTTAACATCACTTTCTTGAATAAGTACATAAGCACCAAGAACAAGGTGTAAAACCACGGAACAGAAAATTGTGCTTGAAAACCTAGTAGTTAGACAACAATAGTCTTTCGGATTTCGGGTACGTTGACATTTCATAACAAGCACTTGTTTTCAACATTTGGAGCCTCTTTATAGGGGTTAGCTGCTGCATGCAATTTGCCTTACCAAACATTAAATCTTATCGTCGCGGGAAATTCGTACGAGAACATTTCCATAATTGGACTTGGAGGCCTTCGGGTAGAGTATCTGTTTTTTAATATTGGTCAATATCATTGTTATTTTCCAAATTGTCTGGATAGCACAAGTGTTACTAAAATTTTTAAAAATACAACCACACTTTTGAGATTAAGGAACATGTTTCAACGTTTCTAACATCATCGCCCGCTCCCGGTTTACATATGATGTCAAATTTTTCTTAATCCATAACGTGATTGCTTAATCCAAAACGTGGTCTACCAAGCAACAGTTGAAAGCGCCATGGGAAAGGAAACATATATCGGGCTTACCGCGAACCAATTCAAAACAAAATTCCGAAACCACACGGCTTCATTTAGAAATGAGAACAAAAGGAACGCAACGGAGTTGAGTAAACACATATGGTCCCTAAAGGACAGCAAAACGGAATTTCCTATAACCTGGAAAGTAATGGCTCGCGCCAGGCCTTATTCAAACGTAACAAAGAGATGTAATCTTTGTATAACAGAAAAATTATACATTGTATGTAAACCGGGAGCGGGCACCCTGAACAAAAGGAACGAACTGGCGAGTGCGTGCCGGCAAACAACCAAATATTTAATAAAGCATGCTTGAACCATCAACTTATAAAAGGAACGTTCACTGCACGAAAAAATGGATTTTCACCAAATTTGCACAGGGCAAATATAATGCAAACATATGTTTAATCTAGAGCAAACCTAAAACAAACGTGGTAAATGCCACATTTGCACCATATTTTCACACCTGTGTGAATATAGTAGCAAATGCGGCTTTTACCATGTTTGCTACAGGTTTGCTCTAGAGTAAATATATGTTTGCAATATATTTGCTCTGTGCAAATTTGGTGGAAATCCGTTTTTCCGTGCAGTGGTTAGTCAGTCAGTGTTTCATGCACCTGACGATTGAGGACCATCAGGCCCTTTCGAAACAGTTCTGTAGTGTTTTAATGTTTTAATTTCCTTTCCTTTACACTTAATTATATATATATTTTTTTTTTTCCTCTTAAAATATTTATTCCGCTCTGCTTCGACGTATTGAGCACTGTTCCACGGGAAAATCGACTTACAGAATCCCTATATATATATATAACTAAGAGTGAAGCGATTCACGAAACAGGCTTGTCGGGAAAATGTAGTTGCGTTCTTTTTTCCTCTTAAAAAAAAAAAAAAAATATATATATATATATATACATATAAAATGAAATGACGTGATAAATTGATCATCAGCTAAAAGTGCTCAATGGGTTTACCAGAGCTTTGAATAGATACGTAGACTTGAACTAGGTCAAAAACATTTACTTGCTACTCCGAGTTTCATGCTTCTCCCAAAGCAATCATCAGGCAACTGTATATATATATATATATATATATATATATATATATATATATATATATATATATATCTGATCCAAAAATGGGTTGAGATCCTCATCAACTTAAAAGTGCTCAATAGTTGAACTACAGCAATGATAAATTGTAATGCAAGAGTTAGGTTATTTGGTCATTTATTCGTTACTCTGAGTTCCATGCTCCATGCGAAGCAATCATCAGGGAACTGCCAGAAATAAAATTGCGTACCAAATTAAATGGTGGAAAATTAAACAAGCTAGGTCCTATTCGAATGTATCCAAGAGATGTAATTTGTGTTTGTGGGAGAAAATTTTCCTATTATGCAGACCACAAATGTCAACTCTCAACAGCAGAAATGAACTCGCATCGGGTTGCAGACATGCTAGGAGATTTCTACTAAAAAATGTTCTTTTTTAGATAGTAATGATGATCCCGCGTGACACTTCACTTAGCAACTATTGTGTATTGTTCTGTATTTTCAAATATCTCTGACTGTAAACGTTATTTCTGGCAGTTGCCTGATGATTGCTTCGCATGGAGCATGAAACTCAGAGTAGCGAATAAATGACCAAATAACCTAACTCTTGCATTACAATTTATATATATATTTAACTATCAATACAATGATTCTTTATAGATTAAAGGTTCCCTAAAAGTAGGTAAAATTCAAACTAACCAACGATATTATAGAAAACATAATGTGACTGGCATAACGGCAAAATTTTAAAAGTGTAATGCTAAACCGACATGATCAACTTCTTTGTTGAGTTAGGGTTTCAACCGCTCAATATGAAAGCTCTCCTTGCTTTTTAGTTGACAGAAAGAGGTAGCATTTTCAATAATTTTCAAGCCAGAAACATCACAATTATCCTGACAATTTTTAGAAAAACTAAGATGCTTGAAAATATGATAATTTTTATCCCAGAAAAGGTGCTCATTTACACGTGTGTAAAAATGCCTGTTATGCCTGTTATTTTCCTTGTCAACTTTTTTAGCCTCTTGTCCAAAGTTCAATTTCCACTACGGAAGACCACATACTTTCTTGGTCAATTTATGACAGCCGATGACATGCATGACAGGTCAAGTTGGCGGTTTTCAAAATGCAGG
The DNA here is from genome assembly GCA_949126865.1 of Montipora capitata. Classification (NCBI taxonomy): domain Eukaryota; kingdom Metazoa; phylum Cnidaria; class Anthozoa; order Scleractinia; family Acroporidae; genus Montipora; species Montipora capitata. The sequence continues at coordinate 36,246,947 of OX421450.1, forward strand.
GGTTTGTCTGCAAGCGTTTCCTTCTTGTCTTGCCCCATTTTTCGTAACTTTAAAAATTTTAATTGCATGTGTTTAACCACTGCCAAGTCTTTCGGTAAAACGTAATGTAGTGGGAACTAACTTTCTGACACAAATCTTTTATGCGTACGCAAACACCGTGGTTCGAGTTCAAGTGACTGTAAACAAAAAAATATCAAAATACATTACTTACTTTCTCGATGTGTAAGAAAAGAATAGAGGGTAGTAAGGTTCAATCGAAAGACAGACAAATAAGTTAGTACACCCAGCAAGCTAATATTACTAAATACCTTGCAATGTTCCTCTATAAAATAACCTTCCGAGCAGGAACAATGAATGCGGCTGAAAAAAATAATAATAGTGGATCATTTGGGTGCCTCATTTAACAAAAAGTAACGCAAGAGTCATCAGAACTGGTTTATCACACATAAATTACTTGTTCGTGTTATTCAGAAATAAGTAACAGTGAGCAACTTACCAAAACAGATGCTAATCGATGCGAGGTCCTCGACGACAAGAAATGATCCTGCAAAATTTGAAGATTTAATGTGGTTATCCATGCCTTATCGAATCTTCATCAGAAACTTTTAACTTTCATAACAAAAATCCCTTACTCCTAGTATACAGTCAAGAAAAGGGTAGAAATGGAACGGAGAAGTTGTCTAGAGAGCTAACAAATGGAGCAGCAAGGACAAGAAGTCATTTCATACTCGAGCAAACTGCAGAACTGATCATGCAGTGAGGAAGTTCAAGTTGAACACGGATCGCGGTGAGATGACTGTTCCATTGCTCCGAACAACTCAAGTAATGGTTTCGTTTGGTAAGGTTCAAAGTTGTAATGAGAACGCATACATTATATGCGGCTCTGGTCTTCCTTAGCTTTAAGTAAGACTTTAAAGCGACTAGACATTAAGGGTTTGTTATGGCTAAAACTGATTGAATGCATTCTTAATCGTCAATTGCTTTGTGGCACCCTCAATTTTGAATCTAAGCGGATTCAAAAACTAAAACCTTCTCTGTTCAGAAACAATTTAAGATACACCATTTACTTATACTTTCTGGATGTGTAAGGAAAGAATGGAGGGCAGTATATGTTAAACCATTATGCCATAAAGATAATAGCAGAATTATCCGTGAACACAACAAGTCTCTTTTAATTGCTTTTTCTCGATCAGTCCGGCGTTCCTAACCTCACACTCTCGGTCAGCGGCCTATCTAGGTACGTCATGTTACTACATCTCCTTTTCTTTTAACAGTTACTAATCTCTTAAAGGAATAAGAGCTAACAGTTTTCAATGTATCTTTGGGGTTTTCTAAGAGCTACCCGGGGTCTCAAACAAGTCAACCACGCTCCTTCCTGTGAGGAGTCATTCACTGGATGATGGTCTTCAGGAACACGCAGATCTCTGGATGCTTCATGGCTTGCCCTGGATGCTGAAGAAGGGTCTCGGGTACCAAAGCGCTTGTTGGAGTTGGCTGAAAGGTCTCTTGGCACGAATGCCGTTGTAGGACCGGAGGGCTGTCCTCTCGACCCTTCGTGTCATTCTCCGGTTTCTTCTCACCTGCCCATTTGGAGTCTGTTTAACTACAGATCTGGGCGCTTCGTGTTGCCTGACTACGGTCCCTTTTACTTTCAGGTCTGGGATCCAGACACGGTCGCCAGGTGACAGCTCATCTCATTCCACTACTCTGTGTGTATAGTCATAGTTGAGTTTCATTTTAGCACGGTACTCCTTTTCCTTTCTCCTGATGTGATCCCAGTCAGGGGTCTTGGGCTTCAGCTCCTCTGGTTGGCAGGGAACTCTGGTGCGTAGTCTACGGCCCATGCTAAGTTGCGCTGGCGAATAACCATGGTGCAATGGAGTATCTCTGTGGGTCATGAGGGCCAAATACTCGTCGTCACTCTTCTTTAAGATCATCTTCATAGTTTGGACCGCCCTCTCCACTTCCCCATTGGATTGGGGGTACCATGGAGAAGAAGTGATGTGCTCGAATAACCAGTCATCAGCAAAGGCTGTAAATTCCTGCGAGTGGAACTGTGGACCATTGTCCGTAAACAGAATGTCGGGGATTCCGTGTCTGCTGAAGATCCTCTTTAACTGCAAGAGCCTGAGGTGCTATCACAGTCCTCGGCACTTGGGAGATCTCAACATATCTTGAAAAATAATCTACAGCGATGAGATAATTCTTGTCTTTTTTCTGGAAGAAATCCACGCCAAATCTAGCCCAGGGACTTGCTCGAGTCGCCGATCATGTTCAGCTTGATCTTTACTCACGACTAAAATATCATCCACACGGCACTTGACCCCTTCTATTCCGGAAAGTTCTTTATCCATCGTCTTCTGTTCCGGGGCCGATGATATGCCAAAAGGCAAACGCTTGAACATATATCGGGCAAAGGATGTTATGAAGGTAGTCAGCTTGGCACTTTCAGGGTTCAGAACAATCTGGTGAAAGCCAGAGATTGCGTCAAGCTTGGAGAATACTGAACCTTCTGTAAGGCTTCCCAGAATTTCTTCAACGGTCGGCATTTGATAGACTTCTCTGCGAACTGCTTGGTTAAGCTTTGTGGGGTCAACGCATATCCGCACTCTGCCGTCTGCTTTTGGTACTACCACAATCGGCGAACACCATTCCGTCGGCTCATCTATGGGTTCAATAACATCAAGTTGAAGCATGCGTTCAATCTCCTCCTTCACTTTTTTCATAAGTGGCAATGGTACTCGCCTGGGGGTAGTCACACAAAAGGGTGTGGTCCCATCCTTGAGATGACTTCCAGTTTTCCAAGGCCCTGAAAAGCATTGGGTATTTCTTTACAATGTCGTCCTTTACGCTAAAGGGCACAGGATTGTTATCTGCAGGCAGGGGCGTATGATGGACTGCTTTGATACTCTATGTGCCTGGGATTTGATGGATAAGACCAAAGCCACGAATAGCAGGTATTCCCAGAAGTAGCTTGGATGCCCCTTTAACTATGCATACTCGTTCTGCAATGGCTTCATCTTCTGAGACAAGGTTCATGATTGCAAATCCAACGGTCCTCAAGGGTACATCACCTGCTCCCACAAGTTCTCTGTCTGGTTTGACAGTGTTCCATATAACTCCTTGTAAGCAGATTCTGGCATCACAGATACTTGTGTTCCTGTGTCAACACACCAGGTCAACTCTTGGTCATTTATCTCCAGCTTAATGTGCCACCCTGAATCGGATGTTGGGGGAGCAATTGGTTCTGCGGGGGACGTTTGACAACCTTTGTTAGACGTGGGTGTGTTGTAACCCTCCCAACAAATGTGGAAGAGGAGTCGCCCTCGTTGTCAAGAACTTGGCTCACCCTGTGAACAGGCGCGCTTCTGCAAATTATAGGAAAATGTCCCAGTCTGTTGCACTTGTTGCATCCGGTCTCTGCGGCTGGGCAATTCCTCCGTTCAGGGGGGTGCTGGCGATTGCCGTATCCACAATTCCTGTTGCTTGGCGGGAATGATTGCCTCCTAGAGTCTGACTTGGGACCTCGCTGTGGGTTGTTCATGGTCAGAGGGTCTGGCTTGCTATCTCGCTGTGTGACGCTCTCAATCTCTGCCGTCGTTGACTCTTGCAACTCGCGTCTCGTAGCTTCTTTCAAAGATAGGATTTTCACAGTATTCTCAAGTGAAAGGGCGTCTCGCTGGTCAAAAAGTTTCAGTTTATAACTGTCCTCCTTACAAGAAAAAGCGAAATTGTCTCTCACACCTTGCTCGTAAAAAATCGACGGGAAACTTACATTCGGCAGCCCTTTCTTTTACGGTGACAACCCACGAATCGAAGTTTTGTGCCGGCTCTCGTTGAAGATGAAGCCAGAATTTCTCTCGTAACATCAGTTGTGGATCCTGTTTCTGAAAGTACGCCTCAAACTTTGCTAACAGAGTTGCGTAGTTGTCAGGATTTTCGGCCGGCAATTTCGCTTCTCCTCCCGCAGGATCATCGTGCTCGGGTAAGTAGACGAAGTTTGAGTAAATCTCCAAACAAGAGTCACCAATGTGGTTTAAGAGCAACCCCACCTTCATTTCATCCGGTTTCTTTGAAGCTGCAGTCGCCTTAAGGTAAATTTCAAATTTTTGTTTCCATTTTCCCGACGAATGTGCAGGATTTCCTGTCGAAATCTCCAGAGGTTCTGGTGGTTTGACATGTGGCACGCTTTCCGCTATCTTGTTTGAGCCCACCTTGTTAGTTCGTGCACGACTCGACTGCTTAGTCTGCTCTCACTCCTGACACCATGTTAAACCCGGTAAGGCATAAAGATAATAGCAGAATTATCCATGAACACAACAAATTTCTTTTAATTGCTTTTTCCCGATCAGTCCGGCATTCCTAACCTCACACTCTCGGTCAGCGGCCTATCTGGGTACGTCATGTTACTACAGTATATGCAGTTTTATCACACGAGAAAGAAATAATTTTATTACACCCCTCAAGCTAATGTTCCTTAGAGCCGTTTTCAATTGAGTGCCGTTAAAACCAAAACCAAAGTAATTACTTTGGCCAATCAAAAAGGTCGGAGACAATCCAGTAAACCAATCAAAACTCGAAGTAATTACACGTATCCGACACAAAGCGCGGGAAAATATGCACGCGCGAGCCACGATTGGTTTTGGTTTCACTTCTGATTGGTTGAAAAAATGGCGCTGGAACTTTGAACCAATCACTGACTGAAGTAATCATAAACCAAAGTAATTCACTAATTACTTTCGACACTCAATTGAAAACCACTCTATTAGTTCAAAACGACAGAGATATAACTTATTACAGCCAGCAAGCTAATATTACTAAATACCTTGCAATGTTCCTCTTTCAAACCTTTTGAGCAGGAATAGTAAATCCGGCTGAAAAAAAAAATTAAGGGATAAATAATACTGGTGGATCATGATTGACCGTGATCACTTGAGAAAATAAACATATAAGGAATTCTGACATAGATACTAACTTGTTCCAAACTGAGTAAAGAGAAAACAAGAAGTAACGCAAAAGTCATCAGAACTGGTTTATCACACGTAAATTACGTGTTTGGGTTATTAAGAAATGAGTAAGAGTGAGCAACTTACCAAAATGGATGCTAATCAATGCGAGGTCCTCGACGACAAGAAATGATCCTGCAAAATTTGAAGATTTAATGTTTTTATCCATGCGTTATCGAACCTTGTAGGAAACCTTTTAACCTTCATAGCAAAAATCACTTACGCGTAGTCTGCAAGAAAAGTACCCCATTTCTGTACTGACTTTCGTCCTAGAGCCACCTTTTACTCTATCCTAATCTAAGTGATTGGTTCCTAAACATGGAAGCTTGAGGCTTATTACGCACAGTATTGTCATTGCCAGGGTAATATTAATAAGTCCCTTTGTTTGGGATGAATATACTGGTATATTTTAAATAATAAAGATAATTTCAACTCCTGGGTTATACTAAACAAAAAAAATAATGATATTATAAATAAACACAAACACACAAGTATTCTTATAATTGGTTAAACCACTGAAATTATGAATTTCAACCTGAGATTATTACTCGGAAACAATCGAACTACATATTAATTATAACTTAAGCTGAAATTAACCCTGGGATTTTACCATGAAGACAAACGATGAAAAATCTTCCCTGAAATTTTCAGTCTTTGGCTGAAAAATCTGTGTAATCAGGCCGAAAAGAAATTAAAAGGCATCTACCGAGAACTAGTTGAAAAGTCGCCAAGCTGGCTGCATTAATTTTCATGCAAATCATTTATGTCTTGCCACCTTGCAAAATGCGCGATAGATTTAATTTTACTTTTTTTTCGACATAAGTCAGGCTAAAAGGTATTTTGAATATATAAGAATTTTCCGTTTGCAGTTTTGTATCTGCATGCAAAAAATTCTCTGAAATAGTGCAACTGACTGTACTGCACATATTGGCCAGCCAGCTAAATTTTTGTTCGATGAACAGTGAGAGCGACACTGTTTACGAAAAATACTGAAATTCCTTCGAGCAAATCAACAAAAATGGCACTTAAGTATAGCAAAAATTACAGAAATAATTTAACGAACCTTAACAGGAATAACCTAAGAGTCGCAATAGCTTCGAAGAAAATAAAATGGGGAATACACTGTATACATCACATGGAGAATATCAGCTGTTCAAAAGTAATGCGGACAGATATAGGCGAGCGGTTATGCGCATGCTTATCAGCAAAAGCCAGCACAGGACACCGCGGACGACAGCACAGTAGGACAAAGCTGCCTTCCCACAAGCTTACTCAACCGAATTCTGACATTAATATAGAAGAAAATTATACATTACGCATAATAGCTCATGATTCTGGTGGAGTCTAGGTGGGTGAGAGTTGGCCACTCTCTGAACACTGCTTGACGACTCGTGCAGATGTTGAGTTACAGGGTATAGGGAGAAATCGAGCCAGTCGAAAGTACCCCTCGGGTAACCCCAAACTCTGGGCCCAACTGGTTACAGGAGGGTGCTCAGAGATCCCTCGGGATCTCAACATCGCTCCCAGAGGTCAAATGGGAAAACGACAACTGCCTTGTCAGCGGTAAAAGTCTTAGCCCCAGGCTAGGTAAACAAAAGCCAACCGAGCACCCTCCGACAAGGCTTTTGTTTTGCGCCGTTACGTGTCTCGCAACAGTTACGAGTGAATAGTCACACAACTTGGGCTCATTTGCCCGCATCTGGGAAAACTTTAAACAAAACATAGAGTAAAAACAATTACAGCTAGACACTGTGAAATAAATGTTTAGTCCTCAGTTAGTTTTCTTTGTATGTTTTTTTTTGCATCAGGCCTACTCTGGGACCTTAAATCGCCGTAACTTACAGTACCGCTCGAAACTATTTGTGCATTTGCTGCGGTTCTGCCTAGATGAAACCACAGGTTCAATCCCCAGTTTGACCGAGGTAAAACCTAGTCTACGATAACCGAAAGCCGAGCTTTTACCTAGATTTTTTCCGGTTGATTTACGCCGCGGTTAATAGAGGACGCAGTATGCTTTTATTTGGAGCAGATGCTATCAAAGAAATCTGCATATTTTTGTGCATCAGTTGCAGCGATAATTAGTATGCGTATTTGCCGTATTTACAATCTGCGAAGTTTGGCACATTCGATTATAATAAAGTCGCTTTCATAAAGCGTTGATCGTGTTTCTTTTTCCAGCAAACGACAGGATTTCTAAAAGTTGCTCGACATCTGTTTAATACAGATGTTATAAAGATCAGCAGAAATTCTATCAAGAAATTTACACGTGTTTGGGAAACACGTCTTAACGGTGACGCCGCTCGTCGAGCGGCCGGCTTTGAAAGATACGCGAAAGTCATTTCGATCTTATCGACCGAAAGATGGAAGAAAACGATTAACTTTGCAAGTATAGTAATTGTCAGCCGTTCGAGCAACGTGGCTCTCCATTTGTTACAAACTTGTTAAGCAGTTCGAATCGAACAACGTATTTCATGAGCTATCGCTCTCGCTTGCGTGACGGAAGCACGCAGCTTACGGTAGTTTATTTACGTTTTAACTCGCCAAATTGGCAGAGGCTTCATTGAACTCGTCTATCATGTGATCGTTGAAGCATTAATTTAAGTTAATCTTTACAATTCAGAGGAATGAATATTTCTGAATTTCAAGCTCAACTGCAGAATTTCCTGCCACTTAATATTTTGAATCAGAAATGATCGTAATTAACACGCGACAAGGAGTGCTCAGGAGTTGCTAAAGAAACTTCGGGAATACAATTACGGTTCTTCGCTGGTGTAATCTTTAAGTCATTACATGTTGTAATAAGATACAAAAATTTGGTTTTATCAACGGATTCTAAAAGCTGACGTTTCGAGCGTTAGCCCTTCGTCAGAACGAATCGAGGGATTATGGGTTACTTGTAGTTTTTATAGTAGAGTAGGAGCTACGCTATTGGTGGTAACATGGCAACGTGAAAAATAGGAATATATTAGTTAAATGAAAAGCGTTCGTTAATACCGTGAGGATTAAGGGTGCCGATTTGAAAGATGAATTTTTGTTCCAGATTCTTGCGGCTTTCCGTCGTACCTAGATGTAGGGAAAGGCAGCAGATAGCCATGTGTTTTTTGGAGTGGTTAGGCAGATTAAAATGACGAGCGACTGGCTTAGATGCATCCTTGTCATTCTTCTCAACATCGCGAAGGTGTTCGTGGAATCGGTCGCCTAGTCGTCTACCTGTCTCACCAATGTATAATTTATTGCATAACGTACAGGTTATGCAATAAATGACATTTGCGGAGGTACATGTGAAACGATCGGTGATCTTAACAGATCGCTTAGGTCCCGATATCTTGCTAGTGTTAACAATGAAAAGACAAGTTTTGCATCGTGAGCGCGCGCATTTGAAAGTGCCGGGTAGCTCGTTAGTTTTGAGCGCGCTTCTAACTGAAAAGTTGCCTACGTTTCTGTCGCGTTTGAATGAAATAAGTGGAGGTTGCGAAAAGATTCTACCAGTCTCGGGATCATTTTGGAGTAATTTAAAATTACTAAGAATGATGCTTTTGACTGCGTGATTATGAGGATGGAAAGTGAGGGTGAATGGAATTCTGTCATTCTTATCTTTTTGCGACGTTTGTAGTGATGACTGTCGATCAAATTGTTGGGCGCGATGATGGCCCGCTTTGACCACAGAGACAGGATAGCCACGTTTTTCGAAGAACTGGCACATCTCCTCTGATTTGCTGGAAAAATCGGAGTCATCACTACATAGACGTCGAAGTCTAAGAAATTGAGAATAAGGGATGGAGTTCTTGACATGTGATGGATGTGACGATGAATACAACAAATAACTGTGTGAATCAGTAGGTTTGTAGTGCACACTAGTACATAGCACGTTGCCTCTAATAGAAACTTTGATATCTAGGAAAGCCAATGAAGTTTCCGAAATTTCCCAGGTATATTTAAGAGCCGGATGAAAAGAGTTGACGGCAGTTATAAATTGATCGAGTTCTTGTCTGCTGGATGAAATAGCGCCGATGCAGTCGTCGATGTAGCGGCCGTAGAGTTCAGGTTTGGGGCCGTTGTACTGATTAAAAAATTGGTGTTCAACATATCCTACAAAAAGATTGGCATAGCTAGGTCCCATTCTTGTGCCCATCGCTACACCATTAATTTGTTTGTAATAGTTGCCGGCGAATGAAAAACAGTTAAGCGTTAAAACTAGTTCGGCAAGGCGGAGGAGCGTTTCCGAGCTAGGTTCTTTGACAGTGCGTTGATCGAAAAAGTGTTTAAGTGCTTGAAGACCTTCGCTATTAGGAATGACTGTGTATAGAGATGTAATGTCCATGGTGAAAATAAGTTTGTCTTGGCCGGAGAAATTGAAATCGCGGAAAATTTGTAGTGCGTGTGTACTGTCTTTAATGTACGAGGGCAAAGATTTGACGATAGGCGTCATAATCCTGTCTAAGTAGCTAGAAATGAGTTCGGTGGGGCAACTACAGGCAGAAACGATAGGGCGACCTGGGTTGTTGGGTTTGTGAATTTTGGGCAAGAAGTAAATGCACGAAGTTCTAGGGGTGTTGATGATGAGATTAGTGGCAGTGTCCGGTAATTCTTGATTAACTATAAGATTTTGAATGGTGTCTTTGACAAGTTTTTGATTTTTGGAAGTGAGATCTTTAGGGATTTTGGCATAAAACGAGGTATCTGAAAGTTGCCGCAAAGCTTCTTTTTGGTAAAGGTCGGACCGCCAAACAACTACCGCGCCGCCTTTGTCGGCCGATTTGACAACTTTGTCGTTGCGTTTACTAAGATTTTTAAGCGCCGCCCACTCTTCCGAGGAAAGGTTGGAAAATTTAGTGTTGCGATTGAATTTAAGTTTGTGAATGTCGTGACGGCATTTTTTGGTGAAAAAATCTAAAGAGGCAAATTGTCCCTTTAGGGGAGTCCATTTGGATTTGCGAACTAGAAGTGTTTCAAAAATATCTTTATTAGAAGTGTCCAAATCATCCTCTTTGTCGTGAAAAAAGGCTTTTAACTGAACTCCGATTTGACTGACTCCGATTTTTCTGACTTTTTAACTGACTCCGATTTTTCCAGCAAATCAGAGGAGATGTGCCAGTTCTTCGAAAAACGTGGCTATCCTGTCTCTGTGGTCAAAGCGGGCCATCATCGCGCCCTGAGGAATTTCGGAAACTTCATTGGCTTTCCTAGATATCAAAGTTTCTATTAGAGGCAACGTGCTATGTACTAGTGTGCACTACAAACCTACTGATTCACACAGTTATTTGTTGTATTCATCGTCACATCCATCACATGTCAAGAACTCCATCCCTTATTCTCAATTTCTTAGACTTCGACGTCTATGTAGTGATGACTCCGATTTTTCCAGCAAATCAGAGGAGATGTGCCAGTTCTTCGAAAAACGTGGCTATCCTGTCTCTGTGGTCAAAGCGGGCCATCATCGCGCCCAACAATTTGATCGACAGTCATCACTACAAACGTCACAAAAAGATAAGAATGACAGAATTCCATTCACCCTCACTTTCCATCCTCATAATCACGCAGTCAAAAGCATCATTCTTAGTAATTTTAAATTACTCCAAAATGATCCCGAGACTGGTAGAATCTTTTCGCAACCTCCACTTATTTCATTCAAACGCGACAGAAACGTAGGCAACTTTTCAGTTAGAAGCGCGCTCAAAACTAACGAGCTACCCGGCACTTTCAAATGCGCGCGCTCACGATGCAAAACTTGTCTTTTCATTGTTAACACTAGCAAGATATCGGGACCTAAGCGATCTGTTAAGATCACCGATCGTTTCACATGTACCTCCGCAAATGTCATTTATTGCATAACCTGTACGTTATGCAATAAATTATACATTGGTGAGACAGGTAGACGACTAGGTGACCGATTCCGCAAACACCTTCGCGATGTTGAGAAGAATGACAAGGATGCATCTAAGCCAGTCGCTCACCATTTTAATCTGCCTAACCATTCCAAAAAACACATGGCTATCTGCAGCCTTTCCCTACATCTAGGTACGACGGAAAGCCGCAAGAATCTGGAACAAAAATTCATCTTTCAAATTGGCACCCTTAATCCTCGCGGTATTAACGAACGCTTTTCATTTAACTAATATATTCCTATTTTTCACGTTGCCATGTTACCACCAGTAGCGTA